>JARHVA010001290.1:332500-685000 GCA_037957365.1 Torreya grandis
TGATTTTAATTATATAAAAACAATAGTTTTTTGTTTGTATCTATACCTATTATAATATTTAAATCATTAGTGGTTGAATTATTAACTTTGGTATTTATTACTTTACTATGTTTTACTTGTGAAAGAGAATCAATATTTATTATACAATGAACATTAGCTAAATGAATTAAATAGTTAACCTAATGGTTGATATTATGGTATACATAAATGATGCATTTAGTTAAAGATCATTACTACTTGAAATCAGTTAAAGTAATTTGTTAATCCGTTTAATGTTTTTCTTTAAAAATTACCTAATTATAGTTAACCCTGAGGGGTTGTTACACCTACAGTGCTAACCAACATTTAAATATTTAGCTAGGTTTGACAACATTATTTATAAATACATAGTGTCAATTAGGAATGTAAGCCTTGAATGGTTCCTTCTTTCATTTTAAAACATTCGTACTCTTTGTATAAACCTATTTTTCTCACTTATAACTTTTGAAATTTTGGTATTTTTATCCTTTATGAAAGTTATCTAAGCATTTGTTAAATATGATAATGCCTAAGCTAAGCATGGAATTCTTGGATAAGACAAAGATACATTGGGGGATACCAATGTTCATCATTTCCCATCCTTATAATAAAAATAATTTATTTTTTTACCGGGATGGTGAATGGAATAGAATAAGGCCATTATTGTAATGTTATGTATTTTGGCACATAGGTTCTAATTAGAACTCGAGGGTGTTTTGTATTATTTATTCCATGAAATTGATTACTTAATAAGCCTAATAATTTTATAAACTATATTGCAATCCTCTATGATTAATATTTTGAATGAAACTCTATAGTATGTTGTCCAATTGTTTGATGAAATTCTTGCATTTATATGATTGTTTTAACCCCTGAAACACATGATTTAATAGAACACATTATTTTTTCTTCCCTTATTCATGATTGCACTAAGTGGTATCATAACAAGGTTGTGTCTTTGTGGGTTTCATATGTGAAAACTCATCAATGTGTGTCGAAGGTTGTGAGAGTGAAGTTTACATAGAGATTATAAGTTATGAGACAGAAGCTTTCTTAGGTGGTCATAGATGTGTGACATCCTATAAAATTATGAGGGATTTTATTAGATGCTAAATTTGGATTACATTACAGATTATCAAAGAGGATCATCTTGATACATGGTGAGAGATGACACACATGAGATGTGTGAGTTGATAGAGATGTTGAAAGTGTTCTAGGCAAGATTAGATATGTTCACATAAAGTGATGTTGGTGTATTTGTATGTGATAGTGATGAGGAAGAATTTATGGTGGGTTTATTGTACCTACAAGTATGGATAGAGGCCAAGAAAGTGGAGGAAAAAAAACCAACAAATAAAATAGACCAGTCAAGGTTGTGGTGGAGAAAAGAAGTAAATGTTTAAATGATGTATTTTAGTTTTCTATAAATTAAAACACAAAATAGCTCATGACTTGGATAGTTCAAATAGAAGTGTGTTTTGAGAATATGAATATAATTGACCATATAAAGTTGAAGGATTTGTAAAGTTATAGCCACATATTGGAAGCATCTCTAAGTGAGGAAATAAGTGAAAGGTAAGTGAAAGGTGTGTAAGTGGGAACATATGGTTTCCAAGATATTAGGTTACTTTGTAAACCCAAAATTGTAGTTGAGATGGTTAAATAAGCTTTGTGTGAAAAGGATTGAAAGCATTGGTGAGAATATTATTTCCAAGAGAGGTAATATGTCTGGGGATCTATCATGTGAATAGATACATACTACTTTGATAAGTAGCATGGATGTGTATAGGTGCACAAAATAGTTGGTTGTCTTGAAAAGTAATAAGGTGAGGCTTCTATATATAGAGTCTAAACCTACTTTTTAGAATATTGAGGTGTATGAGAGTTGTGTCCATCTCATAGAGGATGATATACACATGAAAAATGAAGGATAGGTGATATATTATTCACCAAAATATGGAGACCCATTGTGTGATGATGGTCAAATGGTTGAGAAGTCCCATGAGTGGAAAAATGTTGATTTGTCCTTGGTTCATGATGGCAATGAGATTTTAAAACTTATTTTTTATGATAATAAGGTTGAGGAAAAATAAGGTATGATGAAAATTCTCATGAGTGAAACAATTTATGTGAGTGAATATTATATCCATGTAGATTTATAGGTGAATGAAGAATGCATCCATATAGAGTTGTAAGTTTTCATGAAGGAAATATTAGATGTAGATGTTGTGCAATATAGTGTACATAAGGAAATGATAGTGAAAGTTCAGCCATATGAATAAGTTGAAATTAGAGGTATATATGAGGTAAAAATAGCCTTGAGAGGTGTAGATAATGGGCCAATTTCATCTGATAGTGTGAGTATAATACTTGAGCAACATGCTAGCAGTGGAGAGGAGTTAAACAATATGTCCTTAGGGAATGATAAAATGGCTAATGAGTTTTTGGAGGGATATTTTGTTTTCTATAATGTTTTTGTGCATTATGTAGGTCTATTCATAGATATATAAGTAAAGATAAGGACTAGATATGGTGTAGTCTAGCATGCTCATTTGTATGAGAAATAGAGTGAAGAATTTGACCAAATGATTGATATGGAAGTTATGTATGAAGACGAAGTTGGTATTGATGTTATATCCATAGTGTCTTCAAGCTGATATGAAGACAAGGGAGTGTGATAGAGCATGGGAATAAGTTGGTTCTCAAGGAGAGGTGTAGGTGAATGTTCATTTTCAATAGTATGTGGAAAAAGAGTTGTCTCTAGAATAATTGAATAATGGAGAAGGATTTGATAAAACCAAGCTTGACATGGATCAATATTATAGTGTAATGATGGATTAATTGGAGAAGTTAAATTTAAAATCAGCTCAATTATGTGATGTTTCAAGTATGGAGAGTGAGTCTCTTGAGCTCACCAATTTGGAAGGCATATTTTCTAATGTCTATGACAGTCCAAGAATGTGAAGAATATGTTGAATTTGAAGTTGAGATTGAGATATTTATTTATTTAACAATGAAAAAAATTAAGGAGAGAATGTAATAACTATCCTTGAGGTGATTCTTGATGATATGTTCTATCATTTGGATGCCCTCATATATGGTTATTTAATGGTGTTGAGATTGGGAGTGATATATAATGTTGAAATCATGAAATAAGAGATATAAACAATGGTATCTAATGTTGAAAATGATCCAAAAACTAGTTGGACAATGAATGAACAATGCTAAGAGGACTTTAAGGGGTGGTGGATGGATGATATTGGGTTTTAGCCAACATATGAGTTTATGGATATATGGTTAAATCTTTGGTAAAGGAGGATGGTTTATGATAGGTCAAAACCCACAAATGAGAGAGATTGGTGTGGATCAAATCTCATAAGGAGAGACAAAAAGAGTATAAATAAGAAAATAATAAGTTTAAAGTCAACATGTAGGGGCTATAAAGGGAATAAAAAAATAATTATTTAATTTACTTGGTATGTTGGAATGGGATGACATGGTCATCATGCCTTATGACTAGATGAGTTGTTTGGCCACTTATCTCATCCATGTGAGCTAGACCTCACATTTTTTAACATAGGGCATCTAAGGCAGGAGCATCCAAGATCTCTAGCAATATTTCATCACCAAAATTAGATTATTAGTTACCTTGGTGATTTAAATGCAAGATTTTATCATTCATTTGGCTTCATCATTTATAATCTATCATGTGGATCCTAATTTGTTCTTGATGGTGGAAATTCAAACTATAGTACTTATTGAGTTTTACTTCCATAATCTAGTCTTGTGGTTTAAACTTGATCATCAATAGTATTATTTGAGCCTTATTTCAAGAATAGGATGGTAAGAAGTATTTTGAAGATTCACCTTTGTTACTTAGGACTAAAAGTCTAATTGGGTATGTATGTGTTAGTGTTTGAATTTGTAATGGTGTGAATAATTTGGTTTCTAATTGGGTCTTTAAACACATTGGAATGGGTGTTAAGTGTTAATCAGGACAAGATATCCATTCATATTTGTACATTTGTTTGACAATCTATCCAAGTGTTTAATAACACCTTCAGGCCTAGTTTGGGTTTGAACTTCTTTTAGTAGGTTTTTTCACTTATGGAATACCTAACTAGGTCTTAAATAATCTAAACATAGTCTTAGCGTGAAGCAAATCCTTTGAAATTGTTTCTTGGTGAACAAAAATTTGGATTAGTATTATGTAAGACCAATATTAAAACCTATACATAAAATGTTGGAGTGAGTTGATAGGTTCTATCCAATGATGTAAAAATGAAATAAATAAAGCATGAATGGTCTACCCACCATTTTCTTGGTGCACCTTTAAGTAATGCACGTAGAAATATTGAGACTCAATGGGTTCCTACAAGAAAGGAATCATCATTAATTCATAAAGTTTAAAACTATTATGTGTATACATATGCCCCATTTGAATCTCATCAAGAAGGTGCTTTGACAAAAGAACATAGAAACACACAATGTTGAACTAAATAAATTACAATATTTTAAAGAATAAAATGACTAAAAGTAAATGATATAAAGGAAATAACTAAAATAAATAATTAATGTAGTGTACCTTAACTTACATTTATTGTTGAATGGTTGTCTGATGTGTTTGTAGTTTTTACCTTGACTTACACACTAAATCATGTTGGGAAGCATGTAAAACATGAAATGACGAAAATGAAATGTATAACATACTAAATCACATTGGGAAGCATGTAAAAGATAAATGGAAAAAATGAAATTTAGAACATACTAAATCATTTTGGGAATCATGTAAGGCTTGAAATGACAAAAATTAAATATTAATGCAAGAAAATTTTAACAAAGATAAGTAAGTGAAATATAACCTTGTGTAAGATACACATGTCAAATCAAACATAAATAAAATCCTAAATGATTGAAAATGAAATTTAAATCAAGAGATAAGATAAGAATGTCAAGTAATACATAAATAAAAACATGTATGCAAAGTATCATATGTAAGATAAGTGAAGTCCAAAAAAAAATCAGACAAAAACATGATAGATAGATGAATCCAAAGCTCTAAAGGATGAAAAATCAAACTTATTTATTTTTATAATATACAATGTAATAAAACAAAACCATGTAATGATATGAATAGGATGACATTGAGATTTTATTGTAATAAAATGGTGTAAGGGTGTTTATGAGTAAAACCTAGTCCTATCAAATACATAGATGTGATCAAGGATGTGATCAACTAAAATAAATATCAAAAAATGGGAATATAATGAAAATTTGATTTAAATAAGGAATGTGAGGTGTCACATGGGTGATGTGAACATCCTTTGCAAGAATGTGACACACTAGCATAGATATCAAGAGTAATAAGTATTGACAACAAGGACTTAGGACACTGAGTAATGAACACAAAGCTTAGGATAGAAAGTGAAGTATATAAGTCATCCCATGAAGGTTATATGCATGAAAAATAAAATGGACCTATTGGTCAATTTTGGACCACATACAAATATTCTACCTAGAAAGATCTACTGAGTAGAGTTCTAGAGATTTTAAGGATCAAAGAATGACTTGTACAAGATTTGAAGAGCCAAGCCATCATCAGAACATCATGAAAAAGTAAACATAATAGGTTACTTGTGTATTTCATAAATTCACTTAGGAAAATCCCTCATGCCAAAATATTGCATGGAAATGAATTTCTTCATGTCTTGATCATGCTTTACAAATTTAATATCTTGATGATATTTTTATCTCAAGATATAAAGCTTCAAAGCTAAACTCATAGTTTAGGATGGGCATGAAAATGTCAAGTTTAAGCCTCATAAAATAGTTATTTGAACTCAAAAATCTTAAATATGAATGTGTAGTTGAAAAGTGTCAAGATTGGGGGAGTTTGGATCAAATCCAATAGCATGTGTATGTAATTAGAATTGCATGATGTGCATGAATCAATCCTAGATTGGATAAGATAGATCACACTTAAACTTACAATTGGCACAGACAATTTTTAAGTGGGAATATGACCAATATGATGATCCACTAGACTTGATTAGGGGTTCACTTATATCATTTGTCACAACACATCATGCTAGGTAGGGTTCTAAAGGCTACCATCTAACACAATTGCATAACAACCCTAAAAGAGTCTTATGGTTTCTATATTCACTTATAATAATAAACAAGAAAGTAAACCAATCTAATAACAATAAAATTAAACTAATCTAGTGCTCACCAAAGCTTGTGGAATAAAGTGGGAGTTAGAGAAAAATAAGTAAATAACAACTAAACTAAACATGTATAGGAGACATATACTCATGTCAATGTATATAGAATCCTAATACATAGAAGAGAATAATACACAATGAATTATCTATCTACTCTTAAAAAGGATAAATAAAATTAGGAATACTTACCTTTGAATATGAACCTGTCGAGTCTCAACCTCTCCCTTGGCCAATGGTGCTTTGTAAGAGATTGTTGTGGCTTGTAAGGACAACCAAGATAAATTAGATCTAGACTACACAACCTAACTAAGCATCCAAAATACTTCTCCTCAAGATAATATCAAAGCTCCAAAGAAAAGTATTGAACCTTAAAGCTTTACTCCTCAAGTATAATGGTCAATAAGCAGATGTTTATTCACACTTCTTCACTTAATTCAACTTTCTTCTAAAATGGTAACAAATGACCTTTTATATATAGTAGTATCTCACCCTAAAGACTCTTAGACATGCCAACTATGCTAGGTTGACCATGTTGACCTAGCACATATTATGCTAATGCCTAAAGTTTATGCTAGGTCAGTCAAGATGCAAGGCAATAAGGAAAGGCAAAGTATCCCTAGAATAAGCTAGGTCGACCAGCTCGACCTAGCTTATTGAATAAGTCAAAAGGAAAATAAGGTAATAAATGAGGGATAAAACATGAAAAATGGTGGGAATAGATAGGAAAGAGATAAATAAGCTTAGGGTTCAAGGTTTTTAAGAGGCAAGAATTTAAATAGCTAGTGGAAAAAGGAACAACAATCTTACAAAGCACCAAAGGTCTACCCACCCCTTCCTTGGTGTACCCCTTAAGGCATGAAATCAGAGAGATTGAGACTCATTAGGTTCCTATAAGATAAAAAGTTTCAATAATCAATAAAAGTGTGAAAGTATTGTGTATACATATGCCCCAACTGAAGCTCATCACATGTCACATAAGTGAAACATGGGATGGTGCTTCAAGATAGAATATGATGACACATAATGCTAATTTTAAGTAAAATGTAGTAAGAATAAAATAAGATAAATGAAAATATATAATTTAAAAACACATACATTTAACTTACCTTAGTTCTGAAGAAGAAGACTGGAATAAAGTGAAGGTGTCTAATGTAAAGCACACTAGGTAAACCTTTAGAAGTTAGTGCAAAAATAGCCAAAAATCAAAAAATTTGGAATATAGGCATATAATAGTGGAAAATAATCTCTATGTCATCACAAATATAACACATATTATGGTTTTAAAATTGGATGAATAGAACAAAGATATGAGAAAAAGAAGGAATCTAAAGGAAAATAAATGAAGAATTTGAGTTGCTAAAAAGTAGTTTTAAATATGAAAAAGAGAATACATTTTGTTATTTTACATTGTAAGAGGAGAAAAAGAGATTTAGAGAGAAAACAAGCTATAATGGTGAGGGAATGACATGCTAGACAAGAGGGATCTCTAGGAGTGAGAGCAGGTGCACTACAGGTATGCATCTAAGAATCTCAAACTAGATTTTGAAATTTGAAATGAATTAAGTGAATTTTGATAAAATTTTAAGTTAAAGAATTTATATATGATAAAAATGAACAAAATTACATTATAAGGGAGGGAAATAGGAATATGGGAAATGGATTGGAAGGAATTAGGGAAAAAGCTAGAAAAAGGCAAGCTTTAAAACCTACTAGGTCAACCAGGTCAACCTAGAAGAGTAAATCAAGTTGAAATGCATGTGGTCAACCTAGAGGTTAAAAGTTGACCTAGCACATTCTGGATCCAAAAACCTAATGTAGGGTATCTAGTTGGTCTGTAAGGGCCCAAATAGAAACTTAGCACTAGAGAAAGGAGGATAAGAAGTAAAATAATAATTGTGGAGAAAAAGAGGATGAAAATAGGAAATTTTTTGGTCAAATTAGGTTGATTAAGGAACCATAGAAAGCATGAAAAAGTGTGAAAAAAACTAAAAGAGAGATAGAATGATCTAAAATGACCAAAAAATGGAAAGGGGGACCAAAATAGGCTAAAATAGATAAGAAATGAATAAATTATACTTTTTTTATGATTACAAATAGAATATATAAAGAATGTATTGTGATTATATATAAAATGGATGAACTAATACATCCTTTGTGATTTCTTGATTGCAAAGATGATGATGGTTTTAGAGATTATTGGATGTTTTTTGGCTACCAGACTTGTTGGAGAGATATATAGGTAGAGATAAAGCTAGACTAATATCTATAGGTCTAGGAGGTATAGAAGATATGTGTGGGATACCCCTAAGCATAGACCTATTACTCATGTTCCTTGGTTGTTGGGAATGATTTAATAACACCTTCATATGAGAGGTGGATGGGGATGTGATAGAGGTGGCTATCACACTAGAGGATGTCCATGCCATCTTTGGGCTACCTATGGTAGGAGCACCAGTGACCACAGGGATACCAGATAGCAGAGAGGAGAGGAGAGCCTTAGCCCTATGGGATACAAGCTTAGAGATGATATTATTAGGGTAGAGAGTGAGCACAGATGATGTATATATATCATATATTTTGGATCTTTTAAAGGTGGTGATAGGCCTTGTGACATAGTGGGTGCTTTGTCATAAGTTGGATGGTAAGGCACCAATATACATGGTAGGCTTAAGTAGGATGATGATGAAGGAGGGGGTGATATATGATCTAGGCCCTACCATCTAGGCCCATCTCATACATGATCTATATGAGATGCTGGTCAAAGGTAAAAATACTATGGTACTAATCATACTACTGATAACATAGATATATGAGAGATTTATTATGTATTGGCTGGTTAGGTTTTCCCATGTGATCGATGATAGGTCACCTCAAGTGAGGAGATGGAGAGAGGAATAAGTAGTGTAGACAGTGTCCCACATGCTAGCACTATAGATGGTGAGATGCTCTGACATAGTATGGTGACCATATGAGTAGCTAGTGACTACTTGGGAGAGTTGGCACATAGTTGGACTAGTGCTAGAGAAGAGAGAGGTGATAGGTCACTATACACAGTGGAGAGAGCCACATATAGAGGTATGGGTGCTAGGATAGATGGCTCTACCTCATTTAGTGACACCAATACTCATTCTCAAGAAGTGGACTTAAAATTTGAGGGAGTCATGAGGGAAGAGGGGATTTGAATAATTGATAGTAAGGTCAACACTATGGCCACATTGAGAGTGACCATGGACTAGTTAAGCACAATGAGGGCTAGATCAGGAGGAGGAGGTAGAGGTAGTGATACCAGATGTACCACCACCAACACTATATAGAGATTAACTATGGCCACTAAGGATGTGGCATCAATGAAGGTAAGAGGAGAGAGTGGAGACCATCATCATCCTTGATGAGTCACTAGAGGATCTAAAGGAGACATAGATGAGTGAGAGATTACCTAGGCATAGGCTGAGATGGACATGAGCCATTATAGCTAAGTTTGAGCTGAGGAAACAACCTATAAAGGAGGTACTAATAGGTCATGTAGATGGGGAGACTATACTAGGTGGTCACATAGATGATAAGACTACAGTAGCTGAGACATAGATAGGTAAGCACAATATGATTATTTTATTACTTAAGATTTTAATTAAAAGATAGATAGATAGATAGATATTATGATATATGATAGTGATCTAATATCCATCTGGTGTGATTTTTCAAGTTTACATAAGGATGAGGAGGAAATATGGGGGTACCTAGTTAGGGGATCACTCCATGACATCCTAGATGATACTTTATAACCATACAACCATATGCCACTAGAGGATCCAAGTGTACCATTTACCCTAGCTTAGGTGAGCTATTTAGACTAACAGGAGAGGCCATGAGGAAGATATAGATGTAGATAGAGAGGGCACAACCACTAGTAGAGATGGGTGTAGGAGAGAGGTAGGCCTTGCATGCCCTAGCTGATGAGAGAGTTGTGTATATGGAGATAGTGACATAGATGATATAGTTATATTTAATGATGTATATCTAATTGATGCAAGCACATGTAGTGACCTAGACCAAGTTGGTACTGGCATAGGTGTAGATAGCACATCTATAGGGATAAGTAGAGGGATTGAGATCTCAGACTACCTCATTACAACATACCATTTAGAGGAGTTAGATCAAGGCTTTAATAGGCATGATGGCTAGGCCATGAGATAGGTAGGATGGAGCACAACCCTAGAGCTAGAGCATTGTTTATGGTTGTATATTTTGTATCAAACTCTTGAGATACACACACACACACACACATGCACATGTGCGTGTGTACACACACACACACACACACACACACACACACACACATGCGCGCGCGCACACACACACACACACACACACACACACACACACACACACACACACACACACACACACACACACACACACACACACACACCATTTTGTCTTACTGATGTGATTATGTATGTGGTCACTATGGATATATTATTATCATTTTTCTAGTTGTGTATGTGGATGCTTTGGATATATTTCTTTCTAGCACATGTATTTAGCTTTGTTGTATATGCTATAGGAAATATATGTGATGTGGTTTATTTTATAGCATTACGAGAAACATATTCATGGTTTAAAAAAATAGGCAAAAAGACTTGGAAATATATAATCAATCAAAAATGCACTACACACTAATTCAAGATGGGAAATGTGTAATAACATGAAAAAATGACTAAGTATAAAGAACCAAGAAATGACAAATAAGATGGTAAAAAGGGGATTTGTTTTCAAACCAAAGATGAAAGATTTTTGTACCAAATTAGAACAAGTAAAATTGTATTATATCACATTCGGAAGTATGAAAAATAAATTAATGAAATGGAAGGTATGCAGAAGGTCACACAAGGTAAGAAAAATAATGAAAAGTCAATGAAAATTTGGTCTTAAATTTATCACACTAATTCAAGCTGGGAAGTATGACAAAATTTAAGAAGTGGTTGAAATATTACATGCACTCAGAAAATAATAAAATAAGAGGTGAAATAAAAATGAAGCATAAAACATACTAGTTTAAGCTGGGAAGCATGTAAAATGACATGTAACTTCATAATCAATTGAATCATATCTCAAACTTGACAGATGTAATTTGATGGTGACTTGATAGTTGGAAAAATTTGTGAGGGTTGGGTCGTAACCATAGTCTTACACTACCACACCCTAAAATACTTTGGCTCTATGTGAAGCTGATTGTGGAGTCTGAGCTTTGATTAGAGATATGAGATGTGTTTGAATCATGTCTTTTAGTTTTATTAGAATTTTAATAATATTACATATTTTTACCTTTTGATATCATTGCCTTTTGTTTAAATGATTTGGCTTTTAACTTTATTTTGAAGGCTTTTTTTTAAGATTCTTCCTCCATATGGATTTGGAATGACCAAGCATGAGAGAGATAGTGATACACACAAATGAGCTGTAGGTTAAGGATAAAGGAAGCTATGTAACCAAAGGCAAAAGACTAACTAGGACACTTAGGCTTGATAATGAACAAATATGTGATCTCAAATCTCAATCGTGTATATGCTTAGTTTGCAAAATAAGGAAAAAAAGAAAAGGGAGATCCAAAGGTGGATCAATAAAAGGAAATAATAATGAGAAAGGTTGTTCGATAATTGATCACATGGTAAAAGGAGACAATACCCAAAGGGAACAGGTTAAATACAACCAAGTCACCATGACAATTATATGTGAAAAACAAGGATAAGAAAATAAACAATCATGAAGATACAAGGCAAAAGCAAGCTAAATATGGTGATTTCATGAGGATTTGTCAGGTCCTATTTGTGGTCTTACAAATCAACTCACAAAAAAAATATCTAAGGGATGAAACAAGATGAAAAGATAAATATAAAGCAATGATAAGGAATAACAAACATATGTGAAAAAGATAGACTATAAAATTAACAAGAAATATAGTACAATAAAGAAGATAATGATATAAGATAAACAAAAATTTGACATAGTGTCAAATGATATAATCAAATATAGAAAAAGAAATAAAAGTGGAAAACATTTCCAATCCAAATATAAATGTAAAAGTACCATGCATATGCTCATATGCAATGGTAAATCTATCCACACACATTATCCAATACATTGAATAAATATCTATAAAGCTAGATATGAACTGCTACTAATGTGTCATCAATCTTTGTGAAATATTAGGAAAATACTTCTTTTCTAATCTCCTCAATTGAAAAAGTAGGAATACTCATTGGATCATGTTGAGGATGTAAAGCAAGAAAAGGATGATCAAAATAATGTGGGAATAGAATCTACTGAAGAAGGAAGAATCACTAGTAGAGAAGGATCCATGGGTGGAAAAAGAACCACAAGTGGAGGCATAGAAGGAATCATAGGAGGTATAACTATGGGAGAAGGGGGAACCTTCTTGTAAGAATGACCTATGGGAGGAATAGTAGCTAGTCCCTTATGATGATGTTGAATGATACAATAATGATCAATATGATGTGTGCTACATGGTGCCATATATAATAACTCTCACCATACTTAGGTATATAGTTAGGAAGAATTTTGGGATGAGGTGTGGTAGTGTCTATGGATAGGGAAGAAGGACGTAATATATCAATAAATTATCACAACTTATGACAATGGGTATAAGAATGAGTATCTATCCCATGAAAGTAATAGACACGCTTATGAGTGTGCTTAGGAGGAACACTCGAGGAGAAAGTGTAATGTGTGGAAGAAGAGGGAGATGACTCATCAACCCATTTAGTGGGAAAAGGATCCATCTTAGGCAAATAAAATAAACCATTACCAAAAGGAGGTAGTGATGGAGAAAGAAGAGAGCTAGTCTTAATGAGAAGAGAACTAGTGAAAGAAACAAGAGTAGGCTCATCAACAAGGGAAGAAGCAATAATAATTGGTTCTAACATAAGTTCCACTATGGGAGGAGTAGGATCAATATAAGGTCTAATAAGGGTAGAACTAACCTCAGGAGTAAACCTATGATGGGAATCAAAGAACCTAGAAAAATGGTAAGGGCCAGTCATAGCATGATCCATGAGCATAGTCCTATGAGGCTACTCAAAAATTGGAGGTGTCATTGTCATCTCTACTTTATGATAAAGAGGAAAAATACAAGAATCAAGAACTATAAAATTTATAACATGAGAGGATGCATGAAAAGACTCAAGTAAATAAGAATGATAAAGCACAATTTTGGCATCATGAACTTGGATAAGACCACCTAATAAAGGATAATCTAAGGAATAGCCATCATAATAATTAGGTGAATGAATATGGATGATATAATTTGGAATAACTTTGTCATCAGAAGAAGCATGTTGAATAGAATGATGAGTCTTGGATAAGACTACATGAATGCCATCATAAGGAGGTTTGTGAGAATGAGGTTCTAAGGAAGCAAGAAGTTGTGAGATGAGATGAGGTGTGAGATCAAAATTTTTGATCTTGACATTAATCTCATCAAGCTCATCATCATCAGAGTCTACAAGGTTGGGAAGAATATTACCAATAAGCTTAGGATGCCCATTGTATTCTTTGGTTGAGTTGATAGGAAAATTTAGACATTATGACTCACAAAATGGAATGTTAGGTAAAGGCTCAACAGTAAAAATATTAAAGACACCACAATCTTGGAATTATTCAAAATTATAAGGGTTAGTATCTCCTTGAATCTTATAAATGGATCCATTATGAGGGAATTTAATGAATTGGTAGGTGAAAGAAGTAATAACTCGCATACAGTGAGTCCATAGCTTACCAAGAAAGATGTTATAAGAAAGGACAAAGTTAAATATCATCACCTTCACATGAATGGTGATAGGTGGGATAGTACTGGGAAGCCACACACACCCAAGAGGAGGCATTTTCCTTATATCATATCCTTGGAAGGTAATACTGTGGACTTAAGATTGCATTCAGAATATCTAAGGGTTTTAATGAAATCAAGAAAAGTAACATAAGTAAAAAATCCCTCATCAATCAAAGCACACTTAACTTGGATATCATTGATTTGGATGCTAAGAAATAGGGGAGGATCATTTGCATAAAGCAGAATCTTAATGGAAATCATAGATGCAATGGGAAATGTTAATGAAAGAGAAGTGTGTATAGTTTCATCAATATTGATGGACTTCTCTTCACATTGTTTCAATATACTATCCTCAGAACTAGATAAGACTACCTCCCATCTTGCTAAGGGGGGACAAGGGACATTCATCTCAAATAATAGTTACATAAGAAGGTTTTGATGATGGGAATATGTCCTGATGAGGTCAATAAATGGAATTTGAGAAGGGAGATTAGTGAGATCTACAATGGGATCCCACTCATCATAACCCATGATAAGATTGTTAGATATAGGCACGTAATGATGAAGGATATCTTTAGAGGGAGGAGTTGAAGAGAATTAAAATTTGTGTTGATAAGAATGAGAAGGTTTAGAATAAGGTTGTAAATCATGTTGAAATGATGAACTAATAGGTTCAACTTAATTTTTATAAGTTGAAGAGGTGTTAACAGAAGGTTGATTAACATTGGAAGGAGAAGATGATGGAAGAGTGGTAGAAATAACATGGGATGTGTTATCCAAAGGAGAATCATAAGTTGGATCTTCATCAAAGGTTATAATATATTCTTGCTCCAAATAATTTAAATGATTTGGAAGAGTCTTGGATAACATGGCATACTTGAGAAGGAGGCAGGGTGTAGATATGTTGAGAATCAATGAAATCCAATAGTCTTCATATATTAGTCATGATAACCATATTTTATTCAAAAATTAGTTCCACAAGACTTTATACATTATTGGTGGAAGAGATGGGTTTGCCTTGGTTTTCTTGAATTGGTTGATGATTAGGTTGATAATTAGGTAAAGGATCCTTATAAATAGCTAAATGAGCATTTACTTGATTCAAGGCTTGAACTTTATCATGAGTTTTGTATTCTTTGAATGCATGTTCATAAGATTGTTGACATTGGCACATGATAGAATCATAGTCAAAATTAGGTCCAAGAAGAAAGTCCATAGCTAAATTATGAATCTTTCTATAGGTATCATGAGAATGACCCCAACTAGAATGAAACCAACAAAACTTGCTAGGATCATACTAGGTTTTCATAAGATGAGCAGGTTCAATTTCATGAAGAAGAGGCCTAGGTAGACATTTAATCAATTTAGATAATGAAAGAGGTTTCTGAACATTAATTTTATTTGTTAAGAAATGAGGATTAGTAAATTATTGAGAAGAGGAAGCTAGTTCTGAAGAAGGGGTAGGAACAACAACTTGAACATGGTAAATGGTTTCATATGAATCAGAAACACCATCACTAGTAACATTGTGTTTTTTTAAAGTAATATACGAGAGCCCATGGAAGGTTAAGGTGGTTTGAATTGATGCATAAGTAAATCTTGTTTTTTATCTTAATCAATAGCTTCTTCCAACGTGTGTGGAGAAAGGGTATAGACTTGATATTTTAATTTTGGATAAAGAGCATTTGTAAAGAGATGAAAAAGATTATCATTAGCCATGTTGTGTTCACATTTTTTGGATAAAGTCTTCCATAATTTAATAAATGCTTGGGTGTTTTAATTTTCACTTTGCTTTCAATTGATGAAATGGGCCAAAGTTTTTTTAGGAAGATCGCTAGTTTAGAATTATTGAACTAAAGCATTCACTAACTCCTCCAAACTAGTAAATGGAATGAGGTATAAGTTGATTGTACCAATCAAATGCATCACCTATAAAGGTCTTAGCAAGGAGCTTGGTAGCAGTAAAGGTGTTTAATTTAACCCAATCTTTATAAATATTCCCAAATGTTTTAAGATGAAGAGAAGGATTAGTTGATCCATTTTAAGAGATTGTAGGTGTTACACATTCTATATCAATGTTAGCAATTTGAGTAGTGAGAGGTTCATTTTTTAGATGCTTGATAGTTTTATTGATTGAAAGAGGTTGAGGAATAAGATTGCCTTGATAATCTTGAAGAGGAGGGGGGAGAACACTTTGGTTATGTGTTACCCAAGCCATTAGTTGTGGTTGCGTTTGAAGATGAAGAAGGTGATTTTGCATTCTCATCATTTGATTTGTGTTATGGGCTTAGAAAGCATTCATTTGATTGAGAGTTTACAATAGAATTTGGTGAGTTTGACTAACAATATTAGAATATTTGATGCTGGTATTAGTGGCTTGGGTACCATTATTGGTGTTGTTGAGAGCTTGAGATGAATGATGAGAATGAGGGGCACTAGTGGCAAAGTTTTCTTGTGTAGAAAAAGATGGATTAATGAGTGGAAGAGAGGAAGAAGCACTAGAAGCATGAATGCCTTGGGTATCAAACAATGAACTAGTGGAAGGATTAAGGATAGTGGATCTTAATAGAGGTTAACTAGATGTAAAACTAGCCATGGTAGTTGAGATACTAGGCATAGAGGTAGAAGAAAGGAATAAAGAAGAAGAGGCATGAGAAGAGGTCATGATCAAAGGGAAAATTTGTGAAGCAAAGAAATCAATACTACCAAATCCATTTGAGAATGTAGAATGTGGTGAATGAGGTTCATTGTCTTGACCACTAATCATGAGATTGTAAATGGTAGATGGATCTTTCCCTTTATGTTGGGGAAATTGGTTAATAAAGAAAAGTATTTTGGGAGTATACTCTAACTCAGGTTGGTTTTCTAAGAGAAAAGAAGGATTATGTTGTAAAGAGGTATTATGAGGGAACCCATAGTCTATTGCATGAGTTGTAATATGGACATTACTAGCAGTTATAAAAGGAACTCTACTTTGTCTATGGGAAAATCTATGAGGATTGTGGTTTCCATCATGCCTATTGTTTAAGATTCATTGTTTTCACCCAATAAGAAATCCATGATGAAAGAGAAAGGAAAACAAGATGAGAAAATAAAGAATGTAGAAAGTGACAGAAATAAGCTAGGTCGACCCAATTGACCTAGTGTAAAATAGGGAAAATAAAGCTAGATAGGGTCCATAAAACTGACCCAATTCAGAGAGCAGAAGGTGAAAAAAGGAAAGAAGCTTGAAAACTATGCTAGGTCAACCTGATCGACCTAGTGCAGTGTATAAGATCTACAAAAATTGTTAGGTCAACTAGGTTGACCTGTACAATTGATAGAATTAGAAAGTAGGGTCTGAGATAGTGCAAAGTTGAGTTGGTCGATGTAACATAGTAGATAGGAAAAGAGAAAGGATTTATAAAAATATGAAAGATGAAATGAAATATGCTTGTAACTAGTCTAAAAAAGTAGATACTGAAATAAAATACACAATCAATTAAATTAACACTGGTCAATCCAATTGGTATACATAAATAGATTACAATTTTGAAAGAAAAGTACTGAGTAGGGTAAAAATATAGAAATATAAATTAACCTTGGTGTTTTGGAGATGAAAATAGAACATGTAACTAGTTGCCTTGTAATCTTATAGAGAACTAGGTTGAGTTGGTTGACCAAGTGAGATATGAACCTACAGTAAAAGCTAAAAAAGTATGCTAAGTCAGCGTAGTCAACTTAGTAGATTGAATTGGATGTCTAGAAATATGCTAAGTCAAGCTAGTTAACCTAGTTGACTAGACTACAAAACTAGAATTTTGGAATTTAGAACTTGCACCATGAATCCTAAATAGGAACCTAATGCAAAGTGGCTAGAAATGTGTTAAGTCAACCTGGTCAAACTAGTAGGATGAATATAAACTCTTTAAAGTGTTAGAAACTTGTGTTGGGTCAAGGTAGTCGATCTAATTATCTATTCCTACACGTAAATAAAAATAACTAGGTTAATAGAATCAAGCTAGCAAGTCAAAACATATGATAGAAAAGATGAACAAATGAATAAAATAAGTAAAATAAACCCTATAATATTTTGATTCACATTGGGTTAACCAAAATATATTCATTTAGAATTACATGATGTACATGATTCAATCCTTGATTATATAAGATAGATCACACCTACATTTTCAATTGGGGCACACACTTGTTAAGTGAGATCATGACCAATATAATGATCTACTAGACCTAATTAGGGGATCACTTGTATTATTTATCAAAACACATCATGTTAGGTGGGGTTCCAAAGCCTACAGTCTAACACAATCACACAACAACCCTAAAAGAGTCCTATGGTTTCTATAATCACTTATGATAATAAATAAGAAAGAAAACTAATCTAATAACAATAAAAGTAATCTAATCTAGTGCTCACTAAAGCTTATGACACAGAGTAGGTGTTAAAATAAAATAAGTAAATAAAAACTAAACTAAACATGTATTAGGATTCTGTATACATTGACATGATTATATGTATCCTATACATGTTTAGTTTAGTTGTTATTTACTTATTTTTCTCTAACCCCCACTTTGTGTGACAAGCTTTGGTGATCACTAGATTATTTTACTTCTCTTTTTATTAGATTAGTTTACTTTCTTATTTATTATCATAAGTGAATATATAAACCATAAGAATCTTTTACGGTTGTGTAATTATGCTAGATTTTAGGCTTTGGAACCCTACCTAGGATGATGTGTTGTGATAGATGATAAAAGTGATCTACTAATCAACTCTAGTGGATCCTCATATTGGTCATGCTCTCACTTAAAAAGTGTGTACCCAATTAGAAGTGTAGGTGTGATATATCTTATCTAATCCAAGATTGATTCATGTGCATCATGTAATTCTGATTACATATAAGATGTGGGTGACTAATAGTGTTAGTGGGTCTTTAATATCTAATGACATATGTTAATTCATACAAATCACATCAATGATGTGTATAAAATTAATTGGTTAGTAGATCTTGAGAACAAATGATCATTTGACAAGTGTCAAGATCACATAAGCTAAGATCAAATCTAATGGTATGCAGTGACTAACAAGGTTAATGGGTCTAGGTTGATTTATGGTGCATGTTTCATCATGTGATAAAAGATAAATGGTGAATGGTGAGTCAAAAGGTCAATGGATCTTAAGATCAAATGTATAGGTTAAAATTATCTTAATAATGTTAAACTAGTAGAAGATATATCTCTCACATTCATTTATACAAAACTAAATCAATGATGTGAACAAGGTCAACAAGTCAGTAAGATCTTGAGATCGAATGAGGAGCTAAAAATTATCACAATCTAGAGGTCCCAGATCAATATCAATGTTCAATTATAAAATTCAAAATATAGGGTTTTCAAATAAAGGTTGAACATGGTTAAGGTCAAGCAAAGAACAAAGGTATAAACACAAGAACAAATATGATTTGGGTTACCAAGAGAAAACATTACAAAATCATAAATCATTAATAAAAGATTTGTAAAACCTCTCAAAATATTTCATACATGAGTTTTAAATCTTGTGCATAATAAATAAACCCTAAACCTGTAGATCTTCATTACAATTATGATTATATAAAAACCAATGGGTTGATTGGTTTTCATCTATAGTAAAGACCTATGCTTAGATCTTACAATAAGGGTAGATATGTGACTATGGAGAAGTGTCTCATGTATTGACATTGTAATATATTTGACCATAAGTTATTTACAGTCATCTAAAGTGAACATAACATGGCTCTGTCAATTCCATAGACATGATAACTTTGTCCTTACAACAAAAGCAAGTGGAAGGTAGCATGGAATATCAAACAAAGAGATCTGGTAGTTAGAAAAGTAGTCAAAGCATTCAATTATATTTATAACTATAAGGATATTTTCTCCAAGAAACTTAGTCATGACTCATCATGTAAAACAAACCCTTATCTTTTAGTGGATCTCTTAGCTAATGAGAAAAGATTGAAGGCTATTGGGACAAATTCAAGTTAACTTGTTGATGAAGGCTTAGTCCTATTAGACCAAAAATATGGTGGAACATCCCTTGAAAGGTAGAATCTCATCAATTGATCTTAGATGGCATGTTCCCTCTTCTCTCTTATCCCTTTCTCTATATTACCCAATCTTTCCATTTTGTAATCTCTCTCTCTCTCTCTCTCTCTCTCTCTCTCTCTCTCTCTCTCTGATTTGAGATTCTCATAGGGACTCTATGAGATATTGAAAAATATGATCATCTTGATTAGGTTAAAACCTATCAATAATTTTTAAGAAATACCTCTTGATGTAATAAGACTTTCTTTACCTATCTCTTATTTTGGATCAATATTTAGTGAGTCTTTCATGATGGCATAGTGAAGTAAAATCTTCATCATCCATCCATTATCCTCCTTTTTGACCTCTTTTAGGGTATTTTCAAGTTGTATGTAGGTCTAGATTAGTGTTATTTATGACATTTATGTAAGCTCTTAGAACTCTTTGTTTGCATTGATTTCTTCTTGAACCTAGTATATGAAATACTTATGTAATTAGATTGATTTTGAGGTTGTGTGAGCTAGCATTATCTTGAGTAGATCTAGTGTGGGTTCAAGCTTATGGGAGTATTCCATTTTTATTTTGTGCATCACTTGGTCAACTTTATTAAGAAACCTTTCCCCCTTTTAAACATTTTCCCTCAAATAATATTAGTTTAGGTGATCTATCAAGAGGAAGATGACCTTCTTCAGAGGTTCAGCCCCACCATAGGTCACCCATAGCCTAGGGTTGTCCAAATATTATGACTTAGTCAGAGGGAGCTTGAAAAACTCCCCCAAAGGGTACATGTTAATGTCATAATGGTTTTTGGAATGCATAATAGGACTTACTACATTGTTCACTAGTGAATATTTTTGGTGTTTTTTTCATCCAACTAGCCTTTGGAGGCATGTGTACAAACATTGATGAAAAATCTGAGCATCTATCAACTAGTGAAGAAACCTAACTAATTTCCTAATCATCATATTCTAGTATGCATAATCAATCATATTTTGATCAGTATCCTTATTCTCTACCTCAACATCACACTTATTAGGCAAATAATGTTTATGTGTTCCCTTAAGTGGCCCTTAAATAGCCTATCATCCCTATCATGGACTTTGCCCTCCTCCCAACCATACATATGACCAAGGGCAGCCTCCTTTGAATTAACATTAGTCCTCTAATTCCCCTTGTCAAGACTAGGTTTATTATATTACATCCTTGTTAAGAGTCAAATAAGCATTATAAATCTATATTGAGTTGATAAGGGAGATTGGTAATGGTTTAGAGTTTTATCCAGTCATTTCTATCCATGTTCTATAAAAGGCAAGGAGTGTTGTTTAGATGGTTAAGAATAGATGGTTAGTTTTTGAGGGTGAACAATGGTCATCTTGTGAGAATGAGGACATGGTAATGATGAGAATCATGATCTAGAATGTAGGTAGAGTGTTGATATCTTATGAGGATCAACAAGCTCATTTGGATCAATCTTATGTTTCCTCTCCCCTCTAAGAGCCTCAATCTCAACCTTCAAGAGTTTTTTATCAATCCCCTAGACAACCTTGTCCAAGTCCATGCTTATCAAAATTTAGAGAGGTGATATTGGACCAAGGGAGAATATTCATGAAATTCAATGAGGGGGTTAAACTTGGACAATAATTCCCTATTCATGTTATAGAGATCATACATATCTTCTTATAAGAGTTTTGGAATGTGTGGGCATCCATTAAATAAGTTGATTACCCACAAGTTGAGAAGCAAGATTTGAAAAGGTGAGTATTATCCATTAAAAAGGTGTTTAAACAATTAGAGAAAGAGTATGTCAAACTTGAGCTAATTAGTTTGCCCTCTCCTACCCATATGCCCATTCCCACTAAAGAGCATGAATCTATTCCATCATGAATCTTCTATAACATATTTAACCTTAGCTACATCATGCCCTCATTATGAGCACACCCTCTCCAATGACCATTTAAAAGGAAGAAAAAGTGTTTGTTCCATACTCATTTCCATCATGGAAATTAGTTCAGAAGGGCATAAATAAGAAAGTGGAGGTGTTGGTTATGAAGGTCCAAAAACTAGTTTAAGAGCCACCAAAGAAGCCATTCAAAGTCCCTAGCTAGAAGGACACTCTCCCAAGCTAAAATGAAGGTGAAATTATTCACCCACCCACCATCTCACTCTTAGAGAAAGAGAATATTCTATACAAGATAGATAAGGAGATTGTAGGTATAGGTGAACTTGAAGAGGACAATGCAAGTGTTTATGATGAGGAGATCATGATAGGTATCCCAATTCATAAAGAATAACATGTTTCATCTTTAAAGTTGTAGGATCTTGATGAGAAGTAAGAAGACACCTATTATGGAGGCTAAGGTCAGCTTAAGTGATTTAGAAGATCAGTGGTAGAATTTGTGCTTGGATTTCTTGAGTGAAATGGAGTAGCTTAATATTTCAAACTTGCCTAAAGAAGACAATCATCAAGTAGAAAATAGACTAGACATTCAATGGACTATTGAAGGTCCATTCTACATAGATCAAGAAGAGGATCAATTATAGGTGCCTGAGGTTGGTTCACTTCAAGATGAGATATCAGTTGGGGATATCTTGATATGTTGGAGTAAGAGGATAGTAGATTAGAGCTTGAGTAGGATAGGTTTGATATTTCAAACCTTAAATGATTAAGTCAACCCTCATTTATAGTTGAAGATCAGGATGAAATTTTTAGTAAGGCTAATGAAAGAGACATCTCAAATTCTCAAGAGATGCAATTTGATGAACATACCAGTGAAGAGCCTAAAGAGTTATAATAGTAGCTCAATGCCAAAACCAAATAATTTGAAGAGGCTAAGGGACATTTCCTTCTTATAAGAGATAATGAGCATGCTACTTTAAGCATGATCAATCCTAATTTGTACAAGGACAAGGTGGAAGGACATGGTATTTTTTAACAATCAAGTGAATCAAGTATAGTTGCTCCCAAGAGCCTAAATGAAGTCTTCATGAAGGATTTCTCAAGGGTAATGACCAATATCAAACAAGTTCTCTTATAGTCCAACATGAACCAAACTTGGAAGACTTGGACTACTATGTTTACATTAGAGACATGTTTGTTTAATTTCATCCATTGGGGAGCACATCAAAAGGATTGGTCATCAAGTTACTTGTTTCACCATTTTTGGTTCTTCCAAAGTGAGGAATTTTTCATCTTAAATTATTATAAGTGAATGATACTCATAGTTTTCCATTTGACCCAAAAAGGAGGTGATTTTAAATTGTTGTATATATTATATATATTAGAGTAGATTTCTTGCTTTCCTCTAGTACCTTTGTCTATATTTTTTAGTAGGTTATTGTTCTTTATTTACTTCAAGTGCCTATGTACAATTGCCCTTATTTGTTTTATTCTTGTTGTCCTTGTTGATTCAGGAGAGGAGTTATCTAGAGGTTGGCAGTCAGTTTTAGCTTAAGATCAATATGTTAAACTAGAGAGGAGAATCCATGCCCAATGGACTAGTAAAGGCAAATGATTTGTATTCTCAAGCATAACATGCATGCTTCCCTATGAGTTGCCAAATATGTTTGCCAATTTTTTCCCACATAATTTTTTTTACCTAGATAGATTAGATGAGAATATTTATATAGCTTTGAAGGATAAAAGAATGACTTATACAAGCTTTGAAGAGATAGGCCATCATCAGGACATTATGTAGAAGTGAACAAAACATGTTACTTATGAATTTTATAAATGCACTTAGGAAAACCCCTTAGGATAAAATATTACATGGACATGAAGTTATTCATTCCTTGATCATGCTCTACAAATTTCATATCTTGATAAGATTTCTATCTCAAGATATAAAGCTTCAAAGCTAAACTCACAATATTGGATGAGCACATAAAAATTAAGTTTAAGCCTCACAAAATAGCTATTTGTATGACAAAATACTAAAGATTAATGCACAAGTGAAAAGTGTCAATATTGTGGGAGATTAGATCAAATCCAATGGTGAATGGGTGACTGATAGTGTTAGTAGGTCTAGAAGATCCAACAACACACTTCCATTCCTATAAAGCAGATCAATAATGAACATATAGTCTATTGTTCAGTAGATTATAGAAACAAATGAGCATATAATAAGTTTCAAAATATTAGAATCTAAGATAAAATCTAATGGCATGTAGTTACTAACAAGGTTAGTGGGTCCAGGTATATCTATGATGAATGATTGATTGTGAAATCAAAGATCAATGATGAATAACAAGTAAAAAGGTCAGTGGATATTAAGAGAAAATTCATGGGTGACAAATGTCTTAAACATGTTAAATTGGTAGAATATATATGGATCAAATTCATGCTTATAAAATCAAATCAATGATGTTAGCAAGGTTAAGAAGTCATTATAATCTTGAAATTGAATAAGGAGATGATAATTGTCACAATATAGAGGGCCTGAATCAAGATCGATGATCAATTCTAAAATTCAAAATCTAGGGTTTTCAAATAAAGGTCGAACACAGTTTAGGTCAAATAAAGAGAAAAGGTTTCAAAGGGTTCACCACCTAGGTAGACAAAGGTATAAACGTAAGATCAAATATGATTTAAGATACCAAGAGTAAACATTTTAAAATCATAAATCATCATTAAAATCTCTAAAACCTCTCAAGATATTTTAGTAGTGAGTTTTATGTCTTGTGCATAATCAAGAAACCCTAAACCTATGAATATTCATTGCAATTATGACTATATGAAAACCAATGGGTTGATTGGTTTTCATCTATAGTAAATATGTATGCTTAGATATTGAAATAGGGGTATACGTGTGACAATGGATAAGTGTCTTATCTATTGACATGGTTATATCTTTGACTAGTAGGTACTTGTAGCCATCTAAAGTAGATAAATAATAGCTCTATGTATATGGACATGAGGACTTTGTCCTTATAGTAAAAGCAAGTGGAAATTAGTATAGAAGATTAAGTAAAGATATTTGTAAGTTAGAGAAGTAGTCAAAGCATTCAATGATATTCAAAACCATAAAGATATTTTCTCTAATACACTTAGTCATGACCCATCATTTAAAAAAAAACCCTTGTCTTCTAATGGATCTCTCATCTAATGAGAAAAGCTTGAAGGCTTTTGGGACAAATGTAGGTTAACTTGTTAATGAAGGCTTAGTCCTATTGGATGAAAAAAATGGTGGAGCATCCCTTGAAAGGTGATAACTCATTAATTGATCTCAAATGGCATGTTCCCTCTTCTCTCTTCTCCCTTTATTTATATTATCCATTCTTGCCATTTTTAAGCTCTTTCTCTTTCTCTCTCTGATTTGAGATTATCACAAGGACTCTTTGAGTTTCAAGAGTAGGGGACTCTCTAAGATATTGAAAAATATGCTCATCTTGATTATGTTAAAACATGTCAAACATTTATAATAACTACCTCTTGATGAAATAATAATTTCCTTACCTATCACTTACTTTAGATCAGTGTTTAGTGAGTTGTGCATGATGGCATAGTGAAGGAGAGTATTCCTCATCCATTATCCTCCTTTCTGACCTCTTTTAGGGTGTTTTTAAGCTATCTATAGGTCTATATTAGTTTTATTTATGCCATTGATTTAAGATCTCAATGAGTCTTATAAATCATCTTTCTTTGCATTCATTGCTTCCTAAACCTAGTCTATAAAATACTTATACAATTAGCTTGATTTTGAGGTTGTGTGAACTAGCATTGTCTTGAGCAAATATAGGGTGGGTTCAATCTTATGGGAGTATTCCCTTTGTATTTGGTGTATCAACTATTTAAATTTATTAGGAACCCTTTCCCCATTTCTAACCTTTTTCTCTATAGAAATATTAGTTTAGGTTATCCATCAAGAAAAAGTTGAACTTCTCTAGAGGTTCAGCCCCACCATAGGTTATCCATAGCCTAGGATTGTCCCAATAATATGACTTAGTCAGAGGGAGCTTAAATAACTCCCACCAAGGGTGAAAATTAATGTCATAATATGACCTATATCCCCACAACATTCACCCCATTCCTTAAGAACCCTTACATAGTCATCAATCTACTATGAAGATTATGTACTTATGTGAGAAATTAGGTGAAATTAATAGTATATGATATAATGAGATATCCTTCCCTAGTTTATTGGCTTACCACACCCCAATGGACATCGGCTCAATCATGAGGCCAAATTTGGATTTTTATATTTGAATAGGATAGGATATTTGCCAAATATATATCACATCTTTTGGTGTGATCTGAATTTTAAGATTATTTTTATTTGCCTTTTGTTTGTTTTATGATTTTGATTTTAAATTTTTTGAATTTTTTAATTCCTCCTCGATATGGATTTAGATAACCAATCATGAGTGAAATAGGTGATGAACATAAGAGAGCTTACACTTGGTCACTAGAGAAAATGACCTAAAGACCAAGGTGTCTTAAGACTCTTGGACTTGCCCAAATGTGTGCAATCTAAAATTTGACATGTGTGTGCCTCAAATGAAAATAAATAAGGGAATGATGGGGATCATGAGAGATCCATGTAATAAGTGGTACAATGATTAAAATTCTTGTAGTTGATTACAAGGAGGTAAAATAGTGCTATAAAATGGATGTGGATATGTTACGATAGTCATATCACTAGATAAGACATAATAACCCATAATGGATCTATCACAAGCACCAATGAAAATAGTAGGCACCCCAAAATAGGGAAATTAAATGAGGGTCAAATATTCATAAATCTACTTTGGTAAAGAATGACATAATAAGTTAATAAATTATAATAATTAAAGAGATATATAATAACCAAAATGGAAATAAATGCCAACTGTAATTTTTAATAAAACCAAATAACCCAAAGGAAATAATAGTTCTAGTAAAATGTGTTTATGAGGATGGTCCTATCCAAGGTATTATAATACAACTCACAAACTATAAATTGAAATAAAACCAAAGAATTAAAAGGAAATAATGGTGTAATTAAAATGAAACTAAATGAGATAAAATTCACAAAAATGAATAAACATAAGACAAACATAAAAATAAAAATATACGCTAATGTCTTTATCAAAGATGAGAATGTGAAATAAAATCCTATGTATCACGAAACATTTGTTGAAGTTGAATTTGTTTATTATTAAACATTATATAAGAAGAGTGTGCATTATAGGATTCCCCAAAGGGTAAGTGGACATAGGGATGGGCATCACAAGATGCCCCAACATGTGATATGGAATGAGGTGAATTTGAAAAACTAAAGTGAATTGCATGGGTATTTATGATGCAATGAGAGATATGTACATGTGTTGGTTTTTTAGATTTTAAGGGTGGTGAAATTGAAATATTATTTATAGGAGAGGTATGAATAAGTATATAAGGTAAAGGAGGAACATTTATTATGCACTTTGGGGTGGGAATTTTAACTAGGTGCTCTTTGGGTTCGTGTGACCTAAGAGGTTAAGGATTGACAAATGTAACTACCTATTTGAAGTTGTTCATATAAGCTATCCTTTCATTATTGGTGTAGGAAGAAGGATCAACTGTGGTTTGGAAAACATTATTAGATGAGGTGGAGGTATGGGGTAATTGTTATTTTTAATTAGGTTGGTGATGTTGATGTGATTTTTATATTGGACTTGCTATGCTTGAAGATAGACTTGATAATATTATGTTGTTAGAGTATTAGGATTGAAATGTTGACCAAGCAAGGAAGCAAGAATAAATTAGTGAACATCACAACAAGAATCATAGGAATGACCTATCTTAACATTCCACCAACAAAACTTATTAGGATCATACCATTTTAGAGGAGGTTTGGAAGGATCAAAGTTCATGGGTTTAGAGGGTGGAAATTTATTCTTAATTTGCTATAGATTCAAGGAGGGTGGGTGGTGTTAAAATTGGTTGAATTAGATGCTCCCTTTTGAGGTTGGGGAGGCTTATAAGAATCAATTTTATGATCAAATGGTTGGAAAGGTTCCTTATTAGTAGGGGATGGATTGTTTGGTGGAGGATTCCCAATATTGGTAGTAGTAGGAGGACTAGGTTGAATAACATCAACTGTATTACATTATGTAGTAATTGATTTAGGATTAGGAGGACAAGAAGGAATGAATTCAATAGTTTCATCTAAATTAATAATAAAATTAAGGTTTTATCTAAATCCTTAATTATGCAGTGTTATTGACTAATTGGAAGATGAAAATAAGACACTTATAAATTTATTAGATTAATGAACTAAGTCAGTCAGGACCTACATAATTGAATAGGTCCACTATATTCTATATATGGTTAAACTAATGTGTTTAATTTAAAATAAATAGGCTGTCTATAAGAGACTAGGTTGAGTAGGATAAAAGTGTCCTAAAAGAGGGTAGAAAGACCATCCTAGTAGAGACTGGGTCAAACAAAATGACTGTGTTCTGTACAAGGGAAAATTGTAGGAGACATAGTCAAGTGGGTTGACTATGTTCTAAGGGAAAAGATAGGTTTTGATAGTTATGAATTTGTATGATCTAGTGTGATTTAACAAAAAAAATAGACACACAAATAACTAGGTAGAACTAGTCATTCTAGTTGAAGCACATAACATAAACCTTGTACCAACACTGGCCAATAGAAATTTGTAATACAACATATAATTGATAAAAAAACAAGTAGCAATGCTTAAAATATATATTGTAATCTATGTGGGTCATTATTGAATGTTTTAAATTATAAATTTATAAATAAAATGTGATTAGGTGTTTAATATTAGAAAGTAACTAAAAAGGTAAGATAAATATGGTTTTAGGTTGTTAAGGTTGAAAGGGATCTATATTGGTGATGGTACTAGCTTAGTATTTGGGCCTCCCCCATCACTTAATAATCTTGTAATGATGGGTATCAGGTGCTTTGCTAATTTAAACCATCAACCACATGTTTATACTCAGTCAAAAAACTGAGTCGACTTCCCCCTTGGTATTAAAATACAAGTAGGTAGACCTTGGGTATAATATGTTTAATGTTTTATTATATTTTATGGTTTTTAAGTGTGTGAATAATGAAAATTTAGTTTGACAAAATTAATAAATTAAAACTTCTTATTTGGTTTATGTATGCTACTTGTTGAATTTCCAAGTCACCCCTAACCCTCGTAGAATTTGCAAGGACCCATAAAATGTTTGTACACAAATGCTCCTCATCCATGCCCACACTAATAAGTCAAAAAAATATATTCATAAACTAAGTGTTGATTCACACCCATGAGAAGTTTCTAATTCTTGATCTTTCACCTCACAAGATAAATAACATGCAGGTTCAAACATGCAAAACTCCTAGTCTTCAAATAGCGTAATAGAAAGTGCATAAGGAATGACTCTAAAATGTAAATAATGTGTTATAAAATATTAAATCTTCCTATATATCCATATTTAAAATCCTCTCCATGAGTAAATAGGGAAGTTTCATGCTAAATTATATAGTTTAACTTTTGCACTCTTGTAAATCATAAGCTATGATCTAAGTTGCACACATACTTCTTCATAGACTGATAAGAACCCTAGGTATGAATCAAAGAATTAATTATAATTATTAAGGTGGATTTAGCACAAAATATAAAAATTATTTCACCCCTATAGATAAATTTTGAAAATTCCTCATCCACCAACTCATAGCTCACTATGCAGCATGTCCTCAATGTAACCTTTAGTGTGCACCCTTACACTAGATACATCCAAGTACCAAGGCACATGGGTTAAGTGTGAATATAATTCACACTTAATCACTAGAATATATAATTCAAACATTGAATCAATCATAGACCATGCATATAGGTCAATAAGACTATAGTAATTATAAAAGGCATGCACTCCCCTTCGTGTAGGCTCTTAGTGTGAATACATGGCATGGCAGAGTCCAAATGAAGCCTATGAGACTCCACATATTCAAATTAATCTAGGTGGGTTGTTATATTTTAAATATGAAGGGGGAAATTGGACATAATTAAGTATTTGGTAGGACTGTATTAGGGCAGAATTAAATACAAGGGTGGCTATCAATATTGTTAGAGCATGGTATGAAATAAATCTCAACCACTTTTTCCATCATCGTTAATGATTGTATCCACCCTCTTAGTGGTTAAGACTCTGATTAATGATCCATGGTCCTCTCATTACCTATAAAATCTTAAGTCTTTTATTGCATAAGGGTTATCATTTTTATTTAACCTCACACTATAAAAAGTTTCCTTTTGAGAGCACTTCTATTGTTTAGACCTTGAATTTTAATGATAATTGAGTTCACCTTCATTCACTCTTCTTGAATTTTGTATGTGATTTATTTTTTTGATATTTATCTATGGGTAATGTTCTCCCATCCCATCATCATCCACTCCTAGCACCTCTATGTGTAACTTGGAACTCACTTGTAGGTTGTATTCTATGTGCACTTAGGTCCGTGTAGGCTTTTGTCTATGGATAACCTTAGTCCCTCTCAATATTTCACTATGTTACCATTCCTCTATATGAAATACTTATGCATATAGAGTATTCTTGGTGGATTTTGTGTGACACTATCTCATTCTTAGTAATTTATAGTGTGCTCATCAAGGTAGTGAAAGTGTTTGATCTATTCTTGGTGCATCACCTTTACTTTGTATCAACATCTTACCTTATCCCTCCATTTTCCCTTGTTAATATTTAGGTTTAGTATTAGTTGTATATATATATTTTTTCTCTTTCTATATCTTCACACTACTTTTAAACTAATGCGCTTAGAATAGAAGGAAGTCAACCTACTCTAGAAGTTCATCCCAAGGAGCATAAAGGTCCGACACCTTTGGTACATTATCATTATTGGAAAGAGGAAACTAATTTTCCATGCATGTAGGTGAATTGGTAACACCTCCTAGTCTAATGTTGAATGCTTTAGTTCCCTATAATAATTTCTCACACCCTGTGCCCTATAATAAAACCTCCTATAAAGTGAACCATCCATGGGTGCATGTTTTGAATGATAATATTTTTTGGCATGCCTAGTGGGAACAACTTACAAGAATGCTAAATAATTGGTGTTATCCTTAGCCAAAAAAAATTTAGACATTTAGTTTAAGCATTTGATGACTCCAAACATTTTGGGCTTATAAAGAACATTGCTTCATCAATATGGAAAGACAAATGAGATCATCTTCAATGGGTATTGATTTTCATTTCATTAAGATTTTTGCACTCTCTAGAAGAAGGGTAAAATTATCTTCATCCCCTATCAGGAAAGATATCATTTCATGAAAATAATACCCCAGAGCTTAGTTTACCCCCACCCCCATTTTGGAGTTTCCCTCCACTTAGAAGAAGATTATTCCCTATCCCATTCATGGTTTCATAAAAGAACTAGTTGTTTGTGACTTTTAATAAAGTTAATAGGTTAATTCTTGCTTAATATGATGACATTATAGTCATGACACTCAAAATTTTAACCTATTTCATGGGAAAGAACACAACATCACCTATGGAACATATTTAGGATATTATAAATATCTACTTGGTGTACCATGTCACTAAGGACAATGTCATAGACAAACTACTTACCTCTTCATTCAAAGGTTAATCACTTTAGTAGTAAAAAGGCTTGAGACCAAACTCTATTCATAACTAGGATAAACTCATGGAACAATTATGTAAGCAATTTGAAGACCAAAGTGATCACTTGTCCTTGATAGAGTAGCTAAAAAATATAAATATCCCCGCATGAGATGATGGTTGATTTCAAATTCAAGCTCTAGAGTCTCTAGGATAGAGTTCCACCTTTATGTAATCCATCCCTAAATACTACATTTTTATATTTTTTGAAATATCTTCATAGTGATATAGCTATAATAATTCAATCCTTAGGGGTATCCATGCTTTCATATTCCTATGTTGTTACATTCAAGGCCAAAACTCTTGTAATTCAAGTAGGCAAGATTTCACCCAGACCCCCTATGCCTTTATTCATAAAACCTCCTCTTATCTAATTAATTATGCCTACGATGTTAGAACCTACCCCTATTGTGGTTAGTCTATCAATTTCTTCAGCTACTCCCCCTAACAAATTTCATGAGGTTAAAACACTACTGTAAAGCTTTAAAAACGATCTTGTAGCCCTCAAAAGGAAGAAAACATAGTATTCTAGACCTCATTAACCCTTCACTTAGCAATACCAATCAAACAAACATTGATACCAAGGCAATGTGCAAGCGTAAGGCCATCTCACATATAAAAAACCACTTTATATGAAAAAGTGTGATGCTTCTATCACCTATAAATACCTTGTACCCATGAAGAAAAATCTTGCATAGGATTTGTAATGGTGTTTCCCATATAATCAACTACATAATCAAGATAAATGAACAAATCAAGTCATGAACCAAGTTATCATGGTGTAAATTTTATCATAGCCTTAAGAGTATCCAAATATCATATCTTCATAGGGAGAAGGGACTCAAGCACTGTCTCAACAACAAGATGGATCTACTCTTGTGAACTGGTAGGATGGTAACTTTAACTATCTAAATTAGAGTGATATATGAAATATAAGAAGCACCCCAATTGATTTAAATAAAATAATTGAAAGGAAGGTGATGGAGGAGGTGCTATCAACTTCAGTTCCTGAAGTTATGTGCAAAAGTATACAATCCAAGGTACCTACACAATATTTAGTACACAAAGAACAAGTTATGAAAATAGAGGAGAAGCCTCAGGCTAATGCACAACTATAAGAGGAAGATACTATTCAAAAATCATATCCAAAGGGATCCCAAATTATCTTAAACATATTCAAATAGATGAATAGGATGAACCTAAATGTAACCATGTGGGATGCTCTTTTTATTCCTTCTCCAAGGAATTTATTGTAGGATGCTCTAAAAAACTTCAAGCATGTGAGACATCACAACATATGCCTTCAAAATCTATGAGTCTATGTAAACTAAAGGATAAAGTACACAATATTGTTGAGCCACCCCCATTTTATATTTCATTGATTATAAATAGGCACCTAGTGCATAATTATATTATCAACATAGGTGTGAGTAGCTTAGTTATGCCAAAGAAAATCATAGATATGCTTAGAATTATGTATTCTCCCATTTCAAAAGGAGTGATCCAATTCAATGGTATAATATTTAATACTGTAAGAATAATTAAAGATATAAAACTTACTTTTCATGCATGCCTAAGCCTTTCGATTATGTAGGACATCATAGTCATATACTTGCCTCCCTACTTTACAATCTACCTCTCCCAAGACTTCATGATAAAGATGGGTGGATACTTATCTTCATACTAGTCACATATGTTTCTTAGAAATAGATATAATACTAGGGTGACCATTAGAGATAAACCCATACTCAAAAGTGATGTTAAGACATACTCTCCTAGCCTAGTTGAATTAAACTATGTAATGTTTGATTATGAGGAGAGTCTAGTTCTTCATGATGTCACAATGCCACTTGAAGAGGTCTTAAATAATTTTCTTGATGAGTGGGAGAATAAACATTATGAGTGAAACCCATATGAAAATGCATAAGAGATATGGATAGGTGTGTATTTTATCCTTGAGGAGGACTGTATGTTACCAAATCTCATAAAGGTGTAAGAGGACCTTGAAGGCACATGAAAATTATACTTTGATGGTTCCTAGACAAAAAATGGTGAATGATTTGGTGTGATGATAGTCTCCCCTCAAAATGAAAAATAATTTTATAACTTGAGGCTGAATTTTAGTTACACAAACAATGCCGATGAATATGAGGCACTAATCCAAGGTCTCCATCTTGCACAAAATAAAGGGTTCAAAATTTTATAGGTATTAGGTGATAATGAACTAGTTATAAGCCAAGTTCAAATGTAGAACATGACCAAAAATGGATTCATGAAAGCCTACATGCATAGAGTGTGGGACATGATTAAAGGATTTTATGCCTTTAAATTTATTTTTATACTAAGAGAGAAGAATGTTGACATGGATTGACTTGTAACTATAAGTGCATAGTATGACAACCTGTGTGATGTAATGAAGTAATCTAAGTATCTTATGAGGCTCATAGTCAAACCAATAGTCCTAGAAAATGTAAATAATTAGTAGTTATTCAAAAGTAATGATCATATTATCATATTCCTATAGGATGAGGGTGAGTTTTGCACCAAGAACCAAGTGCAGATCAAAGCTCAATATGAATATCAACTCATCTAATTAAAAGGGAAAAAGATACGAAAGGGGTTATTCACCTTAGAAATTATCTTCAATTATAATTACCATCTCAAGGGAGAAAAGAGGGACATGATAGTCAAAGAGGAAATCTTTGTCCAAGTAGCTCTATATGAAGGTAGGATCCTAAGAGATGATAAGGTATGTTCCCCACTAGAAATTAAGAAATTTTTCAAGATCAATAATAGTTATGATCATATTTAAAATGAAGTTACCAAGACCTCAGAGGCTTTGATCTAGGATTAGCTCAACACACTATTGAACTCAACCCTAACATTAAGCCAATCAGGAAGAAGTAGAGGCTAGTTAACCCCAACATTAAGACCTTAATGAGGAAGGAACTTTCAAAAATCATTAATAATAGCATAATATTTCAAATCAAATATTCCTCATGGGATGCCAATTTGGTCCATGTGTGTATTAAGAATGGGTAAATCCATCTATGCATAAATTTTAGGGACTATTATACTAGTCTGATGAAGGTAAAGATAGTTTCAAAGTTATCAAGTGCATTATTATGTAGGCTCTTACCCTAATCAATCTAGATTATACCAAGGATTTCACCCTTTATGAATTTGGTGGGACTGAAGGCATCTCATCTATTATTTCATAACAAAATAATGATCAATTAGAGCAACCAAATGCCCTGTTCATCCAAGTGCTAAAATATTATGAGCTATGCTATAGTTTTTTAGAGAAACATGTCCTCATAGTTGTAAGAATACTCAAGAAGTTTTGACACATGCTCTCTAACAACAAAATATAACTCATGGTTGTGTATGTAAGTGCTAAAGATTTACTAATTAGAAATGATATTAGTGATAAAAGAACTAGATAGATCACCAAGGTGATGGAATATCATGTGGACATCTAAGTCACTAAGCTAGTCTAACAAAAAAGGCTATGTGAATAGCTAGTAAGAAGTGTGAAAAATGAGAATATCATAGTATTTACACTTCAAAAATAAGAATTAATGGACTGATAATCTACCCCAATAAGTTGGACCAAAGATATGAGAACGTTACTTCAAAATGGTGTGTATACCCTTAGCTTGAGTAAGGTCCAGTGTAGACACTTTAGGTTGTAGACCATTCCTTATTCACTCATTAATGGCATAATTTTCCAAAAGGACCTTAATGAAATCCTCTTAACGTGCATATATCAAGACCAAGTAGACATAATATTATAAGATTTATATGATAGGCCATAAGGAGGTCACTACTTGCCCAAGACTACCACTATAAAAATCATGTGAGCTAGCTATTATTGGCCAACTCTATTCAAAGATGTACACACATATGTGTGAAGTTGTAATATATGTACCTTTTTTATGAAATCAAATATTGGTCACCTTAACCCTACACATAATACAAGTTGATCATCCCTTTGCATATTGGGGCTTATAATTCATTGGGGTTAACAATTTTCCATCAAGTGTAGGACACATATAGATCCTCACAACCACATATTAATTCACAAGGTGGATAGAGGCAATGGAACTTAAAAAAGATAATGAGGCATTGATTATATACTTCTAAGAGGGAAGAATTACAATATTTGGTGTTCCATACACCATTATTTATGACAATGGATTAGACTTCCTTAGAATAAAAATCAATGAGTGGGTCATCAAGCATATCATCCACTTGAGCACCTCATCAAAAAAGTACCCTAAAGTTAATGGCCTATCTAAGATGATAAATAAGAATTTGATTTGTATTATAAATAGATAACCATGGAGTAAAATTAGTGAGCTTAGCACACAAGGCTCAAGACTACTCTTTGGATCAATCAGATCATGCCCAAAAGAGTACTAGGCAATTTACCCTTCGTGTTAGTCTATGAAAGGTAAAAAAATCTACTTTAATCCCTTGATTTACCTTCATTAGAGTTAGAAAATCAATTGAAATAACTTGATAACAATCCCATAATATTCAAACTCACTGAGTTAATGGATCTCGATGAACTCAAAGTGTAGGCCATACACACTTAAAACTTTAGCAAGTGCAAACCAAGAGAAAATTTGATAAAAAGTCTATTGATAGAGGTTTATATGAGAGATATGGTACTAAAATGGGATACCAATAGTGTAAAGGCTAGAATGCATACAAATTTTGATGTTATATGGAGTGACCCATATACCATAATCAATTGCAAACAAGCTAATGCATTCTAGATTTTGAGGCCAAATGAAGAAGTAATACCCATCCCCATCAATAAGATTCACCTCAAGAACCATCACCTATTATTATGAATGATTTTTTAAATATTAGATTAAATTTTTATATTTTTCCCTAAGTTTCATGTACACATGCTATTTTTAGAATAAATTATCTTTCCTCTAAGCACTAGTGCACATTTTTTATATTTTACCTTTATCTTCCTCTAAGTGCCATTTGATACAATTTTTTATTTATTTTATCCTTTTGGAAGGTATCTTAATTTATCCTAAATTTGGGTGGCTCTTTTTTCCTAATCATACTTAGATTCATGGATAGGTCTCTCAGGCTCCATATGAATCCATGCCCAATATATTACCTCAAACACCATAGGGTTCTCACTTAGCAGGCAAGTAGCCTATAGAGGTCACCAAAAGCATTAACTTTCCAAGTCACCCCTAGCCCACACAAAACTCACAAGGACCCCAAAAAATTCTTGTGCATAAATTCTCACTATCTATACCCACACTAAACTCTCAGTACAGATATATGAATTGACTATGTGTTTATTTGCACCAGTGATAAGTTTTCAATGCATGATCATTCATCACACAATATAAATAACATGCAAGTACAAATGTGAAAAACTCTATTATTCAAATAGTGTAAGAGAAAGTGCATAAGGAATGACTCTAAAATGTAAAGAACTTGCTCAAAGATCTTAAAGCAATGACTCCTCAGGCTGAATGGTGTAAGAGAAGATTGTAAATAAGTGAAAATGAATTATTATCTCTATTGAAAATGGGGTGAAATATGTGTATATATATCCTAATCTAACCCTAAATCCTTCTAAAGTTTTACCTAACATAGTCAACCTAGTTGACCTAGTTGTTTAAAAAATAAAGTAGCTATGTCTTAGAATAAGTTGGCTAGGTTGAATTAGTCCAATAACATGCTCATTTTTTAGAACAGGGTTGACACATTTGACTATGTTCAAAGGAGGGTAAAAAAGAGGTTTTGTCTTAAGTAGAGGCTATTTGAGGTAGTGAATTAGCTATAAGAGTGTGTAGGGGAAGTGTCAAATCTTAGGGAAATGTATAGGGGGACTTGATCTAGTTTTATGTGGTTGTATATGAAACAAAAATCTTGAGAAGAACCAATGGTCTACCCACCCATTTCTTGGTGCACCTTTTAAGGCATGCACTCAAAGAGATTAAGACTCAATGGGTTCTTACAAGAAAATAAGCATTAGTAATTCATTAATTTAAAAATTATTATGTGTATATAATTTTTACTTAGAAAACCCACATTATGGTCTTAGGGGTGAGGGATTGACCTTACCCATAAGGCCATAATGAATGACGTAGTAAACCATGTATATGCCTAAAAATTGGGGTTTTGAAGAATAGTTGATGATTTAGGTAGTTTTTAAATCTGATTTGTTGATTTAGGAATACAATGGTGCTATTTAAAAGTATTTTTTGGTTTATTTTTAGACCTAAAGGTGTCTTTAATAGCCACCCACAGGCATAAAAATTTGCCTTCATTATCTTATGATGGTAATAAGATCCTATAGATTTATTATACAAACTTGAGAATTAAAAAAGATACTTGTTAATATCAATATATTACATATAATGAACACTAAAATAGTTAATGTTTACAATAAGACATGTTTTGAAATCCTCCATAGAAAAAATAATGGCACCAAGGGTTATATAAAGTGGTAGCTAGGATTTTAAATCCTTATACTTGATTATACACTATTTTTGTGTAGACACACTTAGGATATTTAATATTAAGATAATCATTCATTTTTCTAAATCTAAGTTGTATAATTAAATCTAGGTTATTAATATTACCACAACTAAACATGTCATGGTTGTAGGTGTAGATTTATTAGTCAATAATCACATACTCGACCCTTATTTACTTTTTTGAATGAAAAAAATATGTGTAAGAGGTTTAATTACTTCTAGAACATAGTGGTTGATAATAATACGATAGCATTTTTTAATTTAATATAGTATTATTTTATTACGGGTAATATAATGGTCTTATTAGTGGTAAGAATATGTACATGTAGGTAAACCTTGATTTTTTATTGAGTAGAAATCCTAAAAAAATTAATGTCATGCATAAAAAATTGTGCTGATTTTAATGGATTGTGTTAAATTATAGAATAAATACAAATGAAATAATACATATTTAGATGATTGAAGTTTGCATTCTATTACATTAATTGAATCAACATAGTCATTCAGAATCCCTTGGTGAAGAGATGTAGCATCTTTTAGAGTCTTGGCATTGATGGTTTGGCATTACACATAGTGTATGGCTATAAATGATTATTTTTTGAAATTATTAGTATATTGCATGGTTGTAGAAATGTTCACTCACATCTGATTGGAAACATACCAATTAATTATATCTTATCTAGTCTTTTTCAAGAGACTATAGATAAGTAATATATCCAAATGACAAACAAAAACTATTATAGTATTGTATAGAGATATCACTTTACTTTTAGTATACAAAATGGTTCAGTGCATGGTTTTAGATGATTATTTTGTGCATTACATGGCTGTAGTAGGTTGTTTATATGTAAAATAGGCTTAGTTTTGTGAGTTATTTTATATTTTTCATATAATATCTTATTTGAATAATTGTAGATGATTTTCATAAACAAATAGTGACTCATTTATATGGTTGAATTGATATATCATTTTAGGTTTGAGTTAACTAATATTTGGGATACCTAGATTGATATAAATAGTTTAATATTAGGATGGGTTGATGCCTAAATTCAATAGGCTTATGATTAAATGTTTAAGATATGTCACTTGTAAAATGTGAATACCATTTAATGTAACTTAAATTCATGATTCTCAAATGAATGAATGAGGTATAACAATCATATAAATACATGTATTGATTTTTACCTTCTATGAATGATGCTCATAATATGAAACAAATGTAAATAAAATGCATTATATTTGTTTCATATGCTTGGAATGTGTTCTTATACATTTTATTTTATAAGGTTTTATTGCATGCCATTTTATATGATAATAGACGATGAGTAGCAAAGGAGGGTCATTACACAATGGTACACATTATTGGTTATCATATAGGATGATGTATGTAGTAGAGAGTATGAGTGTGTGTGGACTCGATTCAATAATAAGTTGATAAATATAATGAAAAATTTATCCAAAATAATGTTATAGATGTAAACATTGCCAGTCCACCTTTACCTTCTAGATTGCATGCATGTGTGATGTAATATTGATAGAACATGTCTCTAGATTCTATATGATTATTGCATGATAATGTACAACATTGTATTATAGATTGAATTCTTTATGTTCACATCAATTTTATTTGTCCCTTAATGAAGGGAAGGGCCATTCCCAATGGGGAGGTGTGTGGTGGATTGTTGGTCTATGGTTGGAGGTAAACCTCCAAGATTATGCTCTCTCCCACATTATAGTTGAATCTAGTTACTATAGAGATATACTCGTATCTACTAATTGTGATGTACTATTGTATTTATGCATTATGTAATTTGGAAATTTTGTACAATTATATTGAGGTAGAATAGGCTGTCATTTTTATAAGCATTCTTTAAACTAACTTTTAGTAGTGTCTGGACTCATTATTTGTAAATTATATCATGTTTCATTTTAATTTTATTACTTCTTGAGATGTGCTTAATATTTTCTTTTATGTACCTTCATCAGGGTGATTATTGTACTTTATTCAATCTAAAGTGTATACTATAATTTGTATAAACATTGTTATATCAATTATAATAGTGGTTATTTTTATTTCTTGTACTTTATTTTATGTTTGATTGCAATATTAGGTGTAATACACTCTATTGAAAGTACATGTTTCAAATTATACAAGTTAACCACATTATTGAGTACATTTCCTTATAATTGTATCAATCTAATGTCAAATTAATTTTATTTTTAATATAATTTATTTTTGCCTTGAGGGGTTTAACATGTGTATCAGAGTGAGGGTTAAAATATTTGAACCTAATGATTCCACTACTGTTAAGTTTTTTTTTTCTATAAGAGAGAATGGTGCATGGAAAGTTCATTATAGAAGGAAATTCCAATCAAAATTCCCAACATGAATCTAATTAGCTAGCAGTGTGGAGCCTATTTCTTAATTAAAATGCATTTTAAATATTGTATATTAAAAATGTACTATTCACTCTATATGTATTCTCATCGTGGTCATAAAAATTTCTAGATCCCTTTTAATGGGAAATCATTTTGGGTTAATTATGACCATGGTTTTAGTACCCATTATTTTGTAATACCGCTTTGTTGATGTATTATGTATTGATGGATATTTCATAGGTAATACATAATGAGAACTAGGGTTTGAGAAGGAAGAATAGAGAGTGTTAATTTAGGTGCAAATTCAAGAGGGTTTGTTGAGCATGGATCCAAACAATATTTGTACATTGTAATTATGAGAAGATTAAAATGAGAGTGGTTTGTACTCTCATGGCTTGTAATAAAATTTTAGAAAGTGTTTATTGGTGGATGTATCCCACATTGGGGGAACCAAGTTAAATATGGTCTTCTTAGTTTACATGTTTATTTTATGTTCTTTCTTCATTTATATTAATATCTATTATTATTGCAATTCTATGAAATTATTCTGCATCAATTTCTAGTTTTATTCCTAACAAGTAAATGTTTCAAAATATATAAGTTAACCACATTATTAAGTATATTTCCTTATAACTGTAGCAATCTAATGTCAATTTATTTTATTTTTAATGTAATTTTTTTTGCCTTGAGGGGTTTAACATGTGGTATTAGATTGAGGGTTCAAATACTCAAACCTAATGATTCCACTAATGTTAATTTATTTTTATTTTCTAGTAAGAGATAATGGTGCATGGAAAGTCTATTATAGAAGGAACTTCCAATCAAAATTCCCAACATGTATCTAATCAGATAGCAATTGAAAAAGCTAAAAATCTTAAGCAAATCCTCTTTGTCATAAATGAAACAAGGGATAGAGTAGTATCCCTAGATTAGGAAGTTCATGGTCAAGATGAGAACAAAGATTTTAAGGAGTAATAAGTTGATAAATAAGATCCCTAAAGATAGGATCATGTCGAGGAATAACAAAGTACAAAAAATAATAACTATATAACTTGAAAGAGACATGAAAAAGGTGAATCCACCAAATTTATATGGAGAAATTTTGGGTGGAGGAGATGAAGCTTGGCTCACATAGATGGAAAAATATTTCAAGATCTAAAATTTCTCTAAAATAACTAAATCAATTGGTGATCTTATTAGCATGCAAAAAAAGCAACAATCTAGTGGGCCAATAATAAATTATAGATGGGTCTCGATTCCCCCAAGCCCATGTTCGATCAGTTTATATCCATGTTTAGGACTTGGTGCTTACCCTATTTTTATTTTGATTATAAATTGACTAATTTTCAAAATTTTAAATAGGGAGAGTTGTTAGTGATCAAATATTGAGAATAATTCACCTAGATCCTAAAATATGTTCCCAAATATCTAGGTGATTAAGGATTTAGAATTAATAAACTCATCACGGGGATAAAACCTTATATTAGTGGTGAATTGGATGTCCATGGACCAAATGTCATAGATCAATTTTTTGAGAAAGCTGTCCAACAGGAACAAATTTTCAAATCTCTTACAAAATCAAAGGTTAAGTACCAAAAAGGGTTTAGTATCCCTAAAATTACTTTTAAAAGTAATAAAAAATAGAAGCATGATGGAAATTCTAAAATAAAATTTAATAACCAAAATGTAATGAATAAGAAATCTAGTAATGGTTTCAAGGAAGGATCCAAGGAAGCCAAACAATCTAAAAGGAAGGGAACACCCAATGGGTGTTTCAAATTTTCGGGGAATCACTATATGAAATATTGTCTTGAATGGAAGGTGAGGAACAAGAATACTTCTACACCACAATAGGGAACTTTTTAGTAGCATATAAATGAAACCATTGACAATCATCAAGTTAAATTTAAATTCTCCTCCATCGAGTTAATAGGTACTTTTTTTGGGAATTGTATTTAAATTTTAATAGATGTAGGAGCCACTAAATGTGTTATCTCTCCTTATAAGCTAAAAAAATACCTAGGAAGGCTTATTATGAGGAAAATGCTTGGTTAGTAAAATATAAGAATGAATCTAAGGTCAAGGTGGATAAATGTATTCTAGAGGAAAAGGTAAGACTAATTGAATTACCCATGATAGTATACATGTATGTATCCCCACTAGGATCATATTACATGATCCTAAGAGTGAATTGGCTTGGTAAGCACAAGGCAAAGGTTAACTATTTATCTAAAAAGGTTGAGGGCTTAGATAATTGAGGAGATCATACCCAATTCAAGGTGAAAGGAGAGGGTTGAAGTTAAGACAAATTTTATTCCTCCAACTAAATAAAGAGTAACTAAAGAGATGTCAAGTGTTCCTAGTCAAAGTTGATGAAATCAATAAATCTTGAGAACCCTTATCGATGACTATCCCTTCTTGCAATAAATTCAAGATGATTTTCTAAATAAATTACCAAGCTCACCCAAAAAGGTAATTCCACTTCATGATTGATATTATTCTAGGTTTAAAACATCAATCTAAGGCTCCATATAATATTTAAAAAAAAATTAGTCAAGCTAAAATCCCAACTTTAAAAATTATTTTCCAAGGGATTAATTCTACCAAGTTTTTCACCATTTGGTGCATTTGTGGTGTTCATAAAGAAGAAGGATGAAACTCTTAATATATGCATATACTTCAGAATGTTGAATAAAATAACCATCATGAATATATATCTACTACCCCATATTGATGACCTATTTTATCAAATGTGAGGTGTAATAGTATTTTTTAAAGTTGACTTGAGGGTTAAGTATCATCAATTGAGGATCTAAAAGGAATAAAACCTTCAATATGAGATATGGGCACTATGAGTTCATGGTGCTTCATTTTGGGCTAGCCAATGCACCTTCGACATTCATGAAACTCAATTTTGTTGCTCACACAACACACCCCATCTTCACCAAAAATAGGGACCCTATTTTTGCTTGATCCTTCTCTTTGGAAAGTTTAATGGTATACTTATTTAAACCTTTATCATTTAACCATCTACTAGATGATAATTTTTAAGTGATTGAATATATTTGTTCTCAATGGTTTTTCATGTTAAATACTTATTCAAAGCTTTACATCTAAGGGTTGTTAAGGTAGATAGCCTAAATATATCTTAGACTAAAAGGGTTTTAGTGGTGTATAATCATTTTTTGGAGAGGCATAAAAATCCCCTTTGAAGAAAATTTGACAAGTGTTTGAAGTAATTATCTAGCTTCTATTGAGCCTTTTTGCATTTTTTATCTTGAAAATCCAACCCATTTACATTTTAAATTTAGAAATAATTGGTTCAGTCTTTATGTTAGTTTCAATTTCAAATTAGTCACTTTCAAAAAGTGGGTTTCATCTTGACAGAGTTTGTTGAAAATGGGCCACTTTATTCTTTTGAATCTACCCCTTTTTGATCCATTTCTACTTTAACTCTTATATAAATTAACTAAAAGTTACTTGGTTCATATTTTTACCTTAGAAAATTTAATTAAAATGGTAAAATGCTTCATTAAAATGTTTTTATTTTCATTAAAATGATATTTTATTGTTCTAAGTTTCTATGCATTCTTGTTTCATTTTAAAATAAATAGACATTTTAAAATTTGAATATATTATCCATTTGAATTTGAAAGTTCTGACAATTGGCCTTTGATTTAAATAATGTTGATTGCGCCTTTTTAATTCACTTCTTATAAGTACCTCTATTGGCCCCAGTGCTATGTGGTACTCTTTGTTGACTGTATGATATTCTTACCCATTCAAAATATTTTTGATACTTATTTAATTTATGAGTTACTCAAAGAATAATGTGGCATTTTTTATTGACTATTCAACAAAGTCTTAGGTGAATAGATTAGTAGGATGTTACCAAGTAGCACAACCTTGGTGACCCATTATCCTGGTTGAAATTATACATAAGGAAAGTCTCATGTTATTGGATTCGTGGGATGATTTCTTGTGGAATAATATTGGCAACCCATTGTCCTAAAGAGGTTTTTACAAGAGTAGATCCTCTAAGCAAGTAGATTAGTAGGATTTTGTCATGTGGCATCATCCTAGTTTTGATCAATAGGAATCCAAGATGAAATATTCGTACCATGTTAGTATGATTAAAAACCAAAAAAAAAAAAACACTAATAAAACTAACACCTCAAGCCTAGGCACTCAAGGAGTAAGAAAAAAATATAATTAATTATTAGTAGAAGACAAAACAAATAATATTTACCTTCTTTACAAGAAATAGGTATATTTTGGCCATTAAGGAATATGCTCAGTCATGTGATCAAATAATCTTTGGTAATGGTGATCTTTACATAATCTCTCCTTATCACATTACAAATATTGGCTCATCTTTGGATTGGATTGGTTTGGATCTCTCTAAACAAAATGAGCATTATAACACTTAAAAGAGGGTCTTTGAAGGTATTTTTCATCATAGCACTACACTAAAATAATTTGTTAAACAATGAGTGAAGCCTTGTATTTACAGCTTTTAAAACTAACTCTAACCGAAGTACAATTAGGTTAGATTTAACCATGGTTAAGTTTAAACTAACCCTAGTTGAGTTAAGGAGGGGACAAGAAATTAATATTTGAGATATAGATACCATTTATTAATCATGGCTCTCTATTTATGAATTTAAGGCTTGAAGGAAGATATTTTCATTTCCTTGACTTTGAGGATGATGACATGGTCATGACCTCATTTTTTTTTGGAATTTAGGTTTAAAAAAAAATAGTTTAACTAATTGCACATGGAAATTTCACTTAATAATTTAATTTAATTTGCTTAGTTAATTCATTTTACTTAGCAATTTTACACTTTAAAAATTATTTAAGTGCTCCACTTAATGGGTCTAAAGGCAAAAGTATCAATTTTCTAAGTTAAAATATGACTGGAGATGAATTCATGAGAGGTTACTATTGCATACAAGATAATACCTCAAATAGGGATGCTTAAACATGATTCTATGCACTAATTTTTGATGTGTAGACAAATTTAGGACATTCAGTGATTTTTAGGCTTAATTTGCTTTGTTTAATAGAAATCAATCTGATGTCTAGTTTGAACACAATTGTGGCCAATATGGGGTATCTACACCAGTGACCCATTAGCCTTGAAGAGTCTGTATAACATTAAAACTCATGGGAAATCAAGGTGAGTGAGATGATACCATGTGGAAAAATACCACTACTCCATATCCCTAGAGTAGTTTATGTAACCCAACAAAATATCATAGCTCTAGGTGAGTGAGATGGAGCCACATGGTAAAATCTCACCTCACCATGGAAAAGCCCAATTATCCTACATAAAATCCTTAATCGAGTAGTGGATGAGCAAGGGTCATCCACATGGAAAGGACTCAAATAACTAAGGAAAAGCTGGAAGCATAATTAATAAATCACAAACTTAAGTTTGACAACCTATCTAGCTATCAAAACTGTTAAAGCTTGAGAATTGACTGTGTGTCCAATCTAACCTACAACATCTATTTTATGGGGAATATTAATGGTTTAATTTATCATAAAATACAATCAAAGATGATTGGGGTGGCAACATTGAATATGAGCATGGTGTACACATTTGGGAATGGATAAAAAGAGGCACTGAGGATAAATTTACCATAAAAGCAAGTGATTTTCTATATCAAATACATATAAGTAAAATCTAAATTATAATCTCAATGTGTTTTCAACTACTTATAACCACACTTGGCTGATAGAATTTACTTACATGGTTTGTAGAAGCATGGCCTAGCTAAAAAATTCAATGACACCCCTAAATTCGCATTGAATTTTTAGCTACTTCTACAACTAGCCCTGATTTGCCTATCTTTTTGAATTTTTAATTTTGACCTCCCTTATTTTTAGTTATAGAAATCTAAATCCTTGATAAAGGCTATTATTTTTTAGGATTAGAGGATGTTATTCTTAGCAAGTTATTTATGAATTATAACAATGACATAGAGAACTATATATATTTTATACATTTCAATTACTTTTTAGGATAATTTCTCCCTACTCTTATTTTAGTCGTGTTGCCCCCATAGGTATCTCTTACACTTAGATGATTCTATGAACCACAAAAAAATTTAATCAAAAGGAAAATCTTGATAATTTGAAGGTTGTTAAGGTTACATAAGTCATATCATGTGAATGTGTTGTGGTGGTTGTGTCTTTTCTTCTCATAGTCAATCTCCCCAAATGCTTGCACCATCTTTAGTTAGAGTTATGCTAGGTCTAGCTCAACTAAATATTGGTTTCAAGGGATTCATTTAGTTAGATGATTCAAAATCCATCTCTGTTTGTATTATGATTTTTATCTCTTTATCTCCACTCTTTTGCATTTTCTTTATAATCAGTTTAATCTAGGAACTAAAACAATCTAAAGTTAAAGGTTTATCTTGATTTCAATTTCACACTTTATTTATCACTAATATAACATTGTTGCATTTATAAGCATGGTAAAGTAGTAAATAAATAAACTATTTTCACTATATGTACATCTTAGGAAGTTTGATTTCTATTAGAGGCTAAACCCTGTGAGTATTCAATAAAATATGTGGTCTCTCAATGATTTCCTTAACTCAAGCTAACTATATCTTAATTTGTAAATCAAGACCCTTACATAAAATAGTATGCATCATCTAGATTAGTGAATACCAACATACCAAGACTTGGTATATTTAGACCATGGGGAGTTTTATTCTTTGCAGAATCTCTTGCATTTTATGAGAGGAAGGGATTAACAACCCCTTCACCTAATTATTGGTTTATGTCAATAAATGCATCAACATAGTCTAGCACTAGAAGGAGGGATAATGAATCACAAGTTAAGTTCGTAGCCAAAGCTCAAACTAAATTATTCCTCAGTGCCTCACTCTATACTTAGTTAGGGTTAGGGTAGGTCAAGACTTTTTCCAGGTGTGAACTAGGAGAAGTATTGTGGCACCATTACTGGTTAGCTCTAGTGAACTATTTTTTTTTTAGCCTGAGATATTATATATCATAGTTATAAACATCTATAATAACAATGTGTATCCAAACCATGGGAAACTTAGTTTAAATTCAAGTACAAGTCATTTAGGCTTAAGATAAATCAAATCTCAAGTGAATATATTACAATAAACTAAGTGGAGGAGCATGCACTGAATCACACCTTAAGTACAAGATATGGATAATTAAGACCCAAGTGTAAATAAAGTGTAATAATCCTACAAAAATTGAGAAACAAAAAGGAAAAGAGGTAAGATAAAAAGAAAACAAAAAACACCAATAAATAAAAATAAATAAACAATAAAACACTAATAAAAATAATTAAATGAATAACAAAACACCAATAAAAATAAATAATAAAATAATAAAACAACAATAAAAAGAAACAAATGAACAATAAATTACCAATAAAAATAAACAAACGAATAACAAAACATAAAAAAATACACAAAAAATACCAATAATCATAAATAAACACACAACAAAATAACAATAACAACAAATAAACACACAACAAAATACCAATAAAAATAAACAAATGAACAACAAAACACTAACAAATAAAAATAAATAAACATAGCCATAAACAAATAAAATAAAATAAATAAACAATTTGAAGCAAAAAAAGTGAAAGAAACAAACTATTCTAAATAGATAAAGACAAAAGACAAACAATGGTTAACTACAATGTTAGTACAAACATAAAATAAATTGTTCGTATATGAATAATAGAGGTGTTACTATTGGCAATAGGGTGACACCTAAGCTAGATAATAATGATGTAGGTATAAAAATGTAAGAATAAAAGATGAACAATGTTAACCCTAGACGATAGGGAACAATGACATAAAGGAATAAAAATAGGGGAAGTAAAATAAAAGCAAGGGGTAGCTAAGCTAACTCCAGATGCACTAGGCAAGTAAATGCTTCCTATATAGTTCTATGGATTAAATATCCAACATGAAATTTAGGATAAATGTAGTTCTCTTAGGATATGGGATTGAATAAAATAGATGATAAGAAAATATGATTAACATGTAGAGAAAAATAAGTATGGTCTTGAAAAATGATGAGTTCATAGGAAAAGAGAGGGATGACATCCACAATCATGAAAATGTCAAAATAAATAAATCATACAAGTGCAAGAGTGATATTTAGGCTAAAACCACACTAAAATGAAATAGATAAGTGCTCATAAATGAATTGGGATCATAATGTTCACTGTGTCTAATGTTGATAAGGAGAAGGAACTTGAAAAATAGTGAGTGCATTGGAAATGGTTGCTCACAAAATAGTGAGAGCATAAAAAAATACAAGTTGTCATTAGGGTATCAAATTTGAATGCAAAATGTTCATAATATTAGCTTGTAAAATGGTGAGAGTGTATGGCTAAGGCCAATAAGTATGGGTAAAATAAAGGACAACTGGTTACTTATGAAATAACTATGAGTCTTAGAATCCTTAAAGAAATGAAGTGGTTAAAAAAGAAAGGAAGGTATGGTTGAGATAACTTGAGATACCCCATGTATCAAAGTGCTACCTACACAGTCCATGTGAACCTCAAGCTAATGTATTTCTCCCAAAAATAGAGGAAAAGAACCAAGGTGGTCTAGAAATAAACTGAACAGAAAAGATGGCCCATCCCAAAAAAATTTGATGGCTTTATATCTTGTATAGAAATTCTAAGCCAATTTTCATGATTTTGTGATTTTTAGGATTTTTTAATGTCTTTAAAAATGTTAGGGGTTTTTGAAAATATTTTAAATTATTTTATAAGTTTCTAGGTATCTCAACTTAATCAATAATTATGAGATATAGAATGGTCCAACTCAAAAAATGGTGAGAGCATGGTTTAGGTTATTCACAAACAATGAGAGCATTCAAATTTAAAATGCTCATAAAACAACAAGAGTATGGCAGAGGGGGGACTTAGTTAACCCCAACATGAATTGAACATTGTCTGCATAGTCCTATTAGGACCTCAAGTCATTGTAGTTCCTCCACAATGGAGGAGTTTGACTAGGTAGCAACAAGTTTGTGAATTAGGCAAATAAAAGAGTATAATATAGTGATAAACCAATGTGGATAAAAATAGGGTTGTTATTAATTTTCCCAAAGGCTATTATAATGATAAAATAATGGCATGGGTTAATGATACTAATTTTCCCAAAGATGGTTATAATTAGTATCACCAAGAATGAGATAGAACGTGATAATAATGAAGAATACAATTACCAAACCTCTTTCATACTACCCCACAATACTACCTCTTTGTGAAATACTAAATCAACTATTGAATCTTCATTTTAACCCCCTCACTAAAGGTCCAAAAAGAACTAATGGATTAGAATCAAGGTCAAAAAGGAGGGCAAGGGAGGGTAAAATAATTTTAGTCCATAGGGAATGCATGAAAGGAATAATATATAGTATAATACAAGGAAGGTGATATTATGGCATGACATAAACAATCCTCTTAGATAATATTCTAAGTCTCTCAAGTGGTATAACACTTGTGATGTATTATGTTCATGGGCTCATCAATTTCATCTCTATCTAGTGTAGCTAACCTATAAGCTCTAGAGCCATAATTAGCAAAAATGACATAAGGGATTATCTAATTAGGCTTGAGCTTGCCTTTTTTATTTTTATTAGCCATGGTGTTCTTTTGGTTTTATTTGAAAACAAGACCACTAAGCTCAAATTCTTTGTTCTTGACATGCTAGTTATACTAACCACATAATTGGTTATGAAATGCTTTAAGGCTATTTATAGTGGCCATACATTTTTCATCTAGTAACTCTAGCTTTTATAGGTGAGCAACTCTATAATCCTCATAATCAAGGATGTGCTTCAATGAGATATGTAGAGAAGGAAACTCAAACTCTATGGGAAGAATGGCCTCAGTGATATAGATAAAGGAATATGGTGTGACTCCTTTTGGAGTACAATAATTAGTACATTAATCCTAGAGGGCACAAAAGATATATAGGTGCCAATCATGGACAATATCATTAACAATTTTCTTATGAATATTGATAATGGTATTGTTAGATGCCTCTACTTAGACATTACCTTATGGGTAATACATAGTGTAAAAATGTTGGGTGATGTTAAACTCAACACAAAGTGATTTAACATCCTTGTTATTAAGTGATCCAACATTATTAGATATAATGTCAAATGGGATGTTGTAGTGGTAGATGAGATGGATGAATATGAATTTGGAAATTGTTTTTCTATCCATGCAAGTGATGGGTATAGATTCAACGCACTTAGTGAAATACTTAGTAGAGGTAAGAATATGTTTATGGCCATCTGATGAGATAGGATTAATCTTCCCAATGAGATCAAGACCCCACATTGAAAATGGCCATGTTGTAGTCATTGATTTTGAGTGTTTTGGCTAAAGCATGAATCAAATTTGCATGCCACTGACATTTGTTACATTTTTTTACATAAGTAGCTACATCTACTTCCATGATAGGCCAATAATAACCATTACATAGGAGTTTTTTGTCAAGGATGACCCTACTAGTGTGGGCCCCATAAAATCCTTCATGAACTTCCCCTAACACTAATATGGCTTCTATTAAATTCAAAAAATGAAGCAAAGATCCATCAAAGATTCTATGGTAAAGGGTTAGGAAAAGTAGGGTATATTGAGAGGCATGATCTGTGAAGGTCTTTTGTTGATTATGTGAAAGTTCTATTAGAAGGGCTTGTTCATAAAGGTAGTTATATAAGTCAAAATACCAAATAGAACTATGATAAACAATGTCACATATCATTTTAGTGGTCGAAGGTTCATGGGCAGGTGCTAGAAGATGTTCAATGAGGAACTAATATTCTTTTGCCTTACCTATCCTGTAGATAAAAAACTAATGGTGCCATGACATCCATCATCCACTTATTGGTCTGAGGTATGTGTTCAAAGTGAATGTGAGCAATTTGTTACTTGAGAGTGTCTTCCATGGCCTTTTATGGTATAAACTTATCATATTTGGTCTATAACTAATTAGTAACTTGATTGATGATTAGGTAAAAATCACCATGAACTAAGAGATACTGAATGTTCTATTGTACTAATTGATAAATCCTTACAATGATATGAAATGATTTGGTAATAATATCCCCCTATGTTGTATTAACTAATAGACTTGCTTCTAATCTATGAGATGTGAATGACCCATAAAAATATATCTTGTAGTGTTGTTCCTTAGGAGGTGTTTATATGATGCTCATGATGGATTCATCTAAGAATGCAAAAGTGAGTGGTTCAGTGTTTGAAAGGGGGGATTCAATAAGCTGGTCTACAAGTACTTATCTCTTTATGGCCTTTTTATTGACATACTCAATTTCAAACTTGATAAAAAAGATGATCCATTTAGCCATGCAACCCTGTAAATTTATTTTTCATAGTAGAATCTTGAGTTGATCTACTTTGGAAATGCTTATAGTCTTATTATTGAGCATGTAATAATGCATCTTCTAGGATACAAAGACCATAACTAAACAATATTTTTATATTATCATATAGTTATGATCATACTATACCAATGAATGACTTAGATAGTACACAACATGATCTTTCCCATTTTCATCATGTTGAACTAAAAGTACCCCTAGGACATTGTTAATGGTGGATAGGTATAATAGTAATTCCATCACTAGCATTGGTGGTAAAAGAATAGGTGGGTTGGCTAAATATTCCTTTAGATTCTTAAAGTTTTTAAAAAAAAATTCATACAATATAAATGTAGTAATTTTCTTGAATAAATGAGTGAAGGGGTGTAATTTATTTACCAACTATAAAATGAAGCATCTGATAGACTAGACTTTTTCCTACAAACTATAGAGCTACTTCAAATTAAAAGGTGTCAGCATCTCAGTAGTAGCTTAAACCTTGGTAGGATCAAATTTATTGTCTTGATGAGAGAGAATTAAGCCTAACAATTTTCCTAAAGTGAAACTAAAGATGCACGTCTTGGGATTAAATCAAACCTTATACTCATAAAGCCTTTCAAATATATTTCATAATATGACTAGATGATCTACATGGGTCTTATATTAACCTAATATGTCACTGATAATATCATGCATCATGTCAATAAATATAATGGTCATAACTCTCTAATATGTTGCCTTAGCTTTCTTGAGGCTGAACAATATGACCTGATAGCAAAAAATTCCCTAAGGAGTGGTGAACATTATCTTGTGTTGGTCTTTTGGCATGATCATAGTTTAATTATATCTTGAAAATCCATCTATGAGGGAAATCATTTCATACTCAGATGTGGATTTAATTATCATATTGATATTCAATAGAGGAAAGTCATCTTTTGGGTAGGCCTTGTTGATGCTTCTAAAATTAGTGCAATTTTGATCCCTTCTCGATTTGCACTAACAGGCATAATGTTTGAGATCCACTTTGAATAATCAATTAATTTAATGCATCTTGATTCTAAGAAGTTTTCCAACTCTTTCTTAACTAACATAGTAATATGAGGATGAATTTTATGTAATTTTTGCTTCATGGGTTTCACATCAAGATGTACAATAAGTTGGTGTACAAACAAGGTGGGGTCCAAACTTGGCATGTTTGAATAGGCATGTACATATATGTTTACAAACTCCCTTAAAAGGGTTGTAAAAACTTCACATTATTCCTTAGTGAGGGATGTGCCTAATTTGATCCACTTTAGGTCCTATGGAGTCCCAATGTTGACTTTTGTAGTATCCTCTACTAGGAGAGTCGAGCCATCTTCAATAATAGTTGGAAAGGATATGAATTATCATGTAATGAAAAAGTCTTCTGGTTGGATTGGTTCTTCAAAATTTCCCAAGTAGAATGAATCTAAATCATCTAATGATAGTAATGGCCATGTAACAAGTACTATAAGACATTCTTGAACAATTTGATCAAAGGTGTGTTGTTCTTATATACTAAGCTCAGACATAAAATCAAGTTTGTTGTTGGTGGTCTCTTGAGATTCATTCATACAAAGGTGAACATCTCCATCTAGTGGCACTTAAAGTAGGTTTTCACCAAGAGACTAGCCATTTTATTTAATTTTACCCTTGTCCAAAAGTATCTTAAAGAGGTTTTCACTTCAGGACATCAATTTTTTATTCCTTTTTTTGGATAAGGGTATTCACCTACTCTCCAAAATAGGTTGAAAGATCTAGTTTGATAGATAACCCTTATTGTGGTCTCCCAACTGAACATTATCTCTTAGGCCTAGAAAACCACAAAAGGCCTAATCATTCTTATACTCATCTAAAGTTACTATGGATTCTTTTTGGTCCCCCTATATAAGTTAAGGATGATAAATGAGAAGTGGGGAATGTCGCATTACTATAATGATGGTATAAATCGTAGATGAGTTGAATAAGTTGGTAATCGCAAGGTCTTTGTAGATGTTATGATCAGACTCTACTTTACTATCAACATCATCATCATTAGTCAATAGAGTTGGAACAAAAATAAGTTATGTAGGGTCACCCATAGGTGGTTTAAATCTGAAACCATGAGTTCCTTTGTATCTTGTCATAGAAATGTGCCGAAGAGTACCTTGTTGATTTTCCCATAGGCCTCTATCTTCATATGCTTGGTTATATATGATCCTATTAGGGTTGGGATACTTTGTACTTCAATATTAATCAACTAACTTGTCATTTTATAACCAAGAAGCATGATTGGCAAGTGGGTCATGTTTTTGGCTAGTGGTAGGTGTGAAAATAATAGGCACTAGGTTATGATGCTTTCCTTTTCCCTTCCATCCCCATTCCATATAAATTGGACTAGCTTTATACCTTTCTTAGGTATTGGGATTCTATGGGCGGTTGGTTATGTGGAATGTTTCATGGATAAAATAATCTCCTGGACCATTATCAAAAATGTAAAATGATTAGACATTTCAATAGGAGGTGTATGTGAAGATGAGGTAGGAATATTAGGGTCTATGTAAATGGCCTATAGTAATTCAACAAGTATATCTTTATCTTTATCTTTATTTGGTACTAGATTTAGATCAAAATGGTAATTATAGAATTCATATTTAGCCTCCAAATGCTTTTAGTGTTCATATGGATGTAAATCCCAATGGATGTGGCCTCCATCCCTGAGTGAGGAAACTTGATACATTGTTACAAGGTTGAAGGGATTACATGAATTTCATGTATCTGTGGTTTACCCAAGAGTAAATTTTATGATAAATATAGGTATAACACATGGAAAATTGTGTTATAGGTCAAATGCCCAATGATCATTGGCAAACTTATGGTTCCTTGTGATTACTTCTCTTCATTATCATAGGCCTTGATAGTAATAGTTTCTAGATGAAGGTAAACTAATGTATATCCTAGATGCTTGATGAGATTTTAAGACATAATATTTAGGCTCGATCCATTGTTTATGAGGCCATATTTGACCTTATGCTAAATTAAAACAAATTTAATGTATAATCAATTATTATGAAGAGAGCTAAGGAATGACATATCACTTTGGTCAAAGGTCAAATGTTGGTCTGGGGATAGGTGTCCAACCAAAGCTTAAAATTTGTATAGTGTAATGTTATTTGACACTTAGGATTAACCTAAGAGTTTTGTAAGGATATTATTTTAGATGGTAGATGTACACAAAAAATCCAAATTAGAGATTTTTTGGGTGTTTTTTGGAGTTGTTCCACAATATCATGCATCTTTTCCTTAAAATTGGCAATTGGTTTATTCTTAGCCATCATGGTGGGTTAGATGGGATCATTAAGAGTAGATTGTGGGCTTGGTATGGTGATTTTAGACCATCAATTTGTGATTTTACAATCTAGATTGGGTACAAGACCATCAAAACTAGAAAATGATGGAGATGGGCCAAAGAGGATGATTATTGATTGTTAGTGTGCTTGTCTACAGTCACTACTAGATGGTGGATCCTAATCTTATTAGAATTCCTAGTTCTCGATAGTGAGATTTGGGGGGGAAACACCCCACCCCCAATAAAGTCACCATGGGGGTGAAAAATGCATTGTAAAATATTTTAATTTCATAGTGAATCTAGACCATTAACTATTAGGTCACAAATCTAATGGTAGAAATTATGTTGGTGCATTTTTTTCCCTAATATATAACCCTCCTTTTATATGAGGGAATTTTAATCATGATCGCACATTGTGTGTAAGTGAAGAAGATATTACAGTGGATGTATTGTAGGTTTTTTCACTTCATTTATTAGACTAAATAAAATAATAACTAGTTGTTTATGTGTGTACATAGCCCATACTGGGTTAACCACATTAAATATCTGTATCTATTGTGTTGTGTTTTTTGAAGCATTCTATATTCCTAATAGTTATGGGGTAATAAAAATTCATCAACATAAGCTCCTGAGATGGTAATCCATGGTTATTGTTGTGCTTGGATGTAGTCACAAGTCAAGAAAGGATTACCAACATTGGTAGGTTAGTTGGTATTATTAGATATCAATCCTCATTTATTGGTATTTGGTCTAGGATTGATGGTAATGGTGGATACATGACCACATAAAATATGACCTACAAATTTATTGTAGTCATGTGTAATTGCATGGTAGGTCTATTGGTTATTTGGGTCATTTTAGGCTTGGTTCCTTTCATTTTATATTTGACATTATTATTTTTCTTGATATTTTTATTATGGATATTTTTGTGGTTATGGGATTCATTGTTGTTATTGATGATTGACCTTGTTATGTTGTGGAAAAGGATTTTGGTAGATACCCTAATTTTGATTGAAAGTAGATGCTCTATTATCCAACTAAATTTATCAATTTTCCAACATATTATTTATAAGGTGCTTCAATTGCACACAATGGCATATAGAATGTCCATGACCATAATGTTATTCAATAAACTAATGCTCTTTATACTAATCTAGATAAAGTATTCCCTCAAGAAAGTGTTTCGAAATCAGCCAACTAATCATATCAGCCACAAATAATTTGTGAAACACTACTTCAATAGTATCACCAAGGTTGTTGAAGACTTTAGGAGTGGGTATTATTATTGGAGGAGGGGTTTAAAAAGATGGTGGATATGAATTTGAGATGTTGGACTAGGCTAAGGTATAGACTACATTTGTGTAATAAGTTACATTTGTAACATAGGATGAGAAAATGACGTTTGAACCATTTGAACATGATGTGACTTATTTAGTCCATTACCTCCAAAATTCTTGTTATGTTTGTATGGCTTGGGTTTTCATATTTGTTATCCTAAATAGGTGTAGATGCGTGTGCTTGAACTGGGCTAAGATTCTAACTTGGGCCTAAGTTTTGGTTTGAAGATAACTTGATAATCCCTTTGTTGGCAAGGGATTTTTCTATTTGTATGAATTTATCAATTATCTCCTTAAATGTGTGTGCACACTAAAGCTCCAAGTGATAATATATTTTACTATGAAGATTTTTGGTAAAAACAACTACCAATTATTTATCTAGTAGGTTATGGGTGAAATGACTAGAAAGATCTCTCCGTATATATAAGCAGCTCACAAAGCTCTCACAAAATTTCTATTTGGCTTGAATCAAATATGCCACTGAAATCTCATACTCAAGATTATAGGAGAAATGTTACACAAACTTATCCAAGAGATCATCAAATTTAGATACTAAGTTCTTTGGTAACTTAAGAATCCAATCCAAAGCCTATCCATCTAGACTATTGAATTTGAAGTCCATTTCAATCCTAAGGTAAAAATTAAGTTACTAGGGTGTTTTTAACATGAAATATTTACCTTTTACAATGGTGGGACAAAAATTTATTAGATACTTCCCCCATTTATGTCACATTTTTGGGAAATGGGTATGATTTAAAGTTGTTGAGAGAATTGAGGGGTTATGTGGTTGAAACCTCCCTCATTTTTTTACCTTATTTTTAGGGATATTGTTATCTCTATGGTTATGGTACATTTTTAAAGTTATTTTAAAATGTATAAATAGGGGTGAGGGGTAACACATTATTAATTGCATTTTGAATCTCATTTTGAGATCTTTAATTCTCTCTTTAGTTTGTGTGATCAGGTTTGAGGTGTGGCTTAGCATCTCAAGAATTCTAGTGTGGATTCAAGTTGGAGAAAGTTGTCTCTATAAGAGGTTACTTTTTAGAGTTGTCTTGTACTATTGTTTATAATATTATTGAGAGCTTCTTGGTGGACGTAGCCCACATTGGGTGAGCCATGTTATCTCGGTGTTATGTGTATATTTGCTTCTATCTAAATTGTATTCCATATGTCTCTACCACTGTGATTTTGAGGAATTAATTCTATGTTGCATTTTATTTCATAAGTAATCACTTATTCCTAGCAACTGGTATCAAAGCTAGCTTTAGTGGTTTTTCTAAAGTGGTGAATTATAGGGAAAGTTATTAGATTGAGTGGGAGCTATGATAGATAATGGTAGATCTAGAGTTGAAAAATTCAATGGGTAGAATTTTAGATTATGAAAGATGCAGATGGAAGATTACTTGTTTCAAAAGGATCTTTATCTCTCTTTGACTGGGAAAATAGTCCAACCTTCAAGTATGAATCAAGTAGATTGGAATTTTCTCGATAGGAAAGCACTAGGAGCCATATGGTTGTGCCTTGCATCTTTAGTTGACTTAAATATTTTAGAGGAGACAACCACATTTGGTCTAAGAAGAAATTAAGAGAGTTATATGAAAACACTTTGCCTCTAATAAAATATTTTTGATGAAATGGTTATTTAATATGAAAATGTCTGAAAATGGTTTTGTAAATGATTATTTGAATGATTTTAATAGAGTTTTATGTTAACTTCTATTGGTATTAAATTTGAAGATTAATTTAAGGATTTATTTATTTTATTCTAGTTACCTAATAGTTGGGATAGCCTAGTTATGGATATGAGTAATTGCATTCCTATTAAGGGAAGTTTAAATTTTGAGGATGTTATAGGTGTGATTCTTAGCAAGGAAATGTGAAGAAAGAGCACTAGGGAATCATATTTAGGGAATGCATTAATGATGGATACTAGAGGGAGATAAAAGGATAAAAACAAAGGAAACCATGGAAAGTCAAAGGGTTGCAGAAGATCTAAATCTAGAGCCAAGATGGTGTGGTGGCATTGTGGGAAAAGTGGACACATAAAGAAGGACTATTGGGAACTTACGGACAAGAAGACCAAACATGAGGAGACCAAGGAGGTAAATATAACAAAAAATACTATTAGTCAATATGCTTTAATTATTTCCTTGGATAATGTTTTTGAGTCTTGGGTATTAGATTGAGGAGCTTCTTTTCATGCCACCCCACATAGGCATCATTTTACTGATTATGTTCAAGGAGATTTTGGACATGTTTATCTTAGTGATGATGAACCATGTAGTATAGTAGGGAAAGGTTATGTTTAGGTGAATATGTAGAATGGAAACACATGTCTACTAAATAATGTTAGACATGTCCCACATTTAAGACAAAATTTAATATCATTGGGGCAGTTAGATAGTGAGGGTTCTTCGATGCTATTTACAGTAGACTCTTGGAAAGTTACCAAGGGTGATCTTATTGTTGTGAGAGGTAATAAAATTGGCACTTTATATTTGAATATAGTGTTAATCACTATAATTTAGTTATTTTAAATGGATCTATAATTTTATGGCACTACAAGCTCAGTCATATGAGTTGGAAGGGCATGAAGATATTGAAAGACAAGTTACTCAAATTAAAACAAGTTGATTTGGAATTTTGTGATGATTGTGTGTATGAGAAGTAAATACAAGTTAAGTTATTAAGGGTTAGACCTGTGAATAAGGAGAATAATTTGGAGTTGGTTCACTCGAATGTATGGAGGCTAGCTTAGGTATCTTCTATTGGTTGTTTAAATTATTATGTTACATTTATTGATGATGCAACTAGGAAAGTTTTGTTTTATTTCATTAAGAAGAAATCTGACATATTTTAAACATTCATAAGATGGAAAACATTAGTTGAGAATGAAATAGGTCTCAATTTGAAATGTCTCAGGTTAGACAATGGAGGTGAGTATTGTAGTAAAGAATTTGATGATTATTGTTCACAAAATGGAATTTGTAGGAAAAGGATGGTTACAAGGACACCATAGGAGAATGGAGTGTCAGAGAGGATGAATAGAACAATCATGGAGTGTGCTAGGAGCATAAGGTTCCATGTAGGGCTACCCGTAATTTTTTGGGTAGTAGTTAGCACAATGGTATATCTAATTAACAAAGGACCTTTAGTGCCTTTGGATAGAGGCATACTAAGGAAGCTTGGTCTGCTAAGAAAGTTAATTATTATTTTCTTAGGGTCTTTAGATGTGAGGCATTAGTTCATGTTCCCAAGAAAGATAGGACTAAGTTAGAAGCTAAGTCTGAGAGATGCACCTTTATTATCTATGGTGAGGATGACTTTGGTTTCCAGGTTTGGAGTCTTAAAGACAAGAAAATATTCTGGTCTAGGGATGTTGTCTTTAAATAAAAATTCATGTATAAGGATCAGTTATAAGAATAAAAAGTACATAATTTTGGATGATATTATGAATGGTAAGGTATCCAAGGAGACAGTTCAGGAACCTCCTACATAGGAACCCCAAAATACCATAGTAAGAAGGTCTTCTAGGGTAAGAAAAACTCCTGAACATTTTTCCCCATCTTTGAGTAATTTTTTACTTACTGACAGTGGAGAACCAAATTTTTTTGAGAAAGCAATGAAGGCAAATGCAAGGGAGGAGTGGGTGCAAGCCATAGAAGAGGAACATAGTTCTCTCATGGAGAACTAGATGTGGGATTTGGTGAAGATAGCCAAGGGCAAAAGAGAATAAAAGAAGAGGATGGAGGAAGGAAAATGTACAAGTCCCAATTAGTGGTCAAGGGGTTTACACAGAAGAAAGGTATTGATTTTGATGAGATTTTTTTCTCCTATTGTTAAAATGAATTCTATTAGAACTATGCTTGATATAGTTATAGTAGAGGATGTTCACTTAGAAAAATTAGATGTGAAGATTGTATTCCTTCATGGTGATTTGGAGGAAGAATTATATATGGAGTAGCCATAGGGTTATGAGGTTGAAGGAAAGGATAAATTTTTGTGCAAACTAACGAAGAACTTGTATGGCTTGAAACAAGCTCCATGGAAATGGTATAAGAAGTTTGATAGTTTTATAACATAGAATTTAAGGAAAAAGAAGAATTAGGTATATATAACTATAATCCACTAGTTGTCAAGTGAAAAATAACTCTTTTAGATGCTCTCTAGGGTTTCTTTTACCCTTATATCTGTCAAAATTTAGTGGCTCATAACATGGAGGAAACTATATTTGAAGATACTCCATGTTAAATGGGTATGAACACACATCTTCCAATTTAAACTTATTAGTTTGCTTTCCTATCTGAATGGCTATAATTGCATCCTTCATTTGTTACAATTCTTGGGCTAGGAAACTTGATAACACCTTTGGTTGTGGTTATTTCTGGGTGGTCAAATGTATGTTAGCTTGACCAAGGTATAATAGATGTATGGAGTAATATGGAACATTGGTTTGATGGACCAATCAACTAGGAATATGCATCCATGTATTGGGATGAGGTTGTTGATATTGCATGCCTTGCTGGTAAATATTTTGGTTTGGATTTAGACTATGGCCTTGGGTCTGAGGGAATTGTGGTTTTTATGGAAGTATGCAAATTTGTGGAAGGTATTGTGCCTGCTAAGTTTGAGTAGGAAATTATTATCAAATAGTCAACCCTGACTAAATAAATGGTACTTGTTATTTACTAAGTCCTTGTCTTCAAATATGTGGAACATGATGGGTAAAAGGTAATGGTTGCCTAATAGGTACTTTTTATACATTGGCACCTATTTATTAAACAAACAGTTATTGTGAACTAGATGATTTTTGGGTGTTTGGTATTTTTAATTGACCAATAATAATATGTTATTGATTAAACAATGACTATGTTTTTGTTGAGGTACACTAGTCTACAACTATTAAGGATATTCCTTGCTACCTATTGTGACGAAATATTTGTTGCCACATATTGAGGTGGTATAATGTTCTGACTTTATTGAGGTGTTAAATTAGTCTATGTTTGTGGTTGAAAAATATTATCCATCACCTATTGAGTTGGGATAACATTCATCAATTATGGAGAAAAAAAATGGCTGACATCTAATTACTTATCCTCTATTATTGCATGTTTGAAGAAGTAGTTGGTCAAGAAGTGGGAATAACCTATTGTGGTTGAAAATTAGGCATTCATTCCCCCAATTGTTGTGAACCACTCATGGTATTTTAAAGAGGTAATTATTTTTTGAGGGTTATTTTTTGGTGTATTTAAACTACCTTATCCTGAATTGAAAGACATTTACATGTTACCCATTGTATTTGGCACATGGTCTTAAGTATATGTCATAATCACTTCCTTAATGGATAGAACATTAAACATTTCACCTAATAAATTACTTTGTGAAAATTGGTCCACACCCATATTAGCATGACATAACTAATCAATTAGAACTCCTATTTAAGGAGTTAGTTCTATAAGTGGAGTATTTGATATGGCAATGTCATTGAAATTTTGTGCTAGATTAAGATAAGTTTGATATGATTGTTACATTTACATGATTTAGTCCTCCATGAGGCCCTTTTCCTTTGTGATCATATTCATATATTTTTATGAAATCATCATGAGCACTGGAGGATTACAAGTAGAGGCGTGTTTGATAGTTTGGGTATGAAGTACATTTCCAAGCACTCTAACTAGAGTAAGTAGGTTTTCATAGGGAATTCTTATGGAAACTCGACCCCTACATATATGTATCTAACCAAAACCTCATCATTTTTTTCAAGGAAGTGATGATCGAACAAGTATGGGTAATAAGTTGATGGAATGGTAACATAGTAAGGTTGTTGTTGGACTTGCCCAATAATAGATGGCACACTAGAAAGGTATTGAGTTGTTTGTTCTTATTATTAACCTAGATAAGGAGGTGTATTAACTAGGTAGTGTGCTAACAAATATTTTCCTTATTCTAAATATTGATTAGTGTAAAGAGGATTTGTATCCATCTCACAAAATACATCATCACCATATGGGTCTTTAAAAATCCATCGTTCATGACTAAATTTTTGTAGTCTAGATTGTACATGGTTAATCTATGTGTGTAACAAGGCATATATAAATCCATGACTAATGTATCATGAATAAAAGGTCTATAGTTCATAAAACTATTGAAACATGGTCGAAATGATTGGTCAATGTTTCATATTTATAGAAACTTGGTCTAAATGGAAAACTTGTTCTATTATTGTAAATAGTTTAAACTTAGCCTAGAATGGAGATCTTTCTCCAAAATAATCAATGATAAGATTAGTCTCAAATACATCTAAGGTCTAATGTATTACACACAAATGGTCAAATTAAATTTAAGTTTGAATCCTAGTTTTGGCAAAAGTGTTTCAAATGAATCTAATCTAGGTCTAAAATGAAAATGGTTCTAGGCCTTTGGAAATAAGGCATAAATCTAAACTCAAAAGGCACTAACAAAATCTAAAAACTAAGGTAATTGTTTTGTATTTGTTAAGAAGGCACAAATCTAGTGTTAAAAACAAACTATCTTTGAAAATTCAAAGGCAAATGCTAGGTCTCTAATAACAAGACATAAAACTAGATTTTTAAAATAAATTAGGTTGAGGCAAAAACTACAAGGCAATTAATCTAACTCTAATTTTTTTTGAAACACTTTTACTCAATCTTAACACATGTATTCTAAAAAAAATTTGACTTTGGTATAAGACATTCACTCTAGGCACACACCTAAACTAATTGGTAAATTCAATTTCAAGTGATGAAAGTAAGAGCAATGAGTACAACATTCAAGCCTAAGTCATAAGCAAGGATCCAATGTAAACTAATAGTGTTTAAGTTTGTACTTTAATAGAGAGTTTAAACCTTAGTTCATTGAAACAAATAAACTTGAGGCATAATAAAATTATAGAACTTCATAGATCTAGGCAAAAGGGGGATTCAAAACAAGTAAGGAATTAGTCTAAGTTGCACAATTTAAATGTGAGAGGTAAACACCCAAGCCAAAATTAAGCAATATATAGGTATAGACTAGTTAATTTTGAATCTAAACTTTGCAAGACAAATTTTAAACTTGTTTTAAAATATTTGGATTCCTCAAATGGATAACATCTTAGACTTAAATGGATAGACTAATAATACTGATTGTAGACCAAAGGCACAGATAGTTTTGAACTTGATTTGAAATAAGGTAATGTTTTTGAAATAACATGAGCAATGTAATAATGCTACTTTTCCCAAAAGGTATGATAGTGGTTTTTTTCAAAACTTCAAGGCAAATACTTTGGACAAAATAGGTAATATATCGACATATTTTTTAAACAAGTGACACACACACACAAATGTTTTTTAATAGTCTAAGGAAAAAGTTTGGTATGAAATGGATAAAATAACACCTCTTAAGCTAAAGTGGTGTAAAAACATGTGATTGGTTATAACCCATTTTTCAACAACCAAACAAAATAGTTTTTATTATTTTAAACACACATGTAAATTAAAAAAATAGAAGTAGCAAAAATGGCTCATCCTATCCCTATAATTGACATGGGTATGAATATCTTCAACCAAAATTTCCACTGATATACCAATTCTTATAAGGAATTAATTATTAATCCAAATATTTATGTATAGGTGTAGGTATAACTTTCATACCCCCCTCTGTCTCTCAAGCATTGGTACATGGATAATTCAAGTGAGGAAAACTTGAAATTTGTAATAAAATTCCATGGAAAGTGGGTTTTGAATAAAAATCTATAAGTTTCATATGTATTATATGGTCCTAAGTATGGATAACACAAGGGCACAATCATGTCAATTGAATCCAAACTACCTAGGTTACAATGTAAGGGTCTATTTCTTTGTATGGTGACTCCATCCATGTATTGCTTAGTGGAGTTTGATGTCTAGTTGATGAATGGACCGAGTACTTATTAGTATGGTCAAGCTAGCCACTCACCACTATCCCATCCAATGGTTTACCCAATTTGTATACTCCATCATAGAGTGGGGTTGGTATGATGTTGAGAAATGAAACCCTCGGTCAAAACACCCTTAAAGAACTTATGATGAGGCTATAAACTCCTATTCACAATCCAAGTACAAAAAAATAAACAAATGGAAAATGGAAAGACTATTGATGTCACTTTTGAATCAACCAAGTCACTCAAAGCTTGGGGAGAGCATAGACGACATTATTTCTAACACACTTTTATAAATAAGGGCAACAAACTAAGAATTTTTGGTCACCTGAGTTCTAAAAAGCGGGTAGGGGAGAACATACACACTAAAGTTTCTTTTTTCCAAAATGAAATAATCTAATCTAATAAATTTGAAACTAATCTAAAGAATAAACAAAAATAAAAAAATCCCTTTAGGATCTCTAAGTAAAGATGTAGGTTATTTTTAATAACACTAAATCAAAATGTGTTTGATATTTTTGGCCCCTTGGATATGTTTTAACCTTAACCAAATGTGAATGAGTTTTAACCTTTGTAAAATTTGGATTTTTCAAACTAAAATAATTATTAAGAAACACCCAAACTTCTTTTTTGGTTTAATTACCTACAAACAACTTATTGGGTTAGTTTGTATTCAAAACAAAGTTATATTACTACAAGTTAACTCAAGAAAAACACTAAAATTAACTCTTAGGTTTATAAAAAATAAAAATATAGAGAAATCATTGATGATCAGTAGGGATCATGGCGGATTCCTATAATCGATGTTGATTCTATCATGGTCATTGTTGATTATTGCAACCAACCCAAAACAAATGTGTTTTGGAATAAAAAATACTAAAAAAATAATGTTTTAAACTCAAAACATCTCACTACCCTACAATAATAGTGCTAAATAGGAAGTAAATAGGGTATTAGGCATCAAGAAAAACAAGGAAAACTTGAATTTTACTATATTTCTAGTTTCTAGTTTGACAGTGTTTTTGATGTAGAGATCATTCCCAATTCCTCTTATTGATGTTGATTCTAGTGTTTGAACCTAATTTGTTATGATCATTGATGATCCCTATGACTTGGGTGAGAGCTCAAGCTTCTTCACTTTTTTGGTAATTAAATCAAAAACTTGGTATAATAATAGCTATAAAAACATCTTAAGAAGTATCTAGAAGAGCTTTTAGGGGTGACTATCTCATATGGCATGCCATTATGTTATCAATAGGAATCTAAGATAGAATATTAGTGCTATGTTAGTATGATTAAAAGCAAAACAAAAACACACTAATAAAACTAACACCTCAAGCCTAGACACTTAAGGATCAAGACAACATTACAAGTAAATATCAATAGAAGACAAAAAAAATAATATTTACCTTGAGAGTAAGATCTATATGTTGGCCATGGAGGTATGTGATCAGTCTTGTGATCAAAGAATCTTTGGCAATGATGTTCCTTGCATCATATCTCCTTGTCACCTTGGAAATGTTAGGCTTGGTTTTGTCTAAGCTTAGCTTGGATCTTTCTAAAAAAATGAGCATTATAAAACTACAAAGAGGGTCATTTAAGGTATTTTTTCATCATAAAATTACACCAATAGATATTTTTGAACAATGGGTGAATCCTTATTTTTATATCCTTTCAAACTAACTATAACCTAAGTGTAGTTATGTTAGAGTATATTGTGCTTAATTTTAGACTAACCCTAGTTAAGTTAAGGAGGGGACAAGAAATTAATATTTGGGATAAATATCCAATTTATTAAGCATGGATATCCATTTCTAAATTTAAGACTTTAGGGAAGACATTTTCATTTCCTTGAATTTAAAGATGATGACATCATCATGACCTCATTTTTATTGGAATTTAAATTTTTAAAAAATATATTTTCAATAATTTCACATAAAAATTTTACTTAAGAATTTAATTTAATTTTATTATTTAATTAATTTTGTTTAGCATTTTTTCAATTTAGGAATTGTTTAAGTGCCTTAATGGGTCCAAAGGCCAAACTATCAATTTGCTAGGTCACAAGTTAACTAGAGATGAATTTATGAGAAGTTACTATTGTGTATAGGATAACACCAAAAATAAGGATGCCTCAACATGATTATAAGCACTAATGTCTGATGTGTGGACAAATTTGTGACATTCAATGATTTATATGCTTAATTTTCATTGTTTGGTATAAATCAATCTAAAGTCTGATTGTAACCTAGTTATGGTGAAAACAATGTGTTTACACCAGTGAACCCCTAGCCTTGAAGATTATTTACAAGATTATAACTCATGGGAAGTAAAGGTAAGTAAGATTATTCCAAATGGAAAAATCCCATGACTTCGTATCCCTAGCATAGTCTATGTAACACAATAAACTATCATAGTTATAGGTGAGCAAGATAGAGCCACATGGGAAAATATCACCTAATCATGGTAAAGCCCAATTAGTCTACACAAAATCATTCATTGAGTAGTGGTTTAGCATGGGGTAGCCACATGTCAAGTATTAAACAAAATAAGGATAAGCTAGCTTTACAACCAACAAATCACAAACATAATTTTGATGACCCATGCAACTATCAAAACCATCAAATCTTGAGAATGGATTGTGTGTCCAATTTGACCTATAAATTAAATTTTAAGGGTCCTATTAATGGTGAAATTTATCAAAAAATAAATTCAAAGGAAATTATAGTGGAAACATTGAATATGATCATGGTGTGCACATTCGGGAATAGACAAAAAGAGGCATTGAGGACAAATTTACCATGAAGGCAAGTGGTTTTCTATAGCAAATAAATATATGTAAATTTTAATCCTAATGAATTTTTAGTAACTTCTAGCCACACTTGGATGATAAAATTTTCTTCCCTTGTTTGTAGCATCATGGCCTAGCTAAAAATTTTAACTACATTCATAAACTCACATTAAATTATTAGTTACTTCTACAACTAGACGTGATTTTCCTCTCTTTTTGAATTTTGAATTTTGACCTCCCTTATTTTTACTTATAGACTCAAAATCCTTACTAAAGGTTGGAATTTTTAGGATTAGAGTGTGTTATGCCTAGTTAGTTATTTATGAATTATAATAAAGACATAGAATTAGACATATGTTATGCATTTTAATTGCTTTCTAGGATAATTTTCCCTTACTCCTATTTTAGTCTTGTTTCCCCCAGAGGTGTCTTAAACTTAGATGATTTTATGAACCCAAATATTTGTTAATCAAAAGGAGAATATTGATAATTTAAATGTTGTTAAGACTATATTGGTTATATCATGTACATATTTTATGGTGGTTTTGATTTTCTTCTCATAACCAATCTCCCTAAACTCTTACAACATCTTCAATTAGAGTCGTGTTAGGTCTATCTCAAGTAAGGATTGGTTTCAAGGGATTCACTCAGTTAGATGAATCCAGAGCCATCTCTATTGGTAATAAGGTTTTTATCTCTTTATGCCTGCTCTTTTACATTTTATTTATAATCATCTTAATCTAAGAACTAAAACAATCTAAAGTTAAAGGTTTATATTGATTTCCATTTCACATTTTATTTATCACTAATGTAGCATTTTTGCATTTATAAACATGATAAACTAGTAAAGAAATTAATTATTTTTATTTAAACAAATCTTAAGGAGTTTAATTTCTATTAGAGGCTAACCCTATAAGTATATATCAAAGGAAATTCCAAGTCTCTCAATGAATGCCTTAACCATATCAAACTATACCTTAATTTGTTAAAACATGCCCATTACAAGGAATAGTCTGCATCACCCAACTTAGTGAAGACTAACATACCAAGACCTAGCACATTCAGACCTTGAGGATGTATGTTCCTCATAATATCTCCCTCATTTCAAGAGAGGCATGACCTAACAAACCCTTCACCTAATTATTAGCTTGTGTCAAGAGATGCATCAACATATTATAATATTAGGAGAGCTAGTGAATCACAAGTTAAGTTCATAGCCAAAGCTAAAACTAAGATATTCTATAAATAATTTATTCTACTAATTTAAATATTACCTCAGGTTAGAAAATAGAATAATAAATACAAGATCCAAGTCTATTGGGATTGATTTAGAGCTTTTAGGGCTCAAAAACCATAGGAAACCAAGAATTAGTAAGGATAAAAGGAGAGATAAACCCACCCAATTGGTATGCAACTTGTCTACATTTTTAAGTTTTCCTTTAGCTAGTCCATTCATTATCCCCCTATATATCTCAATGTCCAACCCCAAGGAATGTCTTGGGTAAGGAGTTTATTGTCCCTTGAATGTTTTAGACATATCCTATGACCTACCTAAGAACTCAAATAAATTATATCCTAAAGTCAAAGTGGGAGAAATCTAGATGGATGACAAACATATTCAAGCATTTAAGGATGTACTCATCAAAATATAAGTTCAATTTAAGGATGTGGCTTACAAATTTTTTCTCTATTCCTTAGGGGAAACTATTTATGCTTGGTATCTTTGGTTACCCCATGGTTTAATGACTTCCTAGACTAATTTAGAGATAATATTAATGAATCATTTTAGGTTCCCTATTGACCCATCAGTACTATACCACCATTTCATAACTAACAAAAGAGAACAAAATGAACCCATGAGCATGTTCAATGATCAATTTCACAAATTATACTAGAAGTTAAAAGACCCCTATATACTAGTAGATATCCTAGCCATCTAGACATACTTGAGGGCCCTTGATCCTTTAACATCAATGCTCCTTAGAGGGATCCCATCTACATTAGCATCCCTATCTTTTGCTTCTAATGAAGTAGTGAATATATATCACAAAATGGTCCCATAATGATTTATTTCATGAGATTTACCATCTTTAAGATAACTAAGGATGTATAATCATGTCCCCATATTGAACTAGGCTATCATACATAATACCCAAATCATGAATCCCATCCTAGGTGATATGTATGCTAATTTTGGCCTAGTGTATGCTCTAAATACAATGAACTATATGCCTATTTCTGCATCATATATACCTCCCAACTATGCTTTCACACAAGTTGATGGTAATCAAATTATCCTAATTTCTTATAATAATGTAGTCATTATGCCTAGTACTAGTGGATATGTTACTTATAGTATCCATATAATGGTTATGTTTCTTCTAGTATCCATCTACTGGTAGTCCACTCATTCTTGAGAAATCATGTTATTGCCAATAATACTCTAAATCTGACATACCCTACTACCCCAACATTAGTCTACTACCCCAAAATTTATAAATGTTAATACATATTTGGCTAACCCATTGTATCAGGATAAAAACCAACCAAATATTAGCATAAACCCTAAAGAAGGAAAATTAAAACAAATGGTCCAAATATTGTCTAATTATATGATTAGTAGGCATAGGCAAGGCCCCTTAAATTTGAATCAGAACACTAACGACACACCTCAAGGTAAGAGTTATAATTTTCAAAGGCCCCATAAGAAATATAATTCTAGGCCTAATAATAAACTCTTCCCCATCCCTCTTGATAGTGGCAACCAAAAGAAAAATCATTCTTCCAATTTTCTAAACTTGGCTAATTTGGCCTTAAACACTTCATTTAGATTGTACAATACACTATACCATATAGAAAAAAACTACAGAACGTTCATATTAATCTCAAACACCTTTGAAAAGGAGATGAACAACATGGAAATTATGCCTACCCCTAATGAAATTTATAATTAATATGGAGGGAACCTAGACACAAATGTAGTATTATAAACTTTAAGAATTTCCATTTAAGGATGAAAATGAACCCAAAGATAATTTAGATAAGGTTTAAACATTTATATAGTTTCAAAGAGGAAACACTTACAAATTGAGGAGTAAATTAACCATCACGTTGACCACCTCTACTCCCCTAAATAACACTTAGGTTCTATCTAATGTGAATTCGAGTAATGATCCTCTTCCACCTAAAGTACCTCCCACTTATTATTAGCCTAAGAATAATGTTGAATTTACCCTAGATAAATAGCAACTAGAGAAGGCCAAACTTAGTTATGATATTGTTGAGGATATTAAGAAAACCAAAGCCAAGATAACTATGTTTGAATTTATTCAAATGTATAAACAAAGATAATTGATTTTGAGATAATTTTTTGATAATAAGGGGAAAGAATATGCTATTATTTTTTATGCACATGTTACTCTATATAATTAGAGGACTAAGACTCCTCCATTTATTTTCACAATCAAAATATTTGGAAAAAAATTACATAATTACTTTGCTGATTTAGGTGCTTCTAGTAACGTCATGTTGTACAATGTTTTCCAACATTTGGGCCTTACACCTATGAATTCAAAATAAAAATTTGTCAAACTAGACAAAATAGAGGTAACGGTGGTGGGTGAGTAAACCACATATAAATACAACTAGCCTCAGATCTATGGATCCAATAATTCATTGATATCCAAGTTGTGGATATTCTAGATGCTTATGGAATATTACTTATATACACATAATATTTTCAAACTTTATCAATTACTGATGCTTTCTATCTTGAAGAAATCCATCAATTCTCAATTTTTCTAAGTACATGCCTTAAAGGGTACACTAAGAAATGGGTGGATAGACCATTGGTTCTTTGTAATATTTTTGTCCCTTATACCACCACTTGAAATAATGAAAAACATATCCTATACACTTTCATAAGCTTTGACACCTCCCTTACACACTCCTCCAAGTAATTCACCACCCTAAACAACCCCTACCTAAGCCGAAAAATATTTTTAGAATAAATTCATCCTAGGATAATCCTATATTTAAACTATATTAGCATGTTACAGGTCTAGGTTGGCTTTGGCTGGCCTAGAACAAGACCTAACATGATTTTATTAATTAATGATATAAGGTCAATTGGGCTGACTCTATTGGTTAAACCTATTGGCAATATGATTATCATTAATGTCAAAAGGGATATTATTGGCATTATGGATTTAATTGATGTTCATAGATGAGTATGGTGATTTGATGATGTGCAATGGATACTATCAAAGGTCAAGGATGAATGGAGTGCTTGTGTGGATGAGTGGAATTCATTTGGTTCTATATTTTGTTCATCTAAACATTTTAGGTCTAGTGGTAGAAAATCTAAATAGGTAGTTTATTGATGTCACCATTTCCATAGGAGGATGAGTCCGAGTGAGTTGCTCATATGGTTGTGATCACATTAGTCCCTAGTTATTATACACTAGATTTTATGTCATGCAATGAAGCATAGTCAAAGATATGAGGATGCAATGTTGGTTACTCAGGCATAATTCACTAAGTTTTCATACTTAGCCAAATTTGCAAAAGGGTTCAATAAGAGCCAAGTAAGCATGTTGATGAGGTCAACATTAACACACATGGAGGTGGAAAAATAAAATGATCATATGGATTTTTTCATTTTTATGCATAGTTTCTATGCACTAAATCTCGTGTCACGTGATGTATCACAATAAAAGATATGCATGTGAAAATTTGGGCTTCCAAGTATTTTTATAGTGTTTTCCCACAGTCAAATTTATTGGTGGAAAGAAAATTTGAGTAGGCATTTTGATGATGTCATATCTTACAAGTATGAAGGTTCTAGGACTAGATTAATATATGGATTGAATCTCATGTGTGATAAGATCTTATGCACTAAATTTTAGGTCATGGAACTAAGCATAACAAAAGTTATGCAAGTACAAAGTTGGCCTTTTAGGTAATTTTATGCATAGTTAGCTCTATGGTATAAAAATTTGAGTGAGCAAATTATTGGCATTATATCTTGCACACGTGAAGGTTTTAGGAAGAAATGAGCATATGGGTTTTTTTAATATTATGGCTAGTTTATATGGTGCAAATCTAAGAACATGTAATTAATTGAGGTAAAATATATATCTATGAAAATTTAGCCTTCCAGGCATATTGACATGGTTCACACAGTCAAAATTACATAAGGTAGAGTTTGATAAAATCTCGAAGACATTAATGGATTGAATTTGCTTCGATATGTTAGGAGGTGGTGATATGACGACAAGTGTTCAAAGTTTAACATTAGACAAAGGTAAATTTCATGCATCTTTAAAGATATAATGACATGTAGGAGATTGGATCAAAAGATCTAATGGATGTGTTTTAAAGTTAGAACATTAAAGCTCAAAAGCATATAAGATTCCAATGGAGAGCATGAGCCTATTAGAACTTGATCTAATGGATGCATTTTAAATTTGAGAAAATTGAATGAGGATCATTGGATCATGGTGTGAAACTTAAGATCAATGGTCAGTATTCAAAATTATGTTCATCCAAATGGTCAAGCAGAGGAACATGAAGATAAGCTATAAAATATGACATAAATAATGATATAGATCACTATGGTCGATCTAAATTATATAACATATCATGTGCATCAAAACTAGAGCCCAATATATGATAAATATAATAATAAGACCAAGAATCATGGCAGTGGAGCATGAATTCAAGATGCAAGAAATTTGTAGGAGTGTGATGTATTATAGAACAAGTGTGAACACAAAGAAGAATAAAAACCTATATCAAATGCTTATATGTGTGTGTGTGAGAACTAGGATACAAGAAAAGGTTGCTAGTGTTATTAAATTGTGTTAAAATAGAGAAATATATAGACACATAGATAGAGGGGTAGAGAAGAGAGAAAGAGGAGAGAGAGAGATGTGCAAAGCACGAGTTATTACAGACTAGAATTGCAATAGAAAATTAAAATTGTATTCATTTATGAACCAAATTTTTAATCTAGAATTGCATCTCTATTTTAGAACTCATAGGTTGGTGCCATCACACAAGTTAAGTTGGTGTTTAGCTAGGGAGTGGGTGCTTCCTTAGAGTAAGTGCTCTTAAATCAAGGGATTGGTGTCTCCTTAGGGTTGGTTCCCTTAAACATTATAACCAGTGAGGTTCTTTATTGTGAGCCTAGATTATAACAGTAGATTCTAGCAGTTATTCCCATGGTGGTTTTCCCATATTGGGTTTTCCATGATATATCTAGTGTTATGCATATTTACGTGTATATAATCTATGTATATATTTTTAGTTTGCTTTAAAAGTTTCAAAAAGGACTAAATTAGTCAACCTACTAATTCACCCCCTATCAGTACATATTTATGTTTCAACAAAACTTTGATAAATATCTAGGGTCATAGCCAACTATATATACACATCCTTTTCTCCATTTATTAGAGCGAGACAAGAAGAGGAAAACCACATATCATGATATGATTATCCACCATTCTATTTAAAGATCATTGCTTAGGGTTTTAATATTGCATTTGAATATATGAATCTTGTCTTATTGAGAAGTATTTTGGATGCATAGAGAATTCATATATCCTAGAGGCTGCCTATCCTTGTTATCCTTATATACCACAATAACCTATTGCAAAGTACCCTGATCAAGGGAGAGATTGAGACTCAGTGGGTTCATCTTTAAAGATAAGTATTCCTAACTCATGATCCTCCTTGTTAAATTAGATAAATTTTCATTTGTTAGCTTATATGCTTATCTCTCCATGAATTAGGATTTCCTATACATTGGCTTAAGTATAGATCTTCTATGCATGTTTACTTTTATGTTTATTACCCCCATTTTATGCCACAAGCTTTGGTGATCACTAGATTAGGTTTTACATTAATTTTTTGTTTTCTTTATGGAATATAGAAAACATAGGACCTAACTACAATTGTTTTAATGAATTTATGGTTATTATGAATAAGAGAAACTAAGTACGAGTATGGTTGAGAAACTTGATTGATAGTGCACACATTGAATATGAAGATTGTAAATAACTCCTCTTTGGCTTGGGAGGATGACTTACAGATAAAAAAGCATTAAAGTAAACTTGTTCATTAGATAAATAACTAAGTGTATTGTCTAACGATAACTAGATCCCAGAAGTAAGATCTTCTTTAGGGGCTATCAATCCACATGTTTTAGACAATTAGGTTTATAAATAGAAAAGAAAGGTACTTGCATTAATGAATCAAAAGGTACTAAAACTAAATATAAGAGTGATTGATAATAAATATGATAGAAATGATTAAATTAGAAATAACATAATTAATATTAGTGCTAAAGGGTTAGGGTATACTTCATAAAATCCAAAAGGGGTCTATGAACAAGTAGGAACATAGAATATTGGGTTTAATTGGGTATAGGTAGATGAAATTAACTTGTTGGTTTTTAGTTCCATAATGATCATCGATATTTGGGATGACCATCAGTGGTTACGATGACTATTGATTATGAAATTGACCATCAATGGTTGAGTAGACTATCGATGGTTAAGTCAACCATTGATGGTTACTATTTGAGGATCTAGGTTAGTAATTTTGTCTAATTAATGAAATTTAAAAGTTAAATTTTGAGAGATGGGTAGGGTATGGATTGATTCCAAAATGGAAATAAAGTAAATGAATACTAATAATTAGGTACTTATCTTACCAAAATTTAATCAGGTGAATGGTTGAGGTAATTGATCTATTGGTGGAATCTAACTCAATTCTGATAGAGTAATGGTACTTCAAGACTTGGAAGAGAAGTAGAGGAAAATTGACTCTCTAATATGATTATTGGATTGTTGGGTTGCTAATAGAGATTTACATATAAGAAATAAACTCCTAATACACAAGATCTTAATGTTAATTATAGATTATTTTCACCTCCCAGCTCCTCTCTTCTTACAAGCATAAGTAAGAGGTGTAAGTGAAGGTTCAACTAGGTTGTCTAATTATAATTTATCCATGCAAAGACTCACAATAGGATTTAGACAAGTTATAATTAGAAAAATAAAGTAGATGGCTTGCATGATTTTGGTTATGGAGGTGGACTCTGATCATCGATGGTTAGGGTGACTATCAGTGGTTAGGTACCAAGGGGTAAAAAGGGCTAAAAGGCAAGGGTAAGCCAATTAAGTTAAATTGACTATAGGTGAGTTCAGTTAGGGTTTAGAGGGTTAGATAGGTCTTGAGATGGTCCCAAGGTGTTTAATGGATACTTCAACATTAGGCATTATAGTGTGAATATTTCTAGTGTCTACATTTACCCCTTTTTTATGTAGCTTAGAATCGACTAGTTGTAAAATAAAAATTGATATTGGTCAAAGGTTTGTTGATTACCCCAAGTATGGGAGGAGGCATTCCCCCTCAAATTGAGAGATGATGAGGTAAAAACCAAATCAAGTGTGGGTTTGACAAGGTATGTGAGGGTGGGTATGAAGGTAGATGATAGGTTGGGCATGAGGGCATAAATAGACATGTAAAGTGTGACAATAGGCATGATAATCAAGATCACATAAAGATAAATTTGACATAGTTAAAAATAAGAAAAGGTCAAATCTAAGGGATAACTGACCAGTGTATTATGTGACCACATTTTAGGCATAGAAGTTTGATACACTTGTTAGTCTCCTGACAAGGTTAGTATTTTTGATGGGTATTCAAGGAAAGAAGTGCTCACATGGAAAACACAAAGAGGTCAAGTGTCATGAGGATTTGAGGTAGGAAGTGCTCCTAAAAGACACAAGTAGATTAGGTAAGTGTGATGTGTAAAAAATTCAAAAGGTAGTCAACAATCACACAAATTTAAAAGGTGGTCAACATGGAAATATTATCACTATGGTCAAGGGAAAAGGCATAAAGTGTCACAAATACCATGCTACTTGGGTTGAGATGGACCAACGGTGAGGTGATGAGGTAGTCAGGGTGGGTATAGAATGTTGTCTCCATGGGTGGGTCAAATTGGGTTAATTTTGGTAAAAAAGGTGGGGATATCTAAGTCAATGCAAGAAATTAAGAATCCTAACCATCAATAGTTAGGGTGCTTAAGGGTGATCATCGATAGTCACCCTGTCCATTAATAGTTAGGGTGTAAACCATAAAAATTTATGGGGTAAAAAGTGAAAAGCGGCAAAATAGGCAAGATGGGGAGGTGGAGTTGATTATATTTAACAAGGTATGTTGATAGTTTGGTTTGATACAAGAAATTCTAGGTTAATTCCCTAATTACCAAAGAGAGGACTTAGAGATCCTATTGCCAATGCCATAATCTGCTCTTACAGTTCTAGATGATGCTTATAAGGAGCTATCAGTCAGGGCTCTGATAGATGATGCCAGATTTGTAGATGGGTACATGACATGGTACTAGCCCATATATTTAAATATAAATATTGGTGGAGATGATGATGGTATGAGGTCAATGGCCATGGATCATTCTAGCTAGGATGGATAAGCAGGTGTGGTTTTGGTCATAGTGCAAGTATAAGTGGCCATACTACAAAGATAGATTACGACCTTACAGGGTCAATTTGCTACTGTCATAAGGGTGAGGGATCAGGCTTGGAACTCTCTAGGATTATTGACACAAGATAGGGACTTAGTATTATAGAGAGGAGGAGTAGTATCAAGATAGGCAACACTACTCAATTTTACCCCTACAACACAGTACATAGCTATAGTGAAGGAGCTATGGTACTATGAGGCTATTATTTTAGCATAGTATTCAAATGAGCTTTGATGGGGTGATTATCAGGATAGATTAGTATGTGGATCCAATTCAATGACACTAAGGTTTTGGGTAGAGTTTATATCTAGACAAATAGGGATAAGAGGTGGACCGACAAGCTTAGCAAGTAGATAGGCACAAGATCTAGCTATGTTCTAGGAGGCAGTGGTGTCCCTAGGTAATAGATATAGCTAGATAGGTATATGATTGTTATATATCATTTCAATTTCATATTGAAAGCCAATTCATATAGATGTACATTTTTGAGAGATAATCCTATCTATCGATATGTACACATTTGTTATTCTATGGTTATTTGACTTATGAGTTTATATATATGCAATCTTTATGTTTATGGTTTTATGATTTGATGGTTTGATGTTGATGGTTAATGCTTATGATGTGATGCTTATATGTGATCATGGATTATGTTTTTTTATGGATTATTAGATTAGGAATGAGTTGGTTTGGATTTATGGCTATGTTGATGACATGCTAAATCTAAATGTGTGTATACTGCATTAGTAGACTTTATACATGTGGCAAAAAAATTGTTAATTTTTTGAATGTTAATGGATGTTATTACTTTATGGAATTGTTCATGGTTATGGTTGTCATTATGGTTATGCTTATGACATGTTAATTCTTTTAATGAATATTTTAGATTTCATTATATTTAGACATGTTCATATTGATTATATTGCTTATGGATGTGAATATCATGTATAGCACGATAAAGTGGATGGTTATGGGTATGCTTATGGTTCTTTGTTATGAATGTTTATGATAAAACATGGGAAATAGTTTAATTAACAACACTAGATGGGATAATAGAGAATATAATCTAGAGTCAAATCCAATAATGAAAATGCCAACTAATCATGATAGGGTAAGAAGAGGGCAGGATGTTTCTTCATTAAGAAGGACTAAAACAAAGCCATAGTTAGATTGACTTAATGAACATAATCCCTTCAAATACTTCATATTAGTGGTCATGAATTGGCTAAAAAGGTTATCTTGACCACATAATGTCAAGTAAGCTCAAAAATCTCTTACATATAGGGGGTTGGTTGAAAATGGAACCTTCTTGTGAGATTAGCATGCCTTTTCTGTAGGTGTCCAAAGAGTCAATATAAATAAGACTATGATAAGCTATGTAGACTGATCGATGTAGGAAGTCTACTTGTGGAAGTTGATTGTAGATTCCACCTTATTTTACTACTTGAGAGCTGATAACAACTTTCAAGATTATTTTTCTCTTGCTTTGATTTTGATAATGGGTCTTCTATTAATTATTGTATATGGGAAGGTAATCGATGTAGGAAGATTCCAAGAAATTTATATGCTTGTGAAAAATTCTTATTTAGCCATCCTTCAAGGGAGTGGTCTAAGTGTATGTGCTTTGTTTAAATGATTTTGTTAACTATCATTCGAGGGAGCAATCTACCTTACATTTTTGTAATTTTAAAGAGGTTTTCAACAACTGTCCTTCAAGGGAGTAGTCTTGAATTCTAGGAACAACCCATGATTACCAATGATAGGATTTTTTTTATTTTTCTTTGATTTTTACTTGGAATAGAATTTTTTAGGTTGGCTTATAGGTTAACCTTTATGAAGGTAAAACTAAAATCACAAGAGCATTGGTTAGGTGTAAAGAGGTTTAGGTGACAATGATCACAGGGATCCATCTTGAAAGGGTTGGAAAGTACCATGAGAACCATGCCATGGGTAAATCCATGGTACCCATTGTTCAATATTAGGCTATGAATATGATGGCTAATCACATGATTCATTTTTAATTGATTACCCCTAAAATATGGGGATGAATGTGGGTGGATAGCAAGGGATGAGATTAAGTTAGATAAAAAGTGAACGTGATCCTTTTCAACAAAAGAATGGATGAAAATTTAAAACATTAAGGGGCTCAATTTTTGGGTAGCCTTTGAGAGAGGATGATCAGTAAGCTCCTCTTATGGGTTATGATATAAGGTCCAAGCCAATTGAAAGCAAAATTTCCCCACTTATTTTTCTCCATATTGGTGACATGTTGATTTTCCTTTAAGATGAGGTCTCTAATGTTGAACTGTCACACTTTAAGGTGTTTGGTATAGGCATATTTGATATTCTCTTGATAGATATGAAGATGGGTGAGGGTTGTTATATGATACTCATTGAGTAGATCTAGTTGGGCTAAATGGTGTTGATGGTAATCATCCTCTAAAAAAAAACTCTTACAAATATATGTGAAGAGAAGGGATCTGGAATTAAAGAGGCAAGACAACCTCTACCCCAAATACAAAATAAAATTGGGTAGCACCCATAGGGGTTATAATGCTAGTATGATATGCCCACAAGGCAAAGGGGATGTGCAAATGTTAATCTTGACTGGATGCATTAACCATTTTAGTTAACATGTTATTAAGAGTTTTGTTAGATGCTTCTACCTATCCATTAGCTTAAGGGAAATAGGGTAAGGATAAGTTTAATGTGATGTTGAATGTGTCACATATACCTTGGATTTTTTTGTTATTAAAGGATTTACCATTATTAGTGATAATCTTATGAGGAAAAGCAAAGTGGTAGATGATATGATGGTTGATGAAGTTGACAATATTTTCCACTTTAGATTAGATTAGAGGAATATCCTCTACCCACTTGGCCATAATGTAATGGTGCCACTTTGAGGAATGAGGATTGAATTCCCTAATAAGGTCTAGGCCCCATTGTGAAAAGAGCCAAAGATCAATGGAAACATGAAGGCTATGGCTAGGTACATGATGTAAATTAGCATATTATTGACTTTTAACACACTTTTTACATAATCATAGTAGTCCTAGTTAAGGGTAGGCTAGTAATAGCTAATATGAAGGATGATATTATCTACAACAAGGCTACTAAAATGGCCCCATAGATACCATCATATGTTTCCTTGATAGTGTGAGAGACTTCATGACTATGCATGCAATAGAAGAGGAGGCTATCAAAGCCAAATTTATAAATAATTACTCCCTTAATGGTATAGCACAAGTTTCTATAAATAAATTCTCTTCAAGCATTCTTAGAGAGGGTAGAAGGAACTATGCCAAGGTTAAGATAGTTAAAAGCTTGATGACAGCAAAGGTCAGGTTGAGTTTCCTCCACATTAGAAATGGTGGGGAAATCTAGTTTGAAATAGCATGGTTGGGTAAGCCTGTGAATAATGATAAATATATTATAGTTTGAAGGTGTATATGGTATTTTTGAGGCAAGGGAGGCCATGGTGTCAGTGAACTTGTTGGTAGATCATGAGGTTGAGCGGATGTGGTAGTGCTTAAATGATGTTAGGAGTTTGTCAATTAATGTTTTGTACTATTGAAAAACATCATTCTTACACTGGTAAGAGCCATTGATTTGATTGACCACAAGTTGGGATTCACCAAAGATATTGATTCCTAAGACTTAGGTGGTTTGAAAGCCTACCACTAGGGCTTCATACTCAACATATTATTAGTACATTCAAAATCAAAATTGAAAGATAAAGAGAGAGGTTCACCATCAAATGAGATAAGGATGATACCTACTCCCCCACCATGTTGATATTTTGATCTATCAAATAACGTGATGACTTGATATGTGAAATCCATTTGAGATAGGGTTATAATGGAATCATCAAGAAACTTAAGAAGAGGAGGTTTATTATCTGCTAATGGTGCTTAAGTTAAATGGTTAGCAATGACTTGCCCCTTTATTGAATTCTAATGGAAGAACTCAAGGTCAAACATTGATAATAGCATGAGTCACTTGGCCATACACTATATTGATATGGCTTAGATTGCATGTACTTGAGTGGGTCAGTCTTGGTTATGACATAGGTTGTATGGTCAAGAAGTTAGTGGTGAACCTTGGTGGCCTTGAAGACTAAATCTAAGTAGAGTTTCTCAGTATGGGTATACTAAGTTTCATATTCTACTAGTGTGTGACTAATATATTATATGGCTTGTTCTCTATTTGTTTCATCTTCGTGAGCCATAATTTACCATAGGGAATGGTTGTAGTGGATATATAAGGTAGAAGGGTTGGTCCTTTTTAGGTGGGGTAAGAATGCATGGAGAAATAAGGTATTCTTTGAGTGAATAAAATGCCATTTGACAATCTTTATTCCACTTAAAAGTGACATTCTTCTTAACAAGGTGGTGGAAAGGTTGGCACTAGTCTAAAAGCTAAGAAATGAAATGATGAATGGATTGAAGCCTCCCTTACAAGCTTTAGAGTTTCTTGAGGTTGGTTGGAGGAAGCATGTCTAGGATTGATTTTATTTTGGTAAGATCAACTTTGATTCCAAAAATTGAGGTAATGAAACCAAGGAGTTTCCCTAACAAGACCCAAAAAATGCACTTTTTAGGGTTAAGATGTACATTATAGTGGATAAGTCGCTCAAAGATGATATTAAGAATGTCCAAGTGATCCTTTAAGAGTTTGGATTTTTTGATAAGGTCATCCACATAATCCTCCATGATCTTATGTATTAGGTCATGAAAAATATAGGTCATGCTACATTTGTAGGTCACACCAACATTCTTTAACCTAAAAGGCATGAATCTATAGCAAAAGGTCCTCTAACAGGTAGTAAAGGTGGTTTTATATTGATCTTTAAGGGAAATTAAGATTTGATTGTAACCCAAGAATCTATTCATGAGAGATAACATATTGTGTTTGGATGTAAGATCAATAAACTAATTGATGTTGGGTAGAGGAAAGTTGTCTTTAGGATAGGTGAGTTTCAGGTCATGAAAGTTCACATAAATGCATAGTTCTCATACGGATTTAGTGATAAATATGATATTTGAGACCCATTAGGGGTAATCAATGGGTTGAATCAAGTTGACATATAGGAGACACTGAAGCTCTTCCTTGAAAAGAAGGTATATGTGAGGATGCATGTATTATAGATTTTGCTTAACAAGCTCTACATCATGATTAGTGATTAATGTATGGGTAGAAATGGTAGTGTCAATCCTAGGAATATCACTATAAGAATAATTGAATACTATGTTATAGTCTTGGAGGAAAGAAGAATAGTCCTAAAGTTCCTTGGTATTCAATGATTAGTCGATTTTGATTATGCAAGGGTTATTTAGAGTACCCAAGTTGATATCCATGATGGACTTATTCAACATGGTTGAGGTCTTAGGAAGAATGGATCTATAGATTGAATAATCTAGGGTACCAAGGTAGGTGAGGAAAGAATCATTACCTTAACACTTAACAATGTTGATGGTGAGAGAGTCTTCTCCTATCATTTTAGGATGGGTCAAAGGGATGGTTATAGTTACCCCCTCTTTTTGATAAGTCAAGGGTCTAAGGCTGATCACATTGATGAAAAAAAAGTTAGGTGGGATGATGTCATCATCCTCACACGTAATTGGAGGAAAGGTCAATGAGAAATGGGTATCTTCTTCAACAATGGTGGAGGTAGGTGTTTTATGTTCCTTGGCTTTCTTCTTATTAGGCATGATGAAACCAAGTTCATGATTCTTGTATGGCTTCCTAGTTTTGATGGTGACTAATTCATGTGGGCCATGCTCATATCATCCAAGACCAAAAAATTTCCAAGCACACTAATAGAGGTATGTCTTGGCAAAACTTGGTTTATAGAGGTAAGAAAAACCAATGGTAAATGGTCAAGGTGGAAGAGAGGTGGTAGAAGCATCAAGGGATTTGTCAATTCCACCATAGATAAAATGGTTCTAATAGTTTATAAGTCTACATGGAATGATAGTTTTGACATTGGGGTCATATCCCAGCTGGTTGGTAAGTTTCCCGTACTCATGAGGAGTAGTGAAAGAATCAACTGCTAAAAGGTAACACTCCCCCAATGAAAGGTGATGGAACATGGATCCATAGGGTCTATGGTATGGATTTGGTATGAGGGTATAGAGGAACTAGTTGATGCCTCATCAATGGAAGGAGGTATGATATCTATTTGGGTAGGTGAAAGTTAGGTTTGAGCTACTAAAGGTGTGTTAGATGGAAGTATGAAGACATCATTGGGGTAGTAGGACATATTTCATGTTGATAAAGGACTTGGGTTAGTTTATATGGTGAGGACCTATCCTTCATGCTCAAAATACATGCAATGGTGGAGGGTAAAGGGAATGCAACCCATGGAGTGAATTTGAGGTCTTCCCAACAAGATATTATATTGGAATTCACCTTCTACAACATAGAATGGTTTGGGGAGCATGCAAGGTCCTACATGGATATGAAGGATGATAGTTCCTAATGTAGTGGCCATGGTATCATTGAAGGAATGAATTATGAGTGAGGATTTAGACATGACATTATTTGGCAAGTTGAGTTGGTTGTAGGCGTGAGAGGAGATGATGTTTATGTTAGCTCCCCCATCAATCATGACCCATTTGATGCAATTTTGGTTGATGTAGGTAGTGATAAAAAGAGGAATATCTAGGTCTTTGGGATGGATGGAGGGTGTTTACAAATCCTTGAAGGTAATAAGGTTGGAAATTTGAAGATCATCGACAAAGGTGGCTAGAGGTTAGGGGTCCTTAGGTTAGACCTCAATGAATAGTAAAGCCTTTATTAGCACTTGGTGATGGTGGGGAGAGGTAGATATTGGCTCATACAAGCTCACCTTCACTAGGGTATGCTGAATTTGTTTAAGGATAACTCTCTTGATGGATTCTAAAGGGTTAGATTGGGAGGCACCTAAGATAGATGCCTTAGGTTTGGTTGAGGATAGAGATGGTTTGGATTTTAAGGAGGGGTATGTCCAAGGATGGATGCTTGGTTGATGGTTGTGAATTAGGAAAAGAGGTTGAGTAGCTAGAGGTATAATATTGTAAGCTAGGTAACCTAGGTACTATAGGTATAATGAAAAGAGGTGCATCAGAGAGCAACTATGAAGGTGTCACCAAAAGAGGTGGTGAGATTTTGGTAGAGGTAACTAGATTCCTATTCAAGGTATAGGGATGAGGCCCCAAAATGGAGGGAAAGGTTGAGGGAGGAAAAATTTGGGCCTTTTAGACTTTGTGTGGATTCACCTCTTTAGTTTCTTTGGTCTAGCATTTGGTTGGTGAGTTTAGAGGGGTCAAGTCCACTTTGATATATGGGTGAGTAAGGCTTAATGTAGGGAGGATCCAAGATTCTTGACAAATCTAGTTGGGATGATAGGAGAGGGCTTGGCTACTTGTATTTTGGTTGGCTTAAGTATTTGGGGGTCATTTGGTTTGGTGGAAGTCTTAGTTGGTTGGCTAGAGGGTTTGGTTGTTTAGGGTGATATTGTAAGGGGTTGGTTAATAGAAATGGTGGGTTGGTTAGACCAAGAAAGGGTTTGAGGCTTTGTTTGGGTAATGTAAGGGATACCTAATTTATACCCAAAGGTGGCTTGATCTATGTCAGGATTAGAGATAGACTTTAATTTTTGCACTAACATAGAGAAGGGTTTATAGGTTAGCTTAATTCCTTGAATGGTATACCTAAAAGATAGGCCCCTAGGTAGAGATATAGGGATGGTAACATCATCATCTTCCTCAATCAAAATATCTGAGGCTTGGAGAGGCTTGGATGGGGGTCTCATTTTTCGAAGGAGTAGACATAGGGATTTACTCTTTAGGAATGGTTTCTAAAGGGGGAGTGGTTTGTTTAGTAGTTAAAGGTGAAGGTGAGGTAGTGATAGTGCTTCCTCAACTTGGGTATCCAAAGGAAGGAAATGTAAGTCTATTATCTTAGCAAATAGAGATGGTGAGAGGCAAATGGGTTGGTCAATAGGTATTTTAGCAACAAGTGTGTCAAGGACCATGTTAATTGTATGGGTCTCATGAGAGTATTTGATGTTGTTACTCTCATTCTTGGTAGGAGAGTGGCTTGGGAAGGGTTGCTTGAATATATCAAGGGCTTGGTATGATGATGCATTGTGGTTATCTAATGTAATCTCCCCCTTGTCAATGAGGGATTAGACAAGGCTCTTGAAGGTGTTGCACCTACTGACATCATGTCCAATTACTCGATAAAAGGCACATAAATCATTCTCACTATACCAACTACATATAGGATGAGAGGAGTCAAATTATTGGGGTGGCTTAATAGGAGTAATTTGAATGATATCATATTTTAATAACTTTTCCAAGATGGAAGCATAATATTTTCCCAGTGGAGTGAATTGCTTCCAATTATTTTGGGTTTGGTTCCTTGGGTTTTCTTTGAGGAACTTGAGGAATTAGATTGGTTAAAGGAATGTGTAAGAGTGGCTTTAATGAAAACTTCATTCATGGTTCCCTTATTATTAGTATTAGTATTTGGATGGATACTTGACTTGGAAGAAGAAGCCTCATTGGTTTTAGAGGTTGAGTTCCTATTTTTTTATCTTAAGATTTCCTTTGTCAATGGCTTAGTTCTCCAACTTATGTGCTATAGTAAATTATTCATCAAAGGTTTAGAAGATTTGGACATGTAGGGTAGCAGAGATATGATTGGTAGATGCCTGAGCAAAGAGCTCTAGGAGTTTAGGTTGAGGTAAAGGAAATGAAAGTTGGCTAATAAGGCTCCTCCAATGAGCCATAAAAATTGGTGATGGATTCATCCTCAAACTATTAGATAGAATAGAAGTTAGTGATAGAAACTTTCTTGGAGACATTGATACAAAAGTGGTCCAAGAAGGTTTGGGCCAACTAGATAAAGGAGAAGATGGAATGCCTAGGTTAGGAACTATATCAATCTAATGCCAAATCAGCTAGAGATATGGGTAATGTGTAGAAGAAAAGGTCATCATCATAGGTGATGATATAACAAGCATGGATAAATTCCCTAAGGTGTTATTGGGGATCCTCTTTACTTTTAAACTTAGAGAAATTGGGAAGTTCCCATTGGGGAGGATATGGATTAATAGGTATAGATGGATGGATAGGGTTGTTATAGATTTGGTCATATGATAAGATGTAAGAACCCAAAATGGATGACTCTTAAGTGGTCATCTTGTCCATAAGAATCTTCATTAAGTCATCTTGGGGTTGTGTACCTAGGAGGTTATAAGATGCATATTTTTGAGGTGGTTTAGAGACATATGGATATTGGGTAGAAGGTTGAGATGCTACCACATATGGGTAAGTGGATGTTGATGGTTGGGTAGAAGACATATAAGGGTAGGTGGAGGTACATATTTGGGTAGTGGGTACATACCCTTGTATATTAGGGATATATCCAAAGGTTGATCTGAGGGGTGATTATTGGATAGGAGTGGTATTTGGGTTGGTCACTAATGGAAGGGTGGTAACCCTTATACTAATTGATGGTAAGGTAGAGGGTATGGTCACTACAAGGCTATTAATTAGTGTGGTGGTGGATGGGTTGAAGGTAGATAAAGGAAAGCTAGTAGCACTAGAGGCAAGCACTTCTATTTTGGAGGAAGGTTGTTAGGATTAGAAGGTATACAAGTGGTGGTAGTTTGAGTTGGTTGGTTTTATTTGATAATCTCAAAGGGGTTGTTGGTTGATGATTAAGCTTGGGTAGTCAATAGCTATGTAGTAATTATTTAAATGGAGGTACTCCCCATGAGGTACAGAGGTATGCCATAAGGTGGATCTATGGATGGAGTTAAATTCAGGATATGGTAAGATGTGGTTGTAAGATAATGTTGTAAGTCTATATAATTATTATTTAGGAAAGTGGAAAAATATGCATCTCCTTGAGGGAAATCCCAAAGGAAGGTAGGACCTCCCAAAGGGTGATGAGAATATACTAGTTTGGAGGTATAATTCATGGATGAAAAGGTAGAAGAGATAGGTTGGCTTGGTGATAGGTTTTGAGACACACAGTCTCTTCATTGTTGGCAAGTGAGAACCATGTGAGATAGATGAGATAGAAAGTGAAAACAACCTTACTACTCAAATACAGAGATGACAAGAAAATTATCAAATAAAATAAATCACACTCTAAAAGATATGTTAAGCCCTATATTTTTAACTAATTTCACTTTTGGCTTATGCCTTAAGAAAGTATGTGACTAAAACTAGTTTTTAGAGTGGGTACTAAAGAGGAAATCTAAATTTGATTTTAAGTTATGTTTAGGTGTTCAAAAAATATATGTATTGAAATCAATATGTGTATTGGTATTTTGTACTACCCCCTCACTTCAAACATTGCAGTGATAAGGGTGTTGGGTGCTTAGCCAAAATATGTTGATATCCAGAGATTATACTCAACTAGAGAGTTGAATTGGTTCTCCCCTTGGCAATGACCTCAAAGTAGGATCACCAGGAAAGGGTAAGGTTACCACTATGTGATGAAATCCTATTCAAGCATTGTCTCAAGTTTGTTTGATGCTTAATTAGTGAAAGTGGTTTGGTCTAGTGTGTGAAATAAAGAGTGAAGCTACAATGTATTAATTTGACTTTAATTTAAGCTATGTGAACTAAACTTTCAAGCAATATATGTATGAACTTAATTTTAAGACCCAAAATAAAATTTTGATTTCATTAATGAGAAACTAATAGAGAGATAATGCAAGCAAACAAGAATCCAAGTAAAGACACAATGGTCCCACCAGGTGTGCCAGAATGTTTCAATGAATTTTTGCTTATTATGGAAAAGAAAAAATAAGTATGGGTATGGTTGAGAAACTTGATTAATAGTGCATGCATTGAATTAGAAGATTGTGAAGAAATCCTCTTTGGATTGGGAGGATGACCTACATAATAAGAAATCACTAAAGCAAATTGATTCGTTAGATAAATAACTAAGTGGATTGCTTAACAATAGCTAAATATCTAAAGTGAGAGCTTCCTTATGGGATATCAATCCACATGTTTTAAATAATTAATTTTATAAATAGAAAATAAAGGTACTTGCATTAATTAATAAAAAGGTATTGAAACTAAATACAAGAGTGTTTACTAAGAAATATTCTAGAAATGATCAAATTAGTAATAAACTAATAAATATTGGTGTTAAAGAGTTGGGGTATGCTTTAAAAAAGTTGAAAGAGGTTCATGAATAGGAAGGAACATAGAAAATTGGTTTTGATTGGGTGTAGGTAGATGAAATCAATTTTCTATTTGTTGGTGGCACAGTGACCCTTAGTAATTGGGATGACCATTGATGGTTACAATGATCATTGGTGTTTAAACTAATCATCAATGATTGAGTAGAACGTTGGTGATTAAGTCAACCATGAATGGTTATTGTCTAAGGATTTGGTTTGGTAATATTTTTTGATTAAAAAGATTTAAAATATGAATTATGAGAGATGGGTAGGGTCTAGGTTGATTGTAAAATGTATATAAAGTAAATGAATACTGAGAATCATGTACTTGTCTTACTAGAAGTTGATCAAGTAAATGGTTGAGGTAGTTGATCTGTTGGTAAAATCTAGCTCAATTCCAAAAGAGTAATGGTATCAAAAGGCTCGGTGGAGAGGAGGAGGCAAATTGACTCTCTAGTATGATTTTTTAATTACTAGGTTACTGACAGTGATTGACTTGAAAGAAAGAAATCCCTAGATACATAAGATCCTAATGCTAATTATAGAGGATTTTCACCTCTCGGCTCCTCTATTCTTATAGGCATAAGCAAGATGTGGAAGTAAAGGTTAAAATAGGTTGTCTAATTAGAAATTTTCCATGTAAAGACTCAAAACAAGATTTAGACAAGTTATAATTAGAAAATCAAAGGAGATGGTTTGCATACTTTTGGTTAAGGAGGTGGACCCTAACTATTGATAGTCAAGGTGACCATTGATGGTTACCCTGACCATTGATGACCGACTGATGAGGGGTAAAAAGGGATAAAAGGTAAGGTTAAGCCAGTTAAGTTAAACTAATTATGGATGAGCTTAGTTAGGGTTCAAAGGGTTAGATAGGTCTTGAGAGGGTCTCAAGGTGGTCAAAGGATACTTCAACATTAAAAATTATAGTGTGCATATTATTTTATGTCTACAATAGTTATTGCATAGTGTTGCTTGCCTATAAACTTTGGAACCATCTCTAGTGACATTATGCCATAAGGGACCCCTTGGTTAGGTCTAATAGATCCATCTTGGTCATGACCCTGATTGTTTAAATGTACCAACAAGTAAAAGGGTAAGAGTGATTTATCTTCTTCAAGCTAGGATTGATTCCTAGATCAACTTCACTTTCCCTTGTATACATTTTATTGAACTCAACATGGATCTAACCCTTGTAGGTTTTATTTCACACATTCACTTATTATCATCGTATGTATTTTTATTTATAAAGTAATGTATAAAACATGCTGATATAGTCTAATATTCTATGTGAAAGCTCAACACATAGTCACTCCAAATTGACTCTTATTTCTTTGTGTAGGTCTTCTCCAAAAATAGGTAACTAGATTGATCAATTTGACATAGTTATCTTTTTCATCACACAGGTTTGTATACTTAGTGATACTAATCAAATCTATTTGTAGGTTATTTTAAGTACAAGTTTGGTAGAATTTATCAACCTAGTTGACTCTATTGTCATAATATAAAAATTAGAATTTGAGTAAGATAGAGTAAAATCAAAAAATTAAGCATCTTCAACAATTATCAATGGTCATTCTTACCTTCTCTACCATTTATTTTTTTAATTTTAACTCCTAATTTTCATTATTTTTAGTCTATAAAACTTTAACCCTAAATCAAACTAGGTTGACTAGATTGACACAGTTTTATAGTTTTCTTTCTCTCTAAAATACTCAGTTGACATATTTGACTATGCTATTATGGATCTTTCTTTGATAAATAGTAACAATCTTATCAACTCTATTATATAATATTTTCATACAATGTCACCTAAAATGAATCTTTACTCTTCACAAATAAACAAATTAACCTATATAGGTAGTAATTCATTCACTTTTAACTTTTGTAGCTTGCTTGACTAGATTAAAAAAAATGATTAAATAGATGGTTTTTTATTTACTCATTTACTCACACTATTTTTGTCTTTTACACACACTTATAAATCACTTAACACTAAAAATAATTAAAATTTTTATTCCCAAGGTCTACTTACTTGGATGTCATCACCAAGGGGGATATTGACTTGGTTTTTTGGCTAGGTATAAATATGTGGTTGATGATATATATTGTCAAAAACTTTGACACCTTTATCATTAAAAAATTGTGAAGTGAAGGGGTAGGCCCTAATACCAAGTTAGTACCATCACAAATACATATCCATTTCAACTTAAACTATCTGAAACTATCCATAGATTATTTTTTTAGCTCCTTCTTACATCTAACTCCCCATCAAATTAATGTTAAAATTTATTATTATTTTTTTAAAAACATAATACCAATCCATAGATTACTTTTGGTACTATCCATAGATTATTTTTTTAGCTCCTTCTTACATCTAAATCCCCATCAAATTAATGTTAAAATTTATTTTAATTTTTAAACCCTCAAGATTGACCACTTATCTTAGCATTTGCATTCCAATTTTGTTGCTTTCTCTTTGATACTTGTATTTTATATTTAAAAACGTGTACTATCTAGAATTAGTACAAGGTTTATGTTGTGTTCTACAATTAGATGAAAAACATTGATCTAATTGCTTAAATTTGTGCTTAATTAAATTTTATTAATTATTATCTTGCAATTTTCCCCATTTTTATAACACAGTCACTGCTATCAACAAAGTCTCTTACAGGCTATTGGTTTTTTATTATCTTTAATAAATAGTCAACCTATTTGAATATGTATCTTTTTAGCATATTCAATTTTTCCATCTGTAGTGCAAAATTGACCTATACACTTGTGTTATTTATAACATGTTATATTTTCTATCTTACAAAATTCTTTTGATTGGTTCAACTCTATATCTTACCAGTTGATCCTTATTTACATCAATTTTTTAACCTCTTTCCTTCATCATGAATTTCCTATTTGATTACATTACATAATTAAAGCAAACAAATATAATGATTTTTACCAACCCTAATAGTTTCCCTAAGACATATCTTATGCCACCCACCATGGAGGAAATCAATGTCCATTTTGTCACTCACACAAATAATTATGGGACACCTCCCCATTTATCCTTAGTACACAACCCTTTATTTTAATTAGATTATGAGTGTGATTTAGAGTACACAACTAAAATGATCTTTTTCATCAGTAAATTCCCTTAACATAAATGAAAATATCCTAGAACCATTTATAATCTCATGATTGGTCCTCATATAGAAGAACCCCATTCACCCTCCCTTACCTTTTATCATGTATTTAGGGGAACCACTTTATTTACATCTCAATATTTTCCTTCTATTATTTATCCTTAAAACATCATGGAATCATCTTTTATGTCTTCTTCAACCTCCATGCCAAGTATCTCTACCAAAATGGTAAGTTCAACTTCTAGTGGGCATCTTCAAAAAACCCATCCCCTTAACCATGTTATTAGTTCATATTTTTATATAAATTAATACCAATGATACTCATGAAACTATTTTTATGTATTCTACTACTTCATCCCACACTCATATTGCAACTCAAGTTATTAATACTAACACTCATGCATCACATGTTGCGTCCACTAGTCAAAATGTTGCTCAAACTAAACATCCTATTATAAAAACTTAATAAAATGAATACCTTTCAAAATAATAATGAAAATAAAATTATTTAGACGAAAAATCATCTAATTCATCTTCAAAACCAAGTGTAACAAGTTTAATAGGGAACAAAAAATCCAAATGTCCCCCAACCCCCTAGGGATTCCCATGGTAACCTTATCCCACAACCTCCACTCATCAATAAAACCATAAAACATATATAAAATGAACCTCTAGTACTTTAAGTTAATAACATTTACATAGGAGGCATCACACCCACCATCACCTATAATGTATCCACTAATCTCACTTTGTATCTAAAAATATTTGGTAACCTTTATAAAAATTGATTTAAGCTTAACATATTTTCTGCAACAAAAATATTAGTTAAAACACTCTTAGGATATGATTTATATTGGTATATCCAATTAATAACCCACTCTACCACTAGCCTTGAATACTTGGTCAACTCACTAGTCCAAGACTTTCAAACTAGTGATCTTCTCGAGAACAATTTAGCCCACTTTATCAATTTTAAAAAACGTGAAACTAAAATGGCATAAGCTTTCATCAAATGATGGAAAAAAATTCTAATAAATGTGAGCATAATATGGAAAATGACAATCTATTCCACCTATTAACTAATTATCTTTACCCTAAATTACAATACTAGGTTCAAACCCTCTCTCTAAAAACCTTGGAAGAAGATCTTGACAAGGATAAATGATAAGACTTCCTCATGTGTCAATTCAAACCACCTTGAAACTAAAATGACATAAGCCTTCATCAAATGATGAAAAAACTTGTCTAATAAATGTGAGCATCATATGGAAGATGAAAATTAATTCCACCTATTCACTAATGCTCTATACCCTAAATTACAATAATAGGTTTAGACCCTTTCTCTAAAAACCATGGAAGAAGCTCTTGACCAGGAAATGATAATCTCATGATTGGTCCTCATATATAAGAACCCCATTCACCCTCCCCTACATTTAATCATGGATTTTGGGAAACCACTTTATTTACATCTCAACCTTTTCCTTCTATTATTTCTCCTTCAAACACCATGGCATCATCTTTTATGTCTTCTTCAACCTCCATGCCAAGTATCTTTACCAAAATGGTAGGTTCAACTTCTATTGGGAATGTTCAAAAGGCCCATCCCCTTAACCATGTTACTAGTGCATATTTTTCTACAAATTAATACCAATGATACTCATGCCACTAGTTTTGTGCATGTTACTACTTCATCCCACACTCATATTGCAACTCAAGTTATTAATACTAACACTCATGCATCACATGTTACGTCCACTAGTCAAAATGTTTTTCATACTAACCATCCTATTACAAACACTTAATAAAATGCATACATTTCAAACTAATAATGAAAATAAAATTATTTAGATGAAAAATTATCTCATTCATCTTCAAAACTAAGTGTGACAAGTTTAATAGGGAGCAAAAAATTCAAATGTCCCCCACCCCCTAGGGATTCCCATGGTAACCTTATCCCAAAACCTCCACTCATCAATAAAACCATCAAACATATATAAAATTAACCTCTAGTACTTTATATTACTAAAATTGACATAGGAGGTTTCACACCCACCATCACCTATAATGGATCCACCAATCTCACTTTGCATCTAAAAACATTTGGTAACCTTTATAAAAACTGATTTAAGATTAACATCTTTTCTACTATCAAAATATTAGTTAAAACACTCTTATGAGATGGTTCATATTGGTATAATAAATTAATAACCCACTCTATCACTAGCCTTGAATACTTGGTTAACTCACTAGTCCAAGAATTTCAAACTAGTGATCTTCTCAAGAACAATTTAGCCCACTTTATCAATTTTTAAAAAACTTGAAACTAAAATGGCATAAGCTTTCATCAAATGATGGAAAAACTTGTCTAATAAATGTGAGCATAATATGGTAGATGACAATCTATTCCACCTATTCACTAATTCTCTTTACCCTAAATTACAATACTAGGTTCGAACCCTCTCTCTAAAAACCTTAGAAGAAGCTCTTGACCAGGATAAATGACAAGACTTAATCATGTGTCAATTCAAACCAAATTGAAACTAAAATGTCATAAGCTTTCATCAAATGATGGAAAAACTTGTCTAATAAATGTGAGCATCATATGGTATATGACAATCTATTCCACCTATTCACTAATGTTCTATACCCTAAATTACAATACTAGGTTTAGACCCTCTCTCTAAAATCCTTGGAAGAAGCTCTTGACCAAGAAATGATAATCTCATGATTGGTCCTCATATATAAGAACCCCATTCACCCTCCCCTACCTTTAATCATGGATTTGGGGGAACCATTTTATTTACATCTCAACCTTTTCCTTCTATTATTTCTCCTTGTAACACCATGGCATCATCTTTTATGTCTTCTTCAACCTTCATGCCAAGTATCTCTACCAAAATGGTAGGTTCAGCTTCTAATGGGAATCTTCAAAATACCCATCCCCTTAACCATGTTACTAGTGCATATTTTTATACAAATGATACTCATTCCACTAGTTTTGTGTATGTTGCTACTTCATCCCACATTCATATTACAATTCAAGTTATTAATACTAACACTCAGACATCACATGTTACGTCCACTAGTCAAAATGTTTCTCATACTAACCATCCTATTACAAACACTTAATAAAATTCATACCTTTCAAAATAATAATGAAAATAAAATGATTTAGATGAAAACTCATCTCATTCATCTTCAAAGCCATGTGTGACAAGTTTAATAGGGAGCAAAAAATCCAAATGTCCCCCACCCCCTTAGGGATTCCCATGGTAACCTTATCCCAAAACCTCCACTCATCAATAAAACCATAAAACATATATAAAATGATCCTCTATTACTTTAAATTACTAACATTACATAGGAGGCATCACACCCACCATCACCTATAATGGATCCACTAATCTCACTTTGTATCTAAAAACATTAGGTAGCCTTTATAAAAATTGAGTTAAGCTTAACATATTTTCCGCTACCAAAATATTAGTTTAAAAACTCTTAAGAGATAATTTATATTGGTGTAATAAATTAAGAACCCACTCTATCACTAGCCTTGAAGACTTGGTCAACTCACTAGTCCAAGAATTTTAAATTAGTGATCTTCTTGAGAATAATTTAACACACTTTATCAATTTTAAAAAACTTGAAATTGAAATGGCATAATCCTTCATCAAATGATGGAAAAACTTGTCTAATAAATGTGAGCATCATATGGTAGATGACATTTTATTCCACCTATTCACTAATGCTCTATACCCTAAATTACAATACTAGGTTCAGACCCTCTCTCTAAAAACCTTGGAAGAATCTCTTGACTAGGATAAATGACAAGACTTCCTCATGTGTCAATTCAAGCCACCTCAATCTAAAATGAGCACTCGTATGCTCATAATTTTTTTTTCATGAAACCAATGTTGGTATTACAAACACCTTTAACACTATTCATATTATCCAAGTAATTTCTCTAAATAGAAATATGGAACATGCTCCCCCTAAAAGTAACACTCCTACTCCCACATTTTCTAAACCCAACCACACTAATGTTCACAAACCATTATCCATATAATAACTTCAAAAACATATTCCAAGACGTTTACCATGATACCTTGACCCCAATCATCCTATGAAATACTTGTATGATCTATAATCAACGTTTTTTGGTTTCATGCAAGTTGGGGCCATTCTCATGAGACTTATAGAAAATTATGCAATCTTTCTATAGATTTTCTTAATGGTACAAAATTTTATCATGAAACACTTATTCGAAAGAGTCAATAATAATATGACATATCTTTTAAATCCCATGAAATGAAAAATAAAAATTGAGCTTTAAACCAAGCTAATGCTCATCTTGCTATCTATAAATATCCTCTTCCTAACCACCAAGATAACATCAAGAAACCTAATCCTTATACAAATAATATTCAAAGTCTTATATATCTTAGACCAATGATGAAAACATGATTAATAGACTAAAACTAGAAGAGTGGTTGCTTATATTGACTCAACTCTAATAACTACACCTCACACCTCTCAACCATTCTGCATAATTGAAAGACACTTCCGCATACCATCTAATGAAATTATGTAAAGAGTAATTTATAACCATTAAAGAATCACCTTAAACATCACAAATTTATTATACATCTCATAACATTTATAATCCTCCTGATCATCCATAAAACAAGACAACATACCCCAAACTTATAATGGTATTTCTTCTATCGAACCATAAGAAATACTTCAACCAACCACCACACCACCAAAATTAACTCAACCCATTTGTAATCAACCTAAAACAACTACACCCTATCAAAATAATTTCAAATGTACCTCCAACTCTCCTTCCCAAGAGATATTACAACACTAAGTGCCTATATATAATAATTCTCTCATGGGTTATGAAGAATGGGATCCCATTGCATAACTTTCTCATCTCCCATCTCAAATACATTTCTTAGAATTTTTTATAAATCTCCTAATCATCCAAACCACTTAATGCAATTATTGGACCATCCATATTCCTCCTCTGGTAGGATGCAAAGCTATATTGAATGGATCTAAAGATAGTATACTTCAACGATGTGAAGATATGTCCATCCATATTGATGAAATAATGGATACTTCTCTTTAACTTAAGTTCCCTATTGCTTCCATGATTCCCAATGAGATACTTCTTTGTGTGTATGATCCTCTTATATTCATTATCAAACAATTGGTGCTTCTTAAGATTATTATTCCATATAATGCCACTTATAATCAACAAAAACATCTCCCATACAATTCCATAAACCTTGACACCTCCCTTACACACTCCTTTAAGAAATTCATCACCCTCAATAACCCCTGTCTAATCCAAAAACTCTTTTTGACATTTAATCAACAAATTAGGTCTAGGTTGACCCTATACTTAAAATATATTATCATGTTATAGGTCTAGGTTAGTCTTGGCCAACCCAGACCAGGACCTAACTTAATTTTATTTATTAATGATACAGGGTCAATTAGGCCTAATTTATTAGCTAAATTTTTTGAAATGTTTAGGGTTATATCTAGCTATATATACACATTACTTTTGCCATTTATTAGAGGGAGACAAGAAGAAGAAAATCATATATTTTTCATATTCATATCCACCATTATACTTGAGGATCATTACTTAGAGTTTTAATACTACACTCTGAGATAAGAATATTGTCTTGTGGAGAAGTCTTTTAGATTCATAGAGATGTTGTGTAGCCTAGCATTGACCTATCTTTGTTATCCTTACATACCAAAATAACCTCTTGAAAAAGACCTTGGCCAAGGGAGAGATTGAGGATTAATGGGTTCATATTCAAATAAAATTATTCCTAAATCTTACTCCTCCTTGTTAAAGTAGATAGATTTGCATTTTTTAGCTTATATGATTCTCTCTCCATGCATTACGATTTCCTATATATTGGCTTAAGTATAGATCTTCTATGCATGTTTAATTTTATGTTTATTAACCCCATTTTGTGCCACAAGCTTTGGTGAGCACTAGGTTTTAATTTATTTTTTACTTACTTTTTGGAATATAGAAAGCATAAAACCTAGTTAGGGTTATTACATGGTGATTCTTAACTAGAGGCTTTAGAACCCTTTTTAGTGATATTATTGTGGTAAGGGACCCATTCATTAGGTCTATCAGATCCATCTTGGTCATGACCCTGATTGTATAAATATACCAACAAGCAAAATGGTAAATGTGATTTATCTTCTCCAAGCTAGGATTGACTTGTAGATTAGCTTCACTTTACCTTGTATACATTTCTCAGTTAGGACTAGTCAAGAACATTTAATGGTAACATGGAGACTAATTTTAAACATATATAGCTACCATGACATGGTTTAACCAACCAAATTAGAATAGAAAAAGAGCATAAGATGGTTCATATGATCATTGAGTAAAATAAAATAAATGATATCCTCTATGAGGAGTCTACAATGGGAGTGTATCTATTTGACAAATAAGAAGAAACTCATGATAGTATCTCCATTAAAATTCTTAGTGTACAACAAGGTTGATAATTGGAAGAGTTAAACCTATTGGATGAAGAGGATTTCCTTGATTCCCCCGATTTAGTCTCATTACAAGATGTTTATCTAGCCTATGATATTCTAGAGAATAAGTTTTTAAATAGAAATGAAGAGTTGTTATGCCCTTCCCAAAGTGAAATGATTATAGGGGATAGTTATATCCTTTCTTCTCCCATAATAAAACTATGCATGACCTCTTTTCCAAATGAAATATTCTCACAAGATAAGAAACATAAAAAGTGTGTAGTCAAATATTAAAGAGTTCACTAGGAGGTGAACATTATAGTAGAATTTCACCTACAAAGTCCAACAACATATTATGAAGAGATAGTATGCCCCAATATAGTAAAATCAGATTTGTGGACATTGAAGTTTGATTTCTCCAAGTATAAAAATGGATGTGGCATCAACATTGAATTGATCAATCTAATGGAAAATTCTTATCTAGCTTCCTACCACCTATAGTTTTATTACACAAACAATGTGGTCGAGTATGAAGCATTGGTTTATGGACTCTTATTTACCTTTGTAAAGAAGGTAAAGTATGTTAGAGTGTTGGGTGATTCTAATCTGGTGGTTATACATATGAGGATCTAATATTCCTACAATGATAAATGATTGTCTAAATATTGTAATAGAATCTAGAACCTGAGTGAATCTTTTGATGGCTTTGGCATCCAAACACTACCCATACAGATTAATTATATAGTTGATGCATTGGTCACTACTATGAACACTTTAGATCCAGTTTCCCTTCAATAATGAAAATATTCTCAGTAGAGTTAGTCCTAATCCCTTCAGTCCTATATAATATCACCAATTTCCAAATTTTCAATGGTGACCAGTAAATTTTAAACGTTATCACTAGTATTAAAGTATTTGTAAATCAAATAATTGATGAATATGGTCAAGAATACTTCAATTTAAATGAATATGGGACTATAAATTTGAAAATAAATAGCATACCCAAGGCAATGGTTTCTCTTCAGATACTATTTGACATGGATTATTAGAGGGATAAATATAGTCTTACCCATATCAAAGGTATGTGACATGAACAATGTAATTTGGGTAAGGAAAATGATGTGATAAATGTTCTTCTAGGCACCACTTGTACCCCAAAAGAGAGGTATGATTTTGAAAAAACCATCAAATAATTTAAAGATGTGATTGCATGGAGTTATGAATATATCAAGGACTTAAATACTTCTACCTTGACACACACTATCCTCTTGAACCCTGAAGTTAATCCATTTAGGTAGAGATAAAGTATTGTTAATATGTTTTTAGATCCATTATTTTTTAAAGAATTCCAAATACTACTTGTAGAAAGGATCATCTTTCTAGAGAGACACTCGACATGGGTTGTAAACCTAGTGCTGGTGAGGAAAATGAATGGGGTGATTAAACTATGTGTTAATTTACTTAATTTAAATAAAGCTTCTAAAAAGGAAAACAACCCCTTTTTTCACTGGATAAAGTGTTATATATTGTGAATTGTGCCCAAATGATGTATTTCTTTGATGGGTATTCATGTTGTAATCAAGTGGTAGTCAATTATGAAGATAGGATCAAGACAACTTTCACTACTAAATGGGGAACCTTTGCATACAAGAGAATGCCTTTTGGCTTAGTTAGCACAGGTGATACCTTTTAAATAGAAATGGATAGTGTATTAAAATACCTTATAGGTAAGTGTATAGTTGTCTACATGGATTATCTGATATTCTTCTCCAAAATAAGGGAAAATCATACAAATGACATGAAAAAGTGCTACAAAGATGTAAAGATCATGGGATTAATTAAATCTTAAAAAATGTATATTCAAGTTAACCATAGGAAAAATTCTAGGCCATATCATTTATTAAATGGTTATATCCATAGAACTAGATAGATTAGAGGCCATTCGGAATATCTCATAGCTTGGCACTAAGAAAGAGCTAAATTCATTGATAAAATCAACTTCATGAGGAGGTTTATTTCAGGCTTTCTTGAAATAAACAATCAACTAATGAGAATGTTGAATAAGGATTCTAAGATCAATCAGAAAATGGAAGTTTAAGTAGATTTTTATCACATCAATGTTGCCATTATGAATATGCCAATGGTCATCTTTCTAGATTACAAACAATACTTATGCCTCTATTCATTTACCTTAGAACATTATATTGTTGTTGTGATAATGTAAAAGAAAGAAATGGGAGATGAAATGTTGGTTTGATTCATGAGTATCCCACTCAAAAATGTTAAACTCAAGTATTCCATGATTTATAAGCAAGACTTTGTTCTAATTTAAGTAGTTAAAATGTTTAGGCATTACATCATTTGTAGCAAGGTATTCGTTGTAGTAAGTGATGTAGCCATAAAGGCCCTACTAATGAATAATGAATTTAGAAAGAGGAATTTTAAATAGATAAACATATTCCAGGAGTTTAACCAAGATATAAAATAAATGAAAATTATTAGAGGTCGACTCTGTAAAGCCATGGCTGAAGTAGATCCCTAAATCATTTTCTAATAGTACTCAAAATTGGGCATTACCAATGATGATTGGTACACAAATATAGTTGGATATATGTTGAATAATTAGTGTCTTGTATACTTTAATCCCACACAAAAAATTGATGCACCTAAGAATTATCCATTTTATTATTAATGATAGAACTCTCTATATAAGGAAACATGAGGGCACATATTTGAGATGCCTAAATAAATAAGTAGCTAAAGTACTTAAAGATTTCCATGGGAAATATGAAACTGAGCATGATTCAAGGAGTACTAAAACTCACAAAATATTAGGGTAGGTTACTATTAGATATGCATTTTTAATAATGTGCATATACATGTTTGAATTTGTCACACCTTCTAAGTTATTACACATGATGAACATACCCCATCTATGACATTACTACTAGTCATTGAAGCCCGACCATTTACTAAATGAGGGTTAGAATATGTGGGAGCCATTAATTCAAATTCTTCCAAATTTCACAATTTCATTCTTACAATTACATATTATTGTACTCATTGGGCTAGAGATTAAGCCATTTAAGAATTCCACCATGGACATAGTCATTCAATTTTTAGAGAAACATATTACCACAAGGTTTAGTATGCCCACCATGTTGGTATGTGATAATTGCCCTACTTTCTCCTCCTTATAATTGCTTGAATGGGATTATTATCATCATTTAAATCTTAAATTTTCTTCAAATTATTATCTACAAGGTAATGGGATAGATTAATCAACAAATAATATTTTCTTAAACATAATTACGATCTTAGAAAGAAACCCAAGAGATTGGCATAAAGTGCATAAATTTTGTTTATGGTCTGATAGAACTAGGATAGAATATGTATTAGGGACCTCTCCCTTTTATCTATTATATATCCAAGTGCATATCTTCCCAACCAATATAAAAATACCTACCTTATTTATAATATATTACCTAGAAATGGATGATCAAATAAAATCATGTCTCTAGAACCTCATGTAATTAGAAGAAAAATGAGATTTACCTTTGCTGAATTTTAGTAAACATCAAGAGGTTATCAATGATATTTTTAAAATCAAACCAAAGTTAATGTCTTCAATATATTTGATTTGATTCTCTTATGGGACAAGGCTCACAAAAATAAGGGATTGCATGGAAAATTTGATGGCTGCAACTTTGTCCCTATTAAATCTCTAAAATCTTGGGTGAGAATGCTTTCCACCTAAGGTGTCTTACTAGTGAGGATGTCTCATTTCCTATCAATGGATAATTCTTCAAACATTACTTCTAGGCTTGATTGTCTTGGTAGCCTCTATAAATAATTTCTATTTTGTTTTTAATTTTCATTCATGTTCCTTGTTTTAGTTTAGGTTTGCTTTCATTATTTTCTATTTGTTAGTTTTTCCTCACTTGGTTCAACTACATTGCATTCTTTTTTTAGTTAAACCTACCATTTTGACTTGAGGATCCCTTTCTTGATTAAGGAATGAGAATGGCGACTTGTTTGTGAATAACATCAATGGCATTTCTATACATAAAATGTTTAAATTCTTGTTCAATTACTTGCATGAACTATTTTGTTGTCCTAGTATGGTTAAAAATTTGAAGGCATATGATTTATAATAAAATGTATGGATTTCGAAATACTACATTTCTTGTTTTAAAGATCATCAAATACACCTAACAAAAATTTTGAAGAGTAAGATAGCTCCATTTTTTTCATATTTTTTATAATTGACTGTGCACTTTCTAGTTATCATTTGACACATGGCTTGGTCCCCAACCATTAATGGATAAAAAAAAAGAAAAATATCTTTTAAAATTAATTGAGATAAAAATTAAAATCTACACTTTCTCCTCAAAAGGGTGATCTTGGTAACCTCCACCATGGGATTTATAGCTTGGTTTACAGTGGAAAAAATCTTTAAGAATGGGCCATATGTATCTCTATCAAGGATACATATGCATATCTATTAGCAAAGAAAATCCCATGCCATTTCCCCCCTTATCCAAATTAAAAAAATATTTTTTCCCTTTCAGTAGTGCCCATCAGTTAGACAAATTTGATTTATTATGTGTGTTTCTTAAATAACTAAATTAATCACATAAACTCACACTCTAATGATATTTATGTAGGAGTAATGTTTAGCATGTCATATATTGAATTAGACTTTTGTACCTTTATATTTTTTGCTTTACTTTGGAAGATTACTTGCAACTAATATTTGAGTTGGATAAGGACTAAAGTTTCTAGATTCTTGAGATACTCAAGAGTATCTCCCATCAAGAGTCACCATTTGTTTTTGCTCACACAACACACCCCATTTTCATCAAAAATAGCGACCGTATTTTTATTTTATCCTTCTATTTGGTAATTTTAAAGGTCTACTTATTTAAACCTTTCTCATTTTAACCATCTACTAGATGATAAGTTTCAAGTGATTGAATATATTTATTCTCACTAATTTTTTATGTTAAATAATTAGTCCAAGTTTTACATCTAAGGGTTGTTAAGGTAGGTTGTCTAAATAAATCTTAGAATATAAGGGTTTTATTCATGTAGAATCATTTTTTAGAGAGGCTTAAAAATCCCATTTGAAGGAAACCTAACAAATGCTTGTAGGGATTATCTAGCTTCTATTAAGTTTTTTCATTGTTTTTATCTTGACAATTCAACCAATTTGCACTTGAATTCAAAACTAATTGGCTAAGTCTTTATGCTAGTTTCAATTTTAACTTAGTCACTTTAAAAAAATGGGTTTCATCTTGTTAGGGTTTTTTGAAAATGGACAACTTTATTCTTTTGAAGTTTCCCCTTTCCAATCCATTTCTACTTTAAATCTAAAAAAATTGACTAAAAGTTATTTGGTTCATGTTTTTGCCTTAGTTGATTTCATTGAAATATTTGAATGTTGTTTTTAAATGATTTTTTTCATTAAAAGGAGATTTTATTTCACTAAATTTTTATGCCTTTTTTTCCATTTTAAAATACTTAGTTATTTTAAAATTTGAATATATTATCCATTTGAATTTGAAATTTTTGATTATTGGCTTTTGATTTAAATAATGTTGACTGTACCTTTTTATTTAAATGCCTAAAAGTACCTATTTTTTCCCCATAATAATGTGTTTCTATTTCAAAACTCTTAATTATTACTACCCATTCAAAATCCTTTCCACACTTAGGCAATTTTTAAGTTCTACCTAGAGCTACATGGCATTTTTTATCAGCTAGTCAACAAAGCCCTAGGCTAACAGATTAGTGGGAAGTTGCAAAGTTACATGATCCTAATTAATCACTATCCTAGATAGATCAATACAAACGGAAGGATATAGGTGAGAATATTAATGGGATGTTTCCATGTGGAATTATCCTAACAACCCATTATCTCAAAATTGTCTGTATAAGAGTAAAGCCTCCAAGCAAGTGAATTAAAAGGATACTACACATGGTATCATCAAGGTGACCAACTAACCCAAAATATTATAAATCATAATAAATTGGGTGAGTGTTATGACACCATGTGGTGATATCCCTCTACTCTATAACCCTAGGGTGGTTTGTGTAACACAACAAAATGTCAAAGATTCAGGTGAGTGAGATGGAGCAGTGTGGTGAAATATTGCCTTACCATGATAAAGCCCAGTCAGTATACATAAAATATTTGATATATTAGTGGGTTAGAGTGAGACATTCACATGGTAAGGACTCAATGAACTAAAGACAATCTATTTTCATAGCCAACAAATCATGAACTTAAGTTTGATGGCCCATTACACTATCAAAATAATCAAAGCCTGAGAATAGATTATGTATCTAATCTAACCTAAAACACTAATTTTTAGGGGAATATTAATGCTGAAATTGATCATAAAATATAAATTAAAATGCAATTAGGGTGGAAACAGTAAATATGAGCATGACATGTACATTTGGGAATGGGAAGAAAAAGGCACTAAGGAAACATTTAACATGAAAGCAAGTCGTTCTGCTATAAAGATAGATATGAAAAATATAAATTACAATCCAAAATAATTTTTAACTACTTATATCCACACTTGGCTAATAGAATTTAATTCCCTAGTTAATAATATCATGGCCTAGTTGAAAGTTTCAACTGCATTCCTGAACTTGCATTGAATTCTCAACTACATTTGTAACTAGACAATATTTGCCTCTCTTTTTATATTTGAATTTCAACCTCCTTTGTTCCTATTTATATGAATTTGAAATCCTTGATAAAGGCTATCATCTTTATAGGATTAGAGTGTGTTATGATTCGCTAGTTTTTATGAATTGTAATAGAGAAATAGAGAATGAGATATCTTTTATGCATTTCGATTACTTTCTAGTATAATTTTTCCCTACTCTTGTTTTATAATTGTTTCCTCCAATGGTGTTTCCTACACTTAGATGATTGTATGAACCCCAAATTTTTTTAATGAAAATGAAAATATTGATAATTTCAAGGTTGTTGGGAATTTATAATTCATATCATGTGCATTTATTATAGTGGTTATGTCTTTTATTATCATAGTTAATCTTCATAAACTCTTACACCATCTTTAGTTGGAGTTGTGATAGGTCTGGCTCAACTAAAGTTTAGTTTCAATGGATTCACCTAGTTAGAGACTCTAGATCCATCTCTGATGGTAGTATGGTTTTTATCAATTTATCCCTACTCTTTTTCATTTTCTTTATAATCAATTTCATATAGGAACCAAAATAATCTAAATTTAAAGGTTTATCTTCATTTCCATTTCACACTCTATTTATCACTTATATATCATTATTGCATTTATAATCATGGTAAAATAGTTAAGAAATCAACTATTTTCATTCTATGTATATCTTAGGAAGTATGATTTATATCAAAGGCTAAACCCTACAAGTATTCAATAAAGTGTGAAGTCTCTTAATGAATGCCTTAACTAGAGCCAACTGCATCTTAATTTGTTAAAATAGACCCATTACATGGAGTAGTCTGCATTAGCTAACTTAGTGAAGACCATCATACCAAGACCTAGTAAATTTATACCTTGGGGAGGTACTTTCATCATGGTATCTCCCTCCTTTCAAGAAAGGTAATAATTAACAACCCTTTCACCTAATTGTTATATTGTGTCAAGTGACATATCAACACTCATGAATAGTGTGTTTAGGGAGTATCTTGATTAGTTTTTGATTTTCTTTCTTAATGACATTTTGATATATTCTAAGAGTGAATAAGAACACATTGAGCACTTTTGTTTGGTTTTGAAATGTTTATGAGCATATAAGATCTTTGGAATTTTTTTAAAATGTGATTTCTTTTATAAGGAAGTGCAATAACTAGGTTATATAATCCTATCATACATAATTTTAGTGGATCCTATAAATATTATAGCCATCTTGAAATGGCTAGATCCTAAGAATGTGAATGAGGTACATATATTTATGGGTTTAGATATGTATTACAAGAAATTTGTACAAAACTTCTCAAAATAGCTAACACGATCACTTCCTTACAATAAAAGGAACAACCTCTTTTGAGTAATAATAAGTGTGAAGGAGATTTCTACACCTTTAAGGAAAATCTTAATACTACATCAATTTTACAGATACTAGACATAAATGGTCATTTTTTATTATAATAAATGCTTCAAGGGATTTATTGGGTGGATTGATTATGCAAGAAGACTCGATAGTTGCTTATGAGTCCAAGAATTTGAATCTATATGAGTAAAAATATGGTCTACATGACTTGGAGTTGGTTTCAATAGTGCATTCCCTATAAGTTTGGAGGTAATATTTTTTAGGTCAACCATTCAAGATTAAGCTAGATAATCTAGGGCTCAAATGCATATTTACTTAACCTAACCTAAATACACAAAAAAGGCATTAGAATTTTTATCAAACTATGATTTCAACATTCATTATATAAAGGGAAAAGAGAATAGGGTTTTAGATGATCTCAACAAAAGGTGGTACATAGTTTCATTATTGAGGTTTCAAAGAATTGAACCCAAAGATTTAATACATGCATAGGTAAACAATAAACAAATAAATTTATTTCAACAATAATATATTTCACACTTAATAATATAAATACATTCCAGACATTACAAATATATAGGAATATTTCCCATAACCACTCCCCTATTTTCTCTCCCAAAATCTCTCACACCAAATCCCTATGAATAATATATACTAATAAACAAACTACGTTCATAATATTGTTGTAACAATATTATAACTACCAAACTAACTATTAATTAAATATATTTACCTCTCGATAAATATCAAAACTCACCCTAATAATAATGTTACTAACAACTAATCTATAATATTCACCCCCTTAATATTACTATTCCTAGTTGCATACCCCCTTAATCTGATTAAACTAACAGTCATAATCTAAACTTAGGAAAAATATCATCATATACTGCATCTGAATATGACTATGTGATTTTTCCAAGGATCACAAACCTGAAAAATAGTTTTTACATGGCTGAACAAAAACCAATAAAGGTTTATCCCATGGCTTACCATCAACCAAGTGGTTTTGTTGGTATACTACAAACCATGTAATGTATGAAAGTACATATTTAATTCCCATCATTTTCTAACTAAGAGGGATTACAAAAGGAAAATATCAAAAGAGATTACTTGAACAAGAATTGTACTTTTGTTCTTATTAAAGCACACATAGTATAAAAATATAAGAAACACACCATACTATATATGCCATCAAAACATCTAGGGCCCCATCACTAATGACTTATGAGAGGCTTGAATAACCTACATCCTTTGTGTATCCTACATCCTCCAATGTCTTCACTACTAAAGAAATGTGTGGATTATGCTTGGATACATAAATTTTCCAAGGCAAATCCCCTCCCATAATGCAGACATCACGTACAAGTGAAAATGCATCCAGTAAGACAATTTTTTACTCTATAAGACTTTTGACAAAATGACTTAATGTACAAAATGACTCTTGACTCATTTGATAGTAAACACAAATGAAAAATACTATGACCTTATTGTGACATATAAATTGACATACTAAAAAATGTGAAAAGATGACTTATTAAATTTGACAACATCACAATGACTTTTAATAACATATAGACTATAAGACAATTTTGATTTCTAATAGCTAAATAACTACTATTAGACAACTATCAATTGACCAACAAAATGATTCATTTAAAAACAACTCAAAAGTTACTTTTATATTTTAAATTAACCCAAACTAATTTATAGACCCATACATTAAATAAATATATGGCATTTATAACATAGACCAAAACTAATTTATGGACCCATACATTAAATAAATATATGGTATTTATACATATTTAAAAAATAACTAAGACTTCAAATTTTGATGACTATTTGAATGACATGACTCTTAATACATAACTATATTTTAAAAATAATAATTATAAATGTGTAATATTCTAGCACATAAACTTAACATTAAACACTAGTTTGACTATGGACAAAAATATATACTAAAAAAGAATCTAAAAGAACTACCTAAATACGTTGACTAAGCAGATGTATGTAAGACATAAAGAGATTGAAACATACGTGTGTTAAGTAAAACCACAATTTAGTCTTGAGACATTGGTCTTATAGAGTGGGTAACTGGAGTGTGTATAAAACCATATGTGAAATGAATGCCTAGTTTGGATGAGCCATGTGGGCATACAATTATTAAAATCTACATGATAGTTGATGATGACCTAAACATGTAATAACATATGACTACTACAAATAGTGACTCATCGATATAGCTAGGATAAAGACATATAGTCAATCTAATAGAACATAGGTCTAATGGAGCTCGACATGGAGTTATAATGAGGGTGAATCCAAAGTGGAGCTATTCAAGTGACTATGAGATGGATTGTAGTCTAACGTAGATCAATGAAATAGCTTACCCAAAAATTCTTCTTAGGTAGATTAGAATTAATTTAAATGTCTTCTTTTTCTATGTATATCCTAGTCAATAGCCCATGTTTAAATCTTGACAGATCTCATTGTAATATAGAAGCATCGAAACACACATGTGCACAGTGAAAGAGAAATATAACTACATACAAAATAGAAAATGCTCCTTGATCTATACTAATAGAATCAATTTCTAAACTTCAATCTCTTCATAAGTTGGAACAACCAACAAACTATTCTAGTTATCCCTTCCCATTACTCATCCTTCCATCATATGGAAAGACAACTTTGCTTTGATACCATTGTTAAGGTTTCAAAGAGCTAAACTCAAAGATTTAATACATCACAAAAAAATAATATATAGACAAATTTATTTCAATAATAATATATTTCACACTTAATAATATAGATACATTCCAAACATTTCAAATATATAGGAATATTTCCTATAATCACTCCCCTATTTTCTCTCCCAGAATCTCTCACACCAAATCCCTATGAATAATATATACTAACAAACAAACTATGTTCATAATGCTTTTGTAACACTATTATGACTACTAAACTAACTATTACTTAAATATATTTACCTCTTGGTAAATATCAAAACTCACCCTAATAATAATGTTACTAATAATTAATCCTTAACATTCATGGCTACTATTATGAGTACTCTCTGAGATAATGTTTTGAAGTTATCATACGGAGATGAATTTTCTAAATAGGTCAAGCAAGCTCTAGTAGAGAATCCTCAAGATCATAAATATATACTATTATAATTTGATATTGATAATCTTTTGAGGTTTAAAAGAAGGATTTATGTACCTAATAGAGGGAACTTAAAGGTGACTATAATAAATGAGCTACATAACACTCCTTATTCAAGTCATCCTAGTGTAATAAAACACTACACATTTTCCTTAGGTAGACAAAGAGGAACATTGCCTTGGGTTGTGGCATGATTGAGAAAATGGTGAACTAATAGATAATGAAAAGATTTGTAAGATAGTCAGTAGATTACTATAGAATAAAATAATAAAGATCTGTTAGCTCAAACAAGGCTTTTGGATAATAGAAGGAATGCTAAAGAAAGTTATCTAAAGGAGATTCTTAGATTTTATCTTCTATGGTTGGTAAAAATGTATTTATTGAATTTTAGGGTTTATTTATTTTACATATTATCTATAAAATAAACAACAGCAAACCCTTTTATAAAAAAATGCATAGAATCATAGATAACATCAAGAAATTTCCTCTTAGGTTTTTAATTTAATGAATTTATCAAGCATTATGGGTTCATTTTTCAAAATAAAAATATAAGAATTGAAATCTTAGGTTTTCTTTTATTTTTTATTGCAAATATTATTATTAAAAAATTTCAATTCACTACACAATTTCATACATAGAAAATGTACATTATGGGCATTGGGGTGAGGGGTTGACCTTACACACAAGGCTATAAGAAATGACTTATTCGACCTTGTATATGCCTAAAAATCAGGTTTATGAATCACATTTGATGATTTAAGTAATTTTTAAATCTGATTTATTCAATAGTAATAGATTGGTGTCACTTATAATTATTTTTAGGTCTATTTTTATACTTAGAAAATGTACATCATGGGCATGGGGATGAGGGGTTGACCTTACACACAAGGCTATAATAAATGACTTATTCTACCATGTATATGCCTAAAAATTAGGTTTATGAATCATATTTTATGATTTAAGTAATTTATAAATCTGATTTGTTCATTAGTAATAGATTGGTTCCACTTAGAATTATTTTTAGGTCTATTTTCGTACATGTAGGTGGCTATAACAACCACCTATAGGCTTAAAAAATTTCCTTTGTTATCTTATGATGGTAATAAAATCATTTAATTTGATTATATGAACCTACAAAGTGGAAAATATACTCATTAATATCAATAAATTACATATAATGAACAAAAAGATAGTTATTTACAATAAGACATCTTTTGAAAGTCTCCAAAGAATAAATAATGACACCAAGGGTTATCTAAAGTGGTAACTACACTTTTGAATCTTTATACTTGGTTGTGCACTATTTTTTCATAGACACACTTGAAATATTTAGTATTAAGATAATCATCCATTTTGATAACTCTTAATTGTAAAATTAAATCTATGTTATTAATATTATTACAACTACACATGCCATTTTCATAATTGTATATCTATTAGTCAATAATCACATACTGTACCCTTCTTTACTTGTCTGAATGACAAACATATGTGTGTGAGAGGTTCAATTACCTCCTTAAAATGGTGGATGATAATAATACAATATGATTTCATAATTTAATACAGTCTTAATTTATTAAGGTTAAATATAATAGTCTTATTGGCAATAATAATAATAATAATAATAATAATAATAATAATAATAATATATACATGTAGGTAAACCTTAGATTGCTTGTTTTACTAAGCATAAATCCAAAAAAATGTAATTACATGCATAAATAATTAGGTTGATTTTAATGGATTAGGTCAAATCATATAATAAATATAAATGAAATAATAGATATTTAGTTTATTGAAGTTTGCAATCTATTACATTAATTGAATGAACATAGTCATTCATAAGCACTTAACAAAGATATGTAACATCCTTTGAGTCTTGACTTTTATGGCTTGGATGTTACATGTAGTGTGTCACTATAGATGATTATTTTGTGCAATTTTTTACCTATATTTCATGTTTGTATCAACTTTCACTTACATCTAGTTGGAAACTTAACAATTAATTAGATATTTATAGTCCTTTTCAAGAGACTAGAGCTAAGTAATATAACCAAATGACTAACTACATCTAGTATAATATTTGTAGATATATGTTGCCTGACTCTCAGTGTGGAAAATGGTTTAATGTATGGTTATAGATGATTTTTTGTGTATTTCATGGCCATAGAGGATTCTTTATATGAAAAATAGGCTTATTTGTGTGTGTTCTTTACCTTGTGTATATAATAGCTTCTTTGAATAGTTTTAGATGAATTTCATAAGTAAATAGTGACTCCTTTATATACCTAGATTAATATCATTGGTTTAACATTATGAAGGGTTGATGCTTAGATTTATCATGCTTGTGATTACATGTTTAAGATCCATCACTTGTATAATGTGAATGTCATTAATGTTAGTTGAATTCATGATTCTCAAATAAATACATGAGGTATAACAGTTGCAAAACTACATGTATTGGTTTTTACCTTCTATGAATGATGCTTATACTATGAAATAAACCTATAAAAAATGTATTATATTTGTTTAGTATGATTTGAATGTGTTCCTATGCATGTTTAATTTTTTAAGGTTTAGTTGTATGCCATTTTATATGGTAATAGACAATGAGTAGAAGAGAAGGGTCTTTACACAATGTTACTTATTGTTGGTTATCATATAGGATGATTTATGTAGAAGAAAGCATAGGTGTTTATTGACTTGACTTATTTTTAAGATGATAACTATAATGAAAACTTTGGCCAAAGTAATGTTAAAGATGTATAAATTATCAATCCACATGTACCTTATAGATTGTATGCATCCCTGATGTCATATTGATATAGGATGTGTCCATATTTTGTATGATTGTTGCATGGGAATGTACAACAATATATTCTATATTAATTTCCTTATGTTCACATCACTATTATTTTCCCCTTCATAAAGTGAATGGCCACTCCCATTAGGGAGGTGTGTGGGATAATGTTGGTTTGTGGTTGGAGGTAAAACACGTATATGATTATTTCCCCCACTTTATAGTTGATTCTAATTACTATAAATATATATGTAGAGCTAATATTTATATTGATGTACTATTGTGTTTATGTATTGTGTAATTTGGAAAATTCATACAATTGTGTTGAGGTAGAATATGTTGCCATTTGTATAAGCATTATTTATACTAATTTTTAGTGGAATTCAAGGATTTTGGTGAATCCTTGATCTCTTTACACTTGAAAATTTTCTATAATTATTTCTTGCATGTCACATTTCCCTTGTTGCATTATAATTTTCATAGTTTGTGTGTTGATTTTCATATTAAATGTGTTTGGTGATTATTTGGATTTTATTTTGCATAACATGAAATTTTCACAATGTAACATATAATATCATTCTATTTTTCACACTACCCTATTATTCCATAGAAAACATATTCAAAATCAGCATTACATTGGTTCTTATCTTAGTTCTTATGAGTAGAGTACATATGTTTTCCCTATATCTTCTTGTAAAACTTATAAAATGTTAGCCTATATGTGCATAATAGATTCTCCTCTTACAGTGCCTTATAAAATAGAACATTAGCATGCTAAAAAATAGGTAACTTTACTAACCTATCTTGGTCTTTGGTGATGATCCCTCACATCTTACTATTTGCATGGGGATACGATTTTGGGTTAAAGTCCTTGTAAATATAAAGACACTCTTATCAAAGTCTTATGAAACATCAAATTTGAATTTCACATCTCTCCCCCTTGTTAACCTTCAATTTTGAGCCCTCACATCTTAATGGTTTCATATGGTTATCATTAGGGAGAGGTGCCCCTTACTCATCTACATCTAGCCTTTGGTTATGAGCCCATGTATCCTCCTAATCAAATAAGACTAAGAATGGGGGGTTACAAATAAAATTAAAATTCTAATGTGGAATAAATATTAAATCTAAAAGTATTCAAACAAAAATTGCATTAGAATGCATGTATACATCTCTATACTAAAAAATATAGCTTTATGCCACTTACTAATTCTGTTAGATCTAGTTATCTCTAGATGAATATAATTAACTTAGTATTTTTCAATCTTATCAATAAGTACATTTACCCATTTTTTTAAAGGATTAGGTCATATTCCTTTTTCCTATGAAAGTTTGATTCATTTTTTTATATTTTATTATCTCACAAACCTATCTCTATTTATATCCCTTTGTTGTAAATTGTAAGTCATGTGTTATGTGTAACAAAATAACTAGGTTATCACCTAAAAAATAATTATTAGTGCATATATACTTTCACACAAACACACACACACACACACACACACACACACACACACACACACACACACACACACACACACACACACACACACACACACACACACACACACACACACACACACACACACACACACACACACACACACACACACACACACACACACACACACACACACGCACACACACACACACACGCACGCACACACACACACGCACGCACACACACACACACACACACACACACACACACACACACACACACACACACACACACACACACACACACACACACACACACACACACACACACACACACACACACACACACACAAAAACATTTGCATACCTTTTTTTCACATATTAAGCATTAATCATAGAATTTTATTAAAAACATAGAGATATATGGTATATAATCATATGCCTAATTATCTAAAGTGCATAAATTGAGAATCAAACATTGAAATTACATCCCATAACACATAATGACAACTCATTATGAGGTAAACCATAATATCCCCACATATATCAATAATTATATATTTTGTATGATAAGATCATACAATACTATCACCTATGTAGAGGGTCAACGTGTCTCAAGATCTTTTTAAAAATGTACAATATGGATTGATATGTAAAATAGCTTAAGATATAGTTCTCCTCCTTTGAGAGGGTCTTTATGTAGTATAATAATGGGGGATATGGATCCTATGGTGTCTCTTATAATAACTCTCATAAAAAATTATCTCCAATATGAGGGATCATGTCATGCCTTCTATTGGCACCTCCCTATAAAGTTGTGTCTCCTATCTATTGGATAGAATAAGCTCAACATCCTCTATCTATCAGTGCATCCATTTGGGCCTATATTATCTTGGCTATCACCTATAAATAATTATTATCCTCTCTCAATATAATCAACATCATAGATTCATAGTAGGCTAGATCAAAGACATCAGTGTGCTAACTTATCTCATCACACTATTTAGGATCTATCACACTATTTAGGATCTACTAACAACTTATCTCTAGTCATATCAATGCCCAGTGAAAAAAAGGTTAATCATCGTGTCCCTAGTCATGGTCCTCTATATATTTTAGGTACATATAATCAAAAAGTAGAATAATCAACATATTATCCAATAATATATAACTAAAAATAATAAATCAACTAAGTATGATAATTAATGGTGTAGATTATGCAAACTACACACAAAATAAAACTTCACAATAAGCTAGTAATATTATTCAACTCTAACTAATTTGGGGAATCTATTATTTTAGGATATTTAGTTTAAATGGGATTACAATTAAGTAAGATGAGGAACTCCTAATATCAAGGAGTCAAACCACATACCCAAATATCTTAACTTCTCCCATAAGACACTCTCTTGATCCTAACAATATCATTCACTCATCCCTATCTAATAGTGAGTTAAAACTCATGTATATTATTTTATCACATATAAATATAATTATTTCACACATATAAATATATATAGCTCAAATGTGTGAGAACTATTTCCTAACATTCCCCCTTAGTGAAAACATAGGAAAACATTATCTTGTACTATAATGTGCTAGCTCTACTTAATTATAATCTATATAGTTTTACAAATGGTTGACCAACAACCAAAATAGGATGATTTTGACTAGGATTGACCAACAAACTCAAATAAAATAGGATGTTTTTATATGTGGTTAACCAATAACCATACTAACAAATTATGGTGTTCTAAGTGGCTTACCAGCAACCATACTACCAAATGATGGATTTATAAGGGCTACCAATAACCTAAATATCATGTTGTTATAATACTTTATCATCTCTCATCATTTTATTACATATATGGAAAATACAAGTAAATTATGCTCACTTATTGCATCACATGAATAGTAATGCTCCATCTATTCTTATTCACTAACACACTATATAAAAAATAAATCACAAAACTGAAACAAAATGCCACCAAATCATATGTGCGACCCCATTGTTAGTGACTAATGAGATGATGATGAAATCCCTCATTCCTCTATTGCTTGCATCCTCCTTTATATCATTAATACCTATCAAGTTTGGCATTGAGAATCATATGCATGTCATGTCCATAAACATATACCCCCCCCCCACAACAAAATGGACATTATGTATGAGAATTAGTGCATCCATTAGAAGGACTATAAAATTTTGGATTTTGGAAATAGATGACATATTTAATTTGAACCAACTAGAATCAAAAAACACAATAAAAGCCTTTATCTTGAAGAGTACTATTTTTTTTAAATTAATAAGTTTGATTTAAAAAATGGGCCCTTTTTTAATATAAATGATTCTATTTGATAATAGACCTTAAAACTTGGGACCTTAATATTAATATTATTCTAATGGATAGTACAAACTCTATGAAACTAGGACCATAGACATGATACATACCAAATTATATGTTGAATACAATAACATTTACCACCACTTTTAAGTATTTTGATTGAATTGATCCCTTAAATTTTAGGAAATTAAAGGCTATATAAAAATATCTTTAGCTGACTCGGCTATGTAGCTTTTTAAAGTTAATAGTCCTAAAGAAAATACTTTCCTTTATACAAGGTTTTTTAACTTAAACATTAAACACATCTTTTGACTTTATTTAAAACTAGGTGTAAAAGGTGGTATTATAGTGGGCATAAACTAAGTCAAGGATAATGTCATTTCAATGAGTTGCATTGTTGAACATAGAAATTCATATTAGAGATTGAGACAAGCTATGTGAAAATTCAATAGAGACACAAATACCTTGAGGAAGAGTGTCTTTATAATGTGTAAATTTATAATACTATATCAAAGGATGTCAAATTTAGTTAATGAATTGATTCTATAGTCATATATAAGCAAAACAATTTTGAGTTTATCAGAGTGGGCCGCAATCAAGGAATAACTAGATAAGGTCAAATAAAAGAGGTTGAATATGTATGGAGTAGTGAAATATGAAGAAATCAAAAGAGGGAGAAGCTTGTCTTTACAAAAAAAAGTTTCATTAATATACATTCATTATCCAAAAAGTACATAGGAAGGTACATTATATAGCGAGGAATTAGGTCACCTAGAAAGATAAATAACTCAAATCACAATTAAGAAATGAATTAAAGTAAATTTACCTTAATGACTTATTATTAACCTAAGTAAGATAATTATACCTTGTAATTAAAACCATATAGTGGAAAAAATACTTCACTAACACCCCCCTTAAGCATATATTAGGGGGGTAGAATAATTGGGTCCCGACATAAAGGCCTGATGAGGTACCCAATACAAAGAGATAATCTCCTAAAAGAAGAAGAAATTGAAGCTAATTGAACCCCAAGAAGAGATTTCAAATGGATATATTTGTTCTCAATGAAGGGTTTGGTGAATACATCAAAAATTTGTTCCATTATCTAGATGTAGCAAAGATCAATGACTTGATCACGGATGAGATCCCAAATAAATTTCATGTGAAACTTGATATGTTTGTTCTGTTAATGGAGGATAGGATTCTTATAAATCTATATTATGCTTTGTTTATCACAAAATATTAATGCTGGTGATAAAAATTAGGTTTTAAACTCAATGGGAATCCCCTAAATCCAAATAGCCTAAATGACAGCATTAATAGTTCCTTTGTATTCTACCTTAGTAGAAGATAAAGTAATATCAATCTACTTCTTGCTTTATTAACTAATTAGACATAAGATGAGGGATAAACTATAGTTTGAAGTAGACTTATGATTCTAAATATCACCATCCTTATTTGAATCTATCTAACTAATAAAGTTGATGTTGATGCCTACTTCATACTAAATCCATAAATTATGAGTACTTTGAATGTATTAGATAATCTACTTAGTTTATTTCTAGTGTATTTCATGTGGTTCCTACATAAATATGGAGACCATTCCCATTGGATATGAAATGTTAGGTTTAGTGTTCATATGGTAGATGAGACTACCAATAATTTGATGATACAAGGTGACATCAACCAAAGGAGATGGATAAATAGCCTTAAACTTCACACTAGATAGAAAATAAGTTAAAGTTGGTTTACACTCAGCCATGTCAAACCATGTAATCAAATCAAGATCATAGTTGGATTATGAAATAGTGATCCTAAAGTTGGACTATGAAATTTCAATCCTGAAGAATTAATGTAACAAGCCCAAGTAAATCATTGAGATCTATTAAATAAATCATTTTTCACTGCTATGATGGTGGATGGAGAACTCTATGTGATCAATAGGTCATCCATATAGAGATAAAATCAACAATGAATCATCCTACTTCAAAATATAGACATTCAAATTAGAATGGCCTATGGGAACCCAACTAAAAGAATAAATGAGTCCATCTTGGCATACCAAGCTCAAAGAGCTTGTTTCAATCCATAGATAGATTTATTGATTTTAAAAACTAATTAATGAATTTTAATGAAATTTTTTTTGCAAAAAAAATCTTCTTCTTCTTGTGAGTTAATCTTCAAATTTCACTAATCCATACATATTAAACCTTATTCATTAAGTCATATCTAATTGATCTTGAATTATGGCCCAATCTAACATGATATCAAGATTGACAATCCTCCCTTTTCTTTGGATACCCTAGGATTTGATGACAACTTTGATACCATGTCAGAGTGGGCCATAATCGAGGATCAACTAGATAGGGTTGAATGCACGAGGTTGAATCTATATGGACTAGTGAAATCTGAAGAACAACTCATAAAAGGAATAAGTTTGTCTTCACAATAAAATTTTTCATTAACATTCATTCAATAGCCAAAAAATTACATAGGAAGGTACATTATATAATGAGGAATTAGGTCACCCAGAAAGGTAATTAACTCAACTTATTATTATAAAATGACTTGAAGTAACCCTATTGACCTATTATTAACCTAAACAAGCTAATTATATCATGTAAGTAAAACCACATAATGGTAAAAATCTTACACTAACATAGTTGTTTGCACAAAGGTAGATTGAGTTGAATTCTGATATAATCTAAGTTTAGAATTGAGTGTAATAGAAATAGATTTGCATTCAATTTAGTTTGCACAATATTTTTTTATTTATGTGGATTGAAGATCACATAAATGATTAGGTACTCCTAGGTATAAGATGATAGTTTTATGAACCTATGTGTTATATACATTATAATATCTTGCACACAATACTACATGATGCTATAATAATTAATTTTATTTTCTCCTCCTTGCTATAATTATGATGATCTCATAATAATTGGGTATTTTCTAAAATTTAAAGTGGCATATATCATTTTTTCATCCCCTTCATGCTTATGACAAAATCCAACACATAAATGACAAAATTGAATGTAGTATGAAAGATGGATTAGTTGAAAGAAAATATGGGAATTTTGAACTTTGAACTAATGCATGATCAAGATAAATAGAAATATGAATACATAGTCATACAGTGTCAAATGTGGCATATAGGTTTGCATTATCCATATGAGATCCTTTTAAAAATGAGATTATATCAAGATACTATCTTCTTTCTAAAAATACTTGATTGTTTATGTATGAATTGACATGAGATTTAAAATACATTAATCTATCCTAAAATAGCCTATTTATCTATCACTCAACATTACTTAGAGTAATACCATTTTCATTGGTGAAGGACCAAATCTCTACATATACCAATCATTAGGATTCCATTTATCTGATACCAATGATAATTATTGGTGCATACTATGAAAACTACAAAAAATAAAGCTTCACAGTAATCTAGTAATATTTTTCAACTCTAATTCATTTGGTATATTCTATTTTTTCAAGATGTTTATTTTTTATTGGGAGTAAAAATAAATAGTTTGAGGAACTACTAATATCAAGGATTCAAATCTCATCCCCAAATATCTCAAATTTTCCCTCTTAATCCAAACAACATCTCTCACCTACATTTTTTTCTCACACACAAATATATTTAACTCAAATATGTGAGAACTAACCAATTTCCTAACAAATTAATAAAGATAAAACGTGAAATTTAATTAATAATATAAAATATGTAAATTAATAGTTTACATTGCTCATTTGTATTCCAATCTGGGTCAAAGTCATAGTAAAAAACATCCTCCTCATCTATATCAAGATTCTCATCCAACTCAATGTTATCTAGACCCACGTTATCCACACCTACTAGATGTTTTTTTATTGTTAAGGATGATACTAAGCAAGGTCTTGTTTTTTTGTTTTGGTGGTGATGGTGGTGGATCCAATTGTTATTTTACTAATAGATGATGGCCTACTCCTCTTCCAAATGCCTATTGGGGAGTTTCCCCTTTTACACCTCCCATATGAACTAATCAATTGATGAGAACCCATTGTATAATTAGGCTCTATGTAAGCCACCCCAATCTCCCTACTTATGCCTCTCAACCACATTTATAAACCATTATTGGTATGGGAAGGTTGTTTTTAGGGCATGCCTAACTATTGAGTTACCCTATCCATTAATTTTACTTGTATTATTCTATATTGTACTTAGGTGGCCCCAAAAACCACCCAAAGTAGATGGCCTCCTCATCCCACTATCCAACCATATCATAATATGGCAAGGCTAGTGAGTCTATCAATTTTAAGGTTTTGACTATTTAAGGAAAATTTTAAAATTACACCACATCTATCCATCTTGAGGCTTTGATGATCCCTATGTCCCCAATAGACACTCCCCTCTAGTATGGGATCATCAACTCATATATCCAGCTTATGAAGATCATGGGGTGACTAATAGAAATTTATCACAATTTGGCCACATGGTACAAATATTTTTAGGTATAGGCCAATATATCCTAACCCTAATAATATTGAAATCCCCTCTCCTTAATCTAGTGAATGATATGGAACCTTATTTAGAGTAGCTTGTTAGTACCCTTATCTCCCACTAGTCAGGGGGCAAAGATGCCTATAATCACATCCATATGTTAGGGATATTTTATCCATCAATCCTAACACAACACTTCACACCCATATTAGGTGTGTCATCATCTTTAAAGTGTTTCACTCAGCTCTTAAATTTAGCCCTACTTGTAGCCTCTCAAAGGGATAAAAAATTACATGTCATTAATATTCCATTAGTACTATACATGTATGTAAGAGTGATAGTCCACTCTTTTAGGTCCTGATGGAACATGAAAGTGTTTTGGTTAAGTTCCTAGTAGGTGAGCAAGTCATATAACAACATGCTTGAGGTAGGGATGATCCCCACCTACACCACTCAAAGAATCTCTACTCAATCTAGAACTGTAAAATCCTCTATCATTAATAATTCCATGACATATGTAATCCACTATTGATCTTAGGATCCACTCTAATGAATATAAGCCTTTTATAGTTAGAGGATACCTTAAGTTATCCCCTTACCCTTTTCATGTGCTTTAAATAAGTGTAATCATTTTATTAGTTCTTGGGAATAGAACCACTACCTTTTATAGGTGGAGGTTACATAACCTCCTTAGCTGGTTATGAAACCATGACCTAGAAACAATTGTGTATCCTTCCAATCTACAAAATTCCATGGTTATATACCCATCATGGTAGTTACATTGCCATCAATCTGTGTAGACTATATTTTCCATCCTGATGCAGTGGTTTTGTCCATCAACTGTGTCAAGGTTCTTTACCTTTAAAAATCCTAAAAATTTATGTAAAACACTAAAAGTTTTACAATCTAATATGTAACACCATCCCACAAACCTTTTGAAACTATAAATTTATGATTTAATCTAATTTTTTGTGAGTTTTATTTAATTTTAAAAATTGGGGCAAAAGAGAAAAACTAATAAAACCTACATGTCCCTACCCCACTCCACATTTAGCTCATTTATTCACCATCCCTACTTATTTCTTGTTCTTTTGACTACTTTCTCACTCAAAACTATCTCCATCAATCTAGAGCCCAAAATATTATAGAGTTAATTTGCATAAATGAGTCTATTTTATGATTTTTTTAATATATGTAGGCCTGTAAATTAGTCATTTTGATTTAAATTTTTTTATATTTTTGGTAAATTATCTTATTAGTTCACATTTTCATGTTTAACAAGTCATTTTGATGGTAAATTTTTTTAAAACTAATAATTTAATGGCTTTATATCTTTTATAGTAATGTTTTTAATGTTTTTTCAAGTACATAATGACTTGGCACCAAATTCAGTCCCCTAATAAGAAGATTAAAGTAATATGATCTTCCCCATATAAATGGTAATCAATCTCATCCATGATTTTATTATTCAATATATTTTTCACTTTTTTGTTTACTTAATTCCTACCTTTTATCTGCAAGTTGCATGGATTCTCGATTAGCTTTGTTATACCACCAAGGTAGGTAAGGTAAGTATTTCTTACCCTATATTTCCATTATACATGCCACTTATTGAGATCACACCCTCATCAATTAATGACAAGGAATCATCCCAAGGGGAAAATATGTATGCAACCAAAATTTTCATGATGCAATATTTCTAATATGATGTCCATTAATGATGCAAAAATATCCTACTTTATGATCAATGTGGGTTCTCCATAACCTTATAGTCCTCTTCCCTCCCTATCTCTACCTTGAGCCTATCTAAATCCCTTTTAGATAAAATTTTTATCCTCCCTTGGATTATTTTAAAAAATCTTTCATTGGTTACAAAATTTCCCTCTTTAGTGATGAAACAGCCTTAGTTCATTACAAAACCACCCTGATAGTGATAAAACCACTAAAATAATTTTATAAACCACCTTGATAGAATTATCCTTGATAGGGTAGTTATGTATTACTATGTGGAAGTTTCGTTATCATATGATGTGGTTGTGTCATGTATGATGGTGACTTTTTAACTACCTCTATAAATAGGGGTGATTCTATCACATTTGGTTTGTGTTCTAATTTTAGCTTCTTGAGCCCAAGTTTTCAAGTATTTTGCATTATTATTGTTGCATTTATTATTCTTTCCACATTGATTTTTCCTCTATGTTTGCCCATATCACATCTTGTATTTTTGATTATCTTTAATCCTTTTATTAGTTCTAATATGAGTTTCACTCAATCTAACTACCTCAAACAACCTCCATCCTTATTCTACTAGGAAACCATTTTTTGCTTATTTTTGGATTTAAAAATTTGCATTTGATATTTAATTTTTTAATATTTATATATCCAAAACCTAATTTCCATTTATTTTAGATTCAACTTTGATCATTTGTGTCAAAATACATAATTTTAAGTAAGGAAAGTCATTGAATTTGTAACCAAATTTTTGCAGTCAATGCTTTAGCTAGTTATAGTTAGCTTCTCTTTTATTTGGAGTTATTTTCATCTCATATTATTAATTTTATATCTATATTTTATCATTATCCTTGATCAGATAACTCTTACAATCATGTTTTTGAGTAGAGGAGCTAACACATTGATTGGATCATAAATACATCATTTACTTATAGTTGGTATACATCTTGATCAGGTTAGGGTTTCTAGTTTTATTTTTATTTATTTAATAAATAGATTAGATTAGTTTAATTTACTTATTTTAATCATATTATATCTCTATTTTTCAAATGTAAATAGATAGGAAAAGGAATTAGTCTCTCTTCATGTCTTCACATAAAAAATGTTTGTTAGTTTCCTTACTATTTGCAACCATATAATAGATTATTTTAAAGCATATAGATTTACATTAAAACCATAAGTAGATATTATAAAATAAATAAAAAACACTTTTAGATTCAAAAATAGTCAAATTTCATTTTAAAATAAGTTCATGCATAAACAAACACACTAACAAGTAGAAATCTCTAGCCAAACCTAGGAGAGTAAAAGGTATTATCTTAATATTGATTTTAATCATTTGAATAAATTAAAAAATTTATTTTTAGTTTTTAAAATTATAACATATATGTTCACTTCATTTTCATACAAATCATTCATACTTAGTGTGCATTCTTTTAGAAACACTCAAAACTAGTTCTAACTTGCATATGCCAAAGAATATTTAGATACATAGTAGTATTATTACTTAAGATCTAGATCTAATGTTACATCTTGATTCCTCTCTAGACATAAAAACCTACTCATTAATGGATTTTATGGTTATTTTTTGGCTAATTACTATTTTTTTAAAACTAAATTTTATATACTAATGTATGGGCAGTTATATATTATTTATTTGCATGATTGTTAATTTGTTGAGTTATTTGTACTTGTATGTTCTGCACATGATGATCATGATTATTTAGTTCATTACAACAATATCTTATGGATTTTATCTTGATTCAATCTAACTAAATTATTGTTTCATGGTGGATGCAAGATAGATTTTACCCTTTAGACTATGACGAAGGGAGAGCATCGTCAGAAAGGATGGAGTAGATGGAAGTATTAGGGGATGATATAATGAAGACTAAGAAACCTAAATACACCAAAAAAGTATAATATGATTTTAATCATTTTTTGGTTTGAATATCTTGTAGTATGATTTTGGTTGCTATTATGTTATCTACATTTGAAAATTATTGATTCTCATGTTGATCTGATTATGTGTTTACAAGTATAAAATTCATACTCTTATATGTCATATTACTTGAATTATTTCATGTAATTATGTTTCCTTAACATTTATTTGGAATCCATGAATGTATTTGTTGTGATGCAAGTATAATTTATTGTCTTGAGAAGTGGTGTCTTATTTATAAGATACATTGCTATAGAGATAAGGGACATAATTATTTTATTTTTTGATTGATTATTAAACTAAGTTATAAATTATAGGTTATAATGTAATTTTAAATGATATTTATATGAATTAAATGTTATAATATTAAAATTATCATTATTTTTAATAATCATAATGTTTAAATGGTTATTAGGAAGTAAATAATTTGGAATTATAATGTTTAATAGTATTATATTATGTGGATATTTCTTGAATTAGGGGTTTTATAGGTGTTGACTTGGTATACGTGTGCATTATTCAAAACAAAAAATTCATTTGGGTTTTTCATGGTAAAATGTTGTCCTGACCAGTATTCTATGAGTTAGTTTTTCATGCAAGGCTTCTTCATCAAGATCATTATGATCAAAGTGAGTTTTAATAGAGAAGGTGAGATATTTATTAGCATGAATTTAACATATAAGAAAATAAAAAGGAAAGGAAGTTATGCCTAGGGGGTACACAGACACGACACACTCACATGACATAAGAAGAGAAAGGTGAAGAGCCTGAGAAAGATTTGAAGAGGGCAATTTGAATTTGGCAAGGCCATGACTTATTTACTAGTTTGGTTTTTTGGTTAAATTTATGGACATAATATGAATTAAATTGATAAACGAAGTACATTTTTAATCAAATAGGTTTTTTTTTTCATTAATTTTAAGTAATGGAAAAACCAAGGTTATACATTTAGAATTGGGGATGGCTCAACCATCCATAGAACCAAATATATGGCTCTATAAACCCTAGTCAAATGACTTCATTACCAAAACCATATTCTAAGTTCTTTGCATATATAAATTTTGGAGTTATAATTTATAAATTTTGTCTATTTTACAAGGGTTAAATAAAGATGATAAAATTTATTTTATCTATGTAAAAGTTTATAGATTACATTTAGAGGTTGAAAAATCTACATACAAAACCCTAGGTAAATTTTGAGGTAGATTGAACATATAGCTGAGTTTAAATCTATAACTTATTTTGGGTTATGCTCAATTGATTAAAATATAATATTAAAACATTTTATTCAATATAAAATATACTAGATTATTCTAAATTAGGCTACGTTTATTCAAACCCAAATCTAGGGCATGACTATGTATGGGATTTATCTATGATGAAATTTATAAAGGAATAAAAAATTCTAAAACCATAGATATGAATAAATATTTTCATGGATTCTGTTAGAATATTTCTTTTTTAGGTATAATATAATAGGACTAGTTTATTTCATTTTATGAAGTTTATATTAAGTAAAACCTATAGTATAAATATGTATAGGTATATACATGATCATTACAAGACATGGATGAGTTTCTTTTATGATCGTTAACATACATATGTCCATATATATGTATGATATATTGGGTATACAATTTGTTTAATTACATATATAAAATTGTTTATAATGTGATTGGACCGTGAGGAAATACTAAGTGGCAAAGGATTGTGGACTGGTTATTTACTATAGTTTTAATGTGAAATTCATGTTGTATGGCTCTGAGGAAGGGTTAAACTCATAGTAGATATACCAATGTTGTATAAAATTGTTATTTATTCTTACACCTATTTTAAGAGACCTTGATACGACTTATTCTGACTTGTAAATATATAATTTAACACATACATTCATATCTATTGAAATTTGGTTATTCACTTTAGTTATACTATAGAGTTTCACTTTATTTTGGTGATGAAAATATATACAATTTACAGTAAAAAAATTAATGTGTGTAAACTTGATGTATGTATATAGGTGAATTCGAAATGAATTTTCATAGTATGTTGAGATACAAATAAATATATTCATTCTTAAATTAAAATCTAACAACACACACACACACACACACACACACACACACACACACACACACACACACACACACACACACACACACACACACACACACACACACACACACACACACACACACACACACACACACACACACACACACACAAACACAAACACACACACACACACACACACACACACACACACACACACACACACACACACACACACACACACACACACACACAAGGTCTAATTGGGTTTGATTAGCGCTATGTGTCATTTGAAATATACTAAGTGTGGTGTATTGGAATATGGAAATAAATATAGATGAAATACTCGAGATTAGTCTTCTTAGAGATTGGAAAGAATTTAATAATTCTATGTTTGAAAATTCATATAAAGGCAAACATAATACTCTTAAATTATGGACATAATACTTGTCTATTTAGATTATATTATAAGCAAGAATTAATATACTATTTATACAATGAATTTGTCTGAGTGATAGAATACATATATAAATATAAGTGATACTTGTGATTTGTTGTTAGAATACAAATCTGAATCAAGTATACCATATAATGATATACATATTTAGTTCAATGTTAAAGAACATTATAAGATATAAAAAAGTAAATTTGGGTGTATTTTTTTATCTAGGCTAAGTTTAAATGTGTGTATTGGTTTGAAGGAACTTCTATTTATGTGGTAATTGAGATTAATATAAATTATATTAAGGTTTCTTAGTCTTTGAATGGATTATTTACATACTTTTGTTTTATGTAAGTAAAGTAATACGTTGGTAAATAATGTTACATGGATGAATAACATTAAGTAAAAGAGCTCATTTAAATACTTTAGTGAACTTAAAGTATGGTGTTAATTTTACTTGAAAAATATGACTATTTGAAATATAGTTATATATCTGATTTTATTGTGATATAAATAAAATTAGATGTTTGGAGCTTGTATGTTGCTTTTTATGCACTAAATGAAAGTGTTAGAGACTTTATTATATTAACAGATAATTTAGTTGATAGTACGAAAAACCTCATTTTTAAAATCTATTGGTTTTAATATTATTTAAAATATAAACTAGTCTAGTATTAATAACACTAAATAAGTAGGTGAGATGGATTCTACTTAATTAGTGTCACTAATATCCAGATAAAGTGTACTCTAATTGAGTGGTGTGTATGAAATTGACTAATCCTCAAGATCAAATAACTATAATAAAATATTCTCTAAAGTATTGTTTATGGTTAAACATTATCATTTCATTTGTTTGATTTATTTTACATGTTTTTTATGATATATTGCATGCAATAGTTATCTTACAATAAATGGGTTCTAGTTTTCACTCTTGATTTTAGAACTATCATTATCTACCCATCCATGAAGGGAGGATCATTTCCTTTTTGGGAGATTATGTATGGGATAGATGGTTTGTGGTTGGTATGGAAAATCACTTGGAGGATGCTTTCCCTCCCTTCAACAGTACTTAACGAGTGACTACACTCATGATTAATTTTGGTTAATTCAAGTTCAATGAGACTTTCATGATCCATGTAACATTATATAATTTTAAATAACTATTAAGCCTTTTATTATGCTAAAATTATACTATTTTATTATATGTACCATTACATCAATTGGCTATAACATTGTATCAGTTATAGCTGAATTTGTAAATATACTTTTATGAAATAAATGTAGTATTTATTTTTATATTCAGCATTGTACTTGATTTTTTGATCATTATCTAAATAAATTCTCTTGACCTTTTTATTGGTTAGCTTAAACTCATGTATTTAGTTAAAGATAACTATATATGCTTTTAGTGTGATGGAATTCTATAAATTGAATTAGTGTAAATGTTTTATTAAAAAAAAATACCTTATTCTAGTAAAACCTTGTGTGGTTGTTACATTGTGGTATCAGAGTTGAGGCTCAAATTTTAAGACTTAATGAGTCTAATAAAAAAAACTTATATTCCTATTAAATAAGAAGTAAAATGGTTCACACTAGACTTAAAGGTAAGGGTACTTCAAACACCAACCCTCTAGTGGATCCAAATCATTTTTCCATTGATAAAGTTGTAAAGTTAAACTAGATCCTCACAACCATACATGAAAATAGGGACAAAATCATGGCCTTAGAATTTTTAATTGCATGGGCATGTTGAGGAGAATATTTAAGAAGAAATTGAAGAGCATCCTACTAATTAGGAAAATTCTCAAGAGCATAAACATGAAGAGGTATACAAGATGCGAGAGCTTAAGTAGTTGTAGAGTTAGAATGGGATATGAAAAAGGTGAATCCACCCAAGTTCGATGGAAATATTTTGAGAGATGGAGATAAATCATGGCTAACAGAGATAGAGAATTATTTTGAGATTTTAAATTACTCTAAAGTCACTAAAGTAACTTGGGGAGCTTATTAGCTTGCTACAAAATCAATAACATGGTGGGAAAATAAGAAGCTGGAGATGAACCTCAATTATACCACCACCATTGGTAAGCAATTTATGAAATTATTTAGGTCACGGTGGCTTCCTCAGTTGTATTTTAACTAAAATCTAATAAATTTTTAGAACATTAAGCAAAGAGAGATTTATGTGAATGAATATTGGGACTAATTCACTAAACTCCTAAAGTATGTCCCTTAGCATCAGGTAGATGAGAGGTTTTGAATTAGGAAGTTAATTATGGAATTAAACCCCCAAATTGGTTATGAGGTGGATGTACAAGGGCCATCTACCATGGATCAAGCTTTTGAAAGGTAGTTAAATAGGACTAGAAACTAAAATCTCTTGATCAAATTAGAGATAAATTCAAGAAGTTTGGAGGTCCTAAAATAAATTTCAAAAATAAAAATTGGAAGAGGACTGGAGACTTAAATAACTAATTTAAGAACAATAATGCTAAGTTTAATAGTAGCTCAAGAAACATGAAACCTAGAAATGGTTTTAAGGGAGATTTCAAGGGGAACCAATAGTTTGATAGGAGATTGCCACCTAAAGGATACTTTATCTGTGGAGGTGATCACTATGCTAGAGATTGTACTCAAGGGAAATCATTTGGTAAGAAAAAGGGTTCTACTTCACAATAGGTAACTTTTCAATAAAGGATTCATGTAGCTCTTGAAATCATCAAGATGAATTTCAAACTTCTCCTATTGAATTGATAGGTATTTTGTTTAATAATCTAATTACAAATTTTATTCAAAATGGGTCTTCCAAATGTTTTATTGCTCCTATAATGCTTAATAATTAGTATATAAAAGTTAAGATTATGGAAAATGCATGGTTAGTATAGTATGGAAATGAATCAAAGGTTAAGGTTCAGAAGTATCTAGTGGAAGCTAAGATCAGGGTACCTAAATTCACTATAATAGTGGATTTTTATGTTGTACCACTAAGGTCATATGATGTGATCTTAGGATTTAATTAACTTATAGATAATAAAGCTAAGGTTGATTTTTATCTGAAGAAGGTAGAGTGTCAAGATGGTTTTAAAATTAAACATAGATTCAAGGTGAGAATAGAGAGTTAAAACTTAGGGAAATTTTTGAAATTCAACTTAAGAAGGATTAAATAAAAGGATGTGAGGCATTTATTGTTAAAATAAAAGAGATGGAGAAATATAAATAACTGTCCATTGAGTTTTATCCTTTAATTAGTAATTTTTAGGATATGTTTCCATATGAATTGTTAAGATTACTACCCAAACATGAGTTTGATTTCTTGATTGATATAATACATTGATTTGAACCATAGTCCAAGGCACCTTAGAGAATGATAACTATAGAATTTTTGAGTTGCAAACTCAACTTCAAAATTTTTTTTATCAAAAAGGTTGATTCAACTATGTGTGTTAGTATAGGGTGCACTAGTGGTGTTAATAAAGAAGGATGGTAATCTTCACCTATATATTGATTATAGGATGTTAAATAAGGTGTTAATAAATAACAGGTATTCATTACCTCACATTGATGATCTCTTTGATCATATGGAAGGGGCACCAATTTTTCCAAGAATTATCTTTGAGTAGGGTATTATCAACTGAGAATCCAAGATGAGGATATTTTTAGAATAACATTTAGAACTCAGTATGGGTACTATAAATTCACCATGTTATCTTTTGCATTAAAAAATACTCCATTAACATTTATGAATCTCGTGCATAGTGTGCTCAGAGATTATCTAGACCACTTTGTGTTATTTTTCCTGAATGATATCCTCATATATTTGAAGAATGAGGAAAAACATATTCAGCATCTACATTTGGTTTTGAAATGGTTTTGAAAGCATAAATTTTATGGTAGGTTATCCAAATGTGCATTTTTCCAAAGGAAAGTGTAATATTTGAGACATTATCTCTACAAATAGAATTTTAGCTGATCTAGTAAAGACAACATCCATAATAGAATGGCCATGCCTAAAAATGTGCATGAGGTGAGAAGTTTTATAGTATTATTAGGTTATTATATGAAATTTGTTCCAAATTTCTCAAAGATAGATAACCCAATTACCTTTCTTTAGTGGAGGAATTAGAGTTTTGTTTGGTCAAACAAGTGCACAAAATCCTTTCAAGAGCTAAAAAGGAGGCTTACTTAGACACATGTGTCAATATTTTTCAATATTAGTTAGTTTTCAATAATCATGGATGCATCTAAGGATGGCCTTAGAAGAGTTATTATGCAATATGGTTGAGTTATAGCATACGAGTCCATAAAAATTAAATTCTATGAGGTGTATTATGCCCCTCATGATCTGGAACTTGCTACAATAGTGCATGCCTTGAAAGTTTGGAGGCATTATATATTATGGAAACCATTTAAGCTCAAGACTCACAATTTGGGACTCAATTATATCATTATCCAACCAAACCCAAATGCATATGAGAGACATTGGTAAGAATCCCTATCTAATTATAATTTTGATATTAATTATATCAAGGGTAAGGAAAATAGAGTTGCAAATGCTTTAAGTCATAAAATGTACATAGAAGCCTTGGTTACTATTAAGAGTATGTTTTATGATTAGGTAATTAAATTCTCCTCTACGGATGAATTTTATGAGTAAGTTAAGAAAGCTTTGTCACAAGATACACAAAATCCCAAGTTTAACGGATTTAAATTGGAGAGTGATGGTCTTTTGAGGTAAAATGGTAGGATGTATTTACTTAATATAGATAATTTGAGGAGCACGGTGATAAATATATTTCAAAATACCCATTATTTAGGACATCTTGGTATAACTAAGCTCATGGCTGAGTTAAGACCTCTTTATTTATAGAAAGGTATTAAAAAAGATGCAACATATTTTGTATATTGGTGTTTATAATGTTAGCATATGAAGGTTGAGCATGTGCATCAGGAAATATTTTTATATCCTCATGATATACCAGAATGGAAGTGGTAGGTGATTAGCATGGATTTTATCCAAGGTTTATCATTATCATATAACTGATAGATAGATCTTGGTGGTAGTTGAACTAACCAAGGTATCTCACTTCATACTAGGCAATTTGACTAATGATGTACATATGATTTTGAAGATATTAATTAAAGAGGTGTATATATTTCATATATTTATATAAAATATCACTTCTCATCGAGATCTGAGAATGACATATAGATTTTGGTTGACTTTGAATTTAACTCTAGGTATGTAGTTAATTTTAGTAATGCATATCACCCAAAAATAGATGGACAAATAGAGAGGGTTAACCAATTTTTATAATATCTCCTTTTAATTCATTGCATTAATCAATAATACAAGTGGGAGTAGTACCTTCCATTGATTGATTTCACTTACAACAACTCATACCAATCAACATTGAAAATGGCTCTATTTGAGGCATTGCATTGGAATTAGCTATAAAACACCAATTAGTTGGGATAGATTAGAAGATAGAGTAATGTTTAAACCTTAAATTCTTGTGGATATAGAATACTAAGTTATATTAATCAGGCAAAGGTTGGTTGAGACTAATAATAAAAAAAATTATGCTGATCTAAAAATAAACATAAGGCCATTTTCTATTGGAGATAAAGTATTTATGTTTGTTAAGCCTCATAAAAAATCAAATAATTTTGTCAAATTAATAAATCTTTCACCAATATATGTGAGACCTTTCAAAGTTATGGAAGTGATCAATCCTATAGCATATAGGCTTACTTTGCCACCAACTTTAGCTCTTTTGCACAATGTTTTTCATGTGTCCTATCTTAAAAAGTATGTTTCTGATCCTTCCCATGTATTGGATTATAATACATTATAGGTTCTAGATTCTGAGGTAGTCATAGTAGAATCAGTCATAATAATTGACACTCACAAACTTAGTTTGTATAATAGAGAAGTGTCACAATGCAAGGTCTAGTGGGACCAATATTTTAAAGATAGTGCCACCTGGGAGGGTTATGGTGAGTTTTATAGACTATTTCCATATTTGTTTACTTAATTTGTTTGTTAGATATTATTTAATTTTATGTTGAATAATGTTTAACTTCAAAACTATTATTGGAATAAGTGTTATCAGGATGATGATAAAATTTAGGGGGGAAGGATGTTGCATCCTAATTCTTATGTAGACATAATAACCTACTAATTAGTGGATTTTGTGGTTATTTTTTGGCTAATTACTATTTTCTTAAGCTACATCTTATATACTAATGTATGGACAATTATATATAGCTTATTTTCATGACCGTTAACTTATTGAGTTAGTTGTACTTGTATGTTATGTACATGATGATAATTATTATTTAGTTCATTACATAGGTATGTTATAAATTCTATCTTGATTCAGAATAACTACCTTGTTATTCTAAGGTAGATGTAAGATAGATAATTCCCCTCAGACTATGATGGAGGGAGAACATCATCAGAGAGGATGGAGTAGATGGAGGCATTAGGGGATGATATAATGAAGACTAAGAACCCTACATACACCACAATAGTATAATATGTTTTTAATAATTGTTTGGTTTGAATATATTATAGTATGATTCTAGTTGTTACTATGTTATCTACATTTTAAAATGTTTAATTCTCATGTTGATCTGATTGTGTAATTACAAGTGTAAGATTTAGACTCTTATATGTCATATTACTAGGATTATTTCATTTGATGATGTTGCCTTAATGTGTACTTAGAACTCATTAACATCTTCATTGTGGTGCAAGTATAATTTATTGCCTTAATAAATGGTGTCTTGTTTATAAGATACATTTCTATAGAGATAGGGGTCATAATTTTTTTATTTGTTAATTGATTATTAAACTAAGTTAGAAAGTATGGGTTACAATGTAACTAAAAAATATCTTTGTATTAAGTCAATGTTATAATATATAAATCATCATTATTGCAAAATCATAACATTTATATTTTTATTGAAAAATCAATATTATTTGGAATTATAATGTTTAATAGGATTGTATTATGTGGAAATTATCAAATTAGGGTTTTGATAGTTGTTGACTTAGGATATGTGTGCATTATGTAAAACAAACACTTCATTTTTTATTGAATGTTTAAAAATTTAGTCCTAACTAAATTTTGTGAGTTAGTTTGATATAATACTTCTTCATCGAGATCATTATGATCATAATGAGTTCTGGCATAGAAGGTGGGAGATTTGTTAACATGAATTTAGTATGCAAGCAGATGAAAAGGAAATGAAGTTATGCTTAGGGGTACAAAGACATGATAGACACACATGGTAGAGGAGGTGAAAAGGAAAGGGTTTGAGCAAGATTTGAATATGGAAATTCAAATTTGGAAAGTTCATGATTTCTTTACCTAGTTGGTCTGTTATTTAAATTCATAGACATAGTATGAATAAAATCAATGAACTTGGTAGATTTTTAACTCAATAGGGTTTTATTTTTCATAAGTTTTAAGTAGTATAAAAATTAGGGTTATACATTTGGAAATGGGGTTGGCTCGGCCATCTATAGAGTCAAATATATGGATTTGTAAACCCTATTCAAAATGTATGCATTGTCAAAACCATATTTTAAGTTCTTTGCATATATAAATTATGGAGTGATAATGTAAAAATTTTGTCTCTTTTAGAAGTGTTAAATGGACATGATAAAATTTATTTGATGTATGTAAAATTTTATAAATTACACTTAGAGGTTGAAAAATCTACATACAAAATCCTAGGTAAATTTTGAGGTATATTGAATATATAAGCTAAGTTTAAATCTAGACCTTATTTTGGGTTATGCTCAATTGATTAAAATATAATATTATAACACATTACTTAATATATAATACACTGGCTTATTGAATTGAGGCTAAGTTTATTAAAACCCAAAACTAGGGCATGACTATGTATGGGATTTATCTATGATGAAAGTTATAAAGGAATAAAAAATTCTAAACCCCTAGCTATGAATAAATATTTTCATAGATGTCACTTCTATTAGAATATTTTTATTTCAGGTAGAATATAAAAGGACTAGTTTATTTCATTTTATGATGTTTATATTAAGTAAAACTTGTAGTATAAATATGTATAGCTATATACATGTTCATTATGGTACATGGATGAGTTTTCCATGACCTGTTAACATGCATGTGTCCATATATATGTATGTTGGAATAGGTATACAATTTGTTTAATTACATTTATAAAAAAAACTATAATGTGATTAGACCATGACGAAATACTAAGTGGTTAATGACTATGTATTGGTTATTTACTGTAGTTTTAATTTAAATTTCCTTTTTGTATGGTTTTGAGGAAGGGATAAACTCATAGTAGATATACCAATATTGTATAAACATGTTATTTATACTTATGCCTATTTTAAGAGACCTTGATATGAATTCTTACAACCTAAATAAATATAATTAAACACATACATTAATATATATATTTGAATATAGATATTCACTTTAGTTATACTATATAGTTTCACTTTAGTTTAGCAGTGAAAATAATACAACTTATAGTAAAAAACTATTGTGTAAACTTGATGCATGTATATAGGTGAATTCAAAATGATTCTTCACAGTCTGTTGAAATACAAATAAATATATTCATTCTTAAATTAAAATCTGATTGTGTGTGTGTGTGTGTGTGTGTGTGTGTGTGTGTGTGTGTGTGTGTGTGTGTGTGTGTGTGTGTGTGTGTGTGTGTGTGTGTGTGTGTGTGTGTGTGTGTGTGTGATTGGGTTTGATTAGAGCTTTGTTTCATTTGAAATGTAATGAGTGTTATATATTGGAATATGGAAATATAACACATATGTAATACTAGGATTAGTCTTGTTGGAAATCGGAAAAAATTTAATAATTTTGTGTTTAAAAATGCATATAAATGTAAATAAAATACTCTTAAATTATGGAAATAATACATGTCTATTTAGATTATATTGTATACAATCATACATATAATATTTACACAATGAATTTATATGAGTGATAGAATGCATTTATAAATATATGTGATACTTGTGATTTGTTGTTGGAATACAAATCTAAATCAAGTATACCATATACTGATATACATATTTAGTTTGATGTTTAAGAACATTATAGGATGCAAAAAGTAAAATTGGGTGCATTTGTTATCCAAGATAAGTTTAAATGTGTGTATTGGTTTTAAGGAACTTCTACTTATGTGGTATTTGAAATTAATACAAATCATATCCAGGTTTTTTAGTATTCTAATAGCCAATTGATGTACTTATGGTTTATGGAAATAAATTAACAAGATGGTAAATAATGTTATATAGATGAATAACATTAAGTAAAAGAGTTTCATGTAAATACTTTAGTGAACTTAAAGTATGATGATATTTTTACCTAAATGGTATGACTATTTGAAATCTAGTTATATATCTGATTTTATTGTGATATAAATAAAATTAAATGTTTGAAGATTTTATGTTGCATTTGATGGACTAAATGATACTATTAGGGAATTTATTATATTAGCACATAATTTAGTTGTTAGTATGGAAAAAATGATTTTTGAATTCTATTAGTTTTAATATTATTAAATATATAAACCAATTTGTTATTAATGACTCTAAATAAGTAGGTGAGATGGATTCCACTTAATTAGTGTCATTAATACTTATATAAGGTTTAATCTAATTGAGTGTTGTGTATGAAATTGATTGATACTTGAGATCAAATAACTATAACAAAATTTTGGACAAAGTAGTGTTTATGGTTAAACATTATCATTTTATCTATTTAATTTAGTTTACATTTTTTTTTATGATATCATGTTAGAAATGGTTTCTTTATGATATACTTCATGCAATAGTTATCTTATAGCACATAGGTTCTAGTTGTCACTCTTTATTTCTACACCATAATTATATACCCATCCATTAATGGAGGTCCATTCCATTATTGGGAGATTTTATGGGGGATTGATGGTTCATGGTTGGTATGGAAAATCACTCAGATGATGCCCTCCCTCCCCTCAGTAGTACTTCACTAGTGATAACACTCATAATTACTTTTGGTTTATTCAAGTTTGATGAGACTCATATGCTCCATGGATCAATGTATCATTTTAAATAATTATTAATCCTTGTATTATGTTGAAACTATACTATTTTATTATATGTACCATTATAACAGTTGGTTGTAACATTGTATCAATTATGGCTGAATTTGTATATATACTTTTATGAAATAAATGTAGTATTCATTTATATATTCAATAGTGTACTTGATACTATGATCACTAGATAAATATATTACCTCTTAACCTTAATATTGGTTTTCTTAAACTAAACTATTTAGTTAAATGTCACTATGTATGTTTTTAGTGTGATGGAATTCTGTAAATTGAATTAGTATTAATGTTTTTAAAGAAATAATACCTTATTCTAGTAAAACCCTAGGAGGTTGTTACATCTAATTTTTTATTTATTTTAATATTATAAAATATTATTTTTCATAGTATATTCATTAATATATAATCTAAACAAACAAAAAATAATAATTTCATTTAGTTTGAAACTAGAAAAGCTAGAAATCAGCACGTGCATTGTTAGCCTAGATTTAACTTTCTAGTATTGTATGCATTGAAAAATACAAAAAAAAATATTTAATCTATTTGTAGTTATTCATTTTTATTTAATTTTATTCATTTAATTTTAACAATTATTTAGATTTATTTATATTCAAATCATTGTAAAATATAAAAACAAATCAACAAATAAAGCCTTATGAAAAATGAGTACAAGCATTCTAAAACATAGCTTCTCATAGAATAGTAAGTCTTACCATATAACATACTAAAAAAAAATTATGATTACACATTTTTATACTAATCCTCTTGGATGACACTCCCTAAGTTTACATACCTTCATAGAGTTACTACACCAAGTAATATTATCAACACCTAATCAGATATCAATGCCAAGCTTATAATTGAGGATTTCTATTCTAAACCTTTCCCTCATCTCATTTTCAATGCTCTTAGTGCCATATATGACCAAGAGAAGATCCCAAATCCACCTATAATAATCCTTCCCAAAAATTGAGGCTATCAATATAATGTAATCCAGGCCTAGACTCTCATCTCAATCCACTTTCTTCTCCTTGGGTCTAGCCTCATCATAAATCATTCAAATTTATGTATCAAATTGATAGGGAATAGTTAACTGAGTAAATTTTATCACATTCCATAAATTATTAAGCATGATCATCCTAATTTTACCATTCTTAGAATTGATCAATAGTCTCACCTCCTCATCATGGCCATTATTGAGGGACCTTGGAGTTATGTTTTTATAATTATTTGGACACTCTTAAATGTGTGATGCAATAGAAATATTTCTGTTCAATCATGATCATCCCTTGAAACTCATCATTATAAATATTCTTTCATTTAACAATCAACCCAATCCCTAGTTCCACCCATCATCCATCCACTACATAGGTTGTCTTGGCTAGGTCTCAAGAAGTCAAATGCATAGGTTACTATGTTTATTTCTACATGTACATATTGAATGATAAACCTTTATAGTCACATTATTAGTAAAAATTGGTTCCTAAATTACAATGTCCTAGGATAAATCATTAATGGTATAATAGATTCTAGGAGAATGAGTACATGGATACCTAGATGTCCCCTTTGCAAATGTGATAATACCTATGTCAACATTTTTCTCAATTGGGTCTATGAGGGCATAAAATTCATTATCCAAATGACCATTGATATGATTATAGTTGCAATATGGTTTATTTATTAATCTATCCAAGTGATATGGTGGATGATAATTATTGGGATGAAGGGTAATAATCCTCCTATCCAATAGTGTCAAATGAATGTCATGATGCCTATATCTAAATGAATTAAACTATATAGGTGGGATCTTACCATATTGTGTTTTAGTCATTTTAGTAGATAATTTATAAAATAGATCATTCTATTTATGTAATACCTTAATATATGATTGTTGTGGGGTATTAGGATAAAGTGGATCTATCTTTTGAACCAAATTATATGATTTAAGTTGTACCAAATCAAGCTCAAATTTTACTTATGGATTTTGTTTTACAAGTCCCAATTCATTTTATAAGGTAATAGATATGTTGAAATGAATTTTATGTATGATATAATAACTATTCCATAGTAAGTACAATATCTCTAAAGTTAATGTAATCATAAAATATCTTTGACTTGCCCTAATGCAATAAGTTTAATTGCTCCTATGTAACTCTAGGTCATTCATTATATATAAAATGCATAATTCAAACTTATTATATCTCAACATATGTATGTAACAAGACACTAGGGAGTGGATGATGAAACCAATGTAGTGCCTTATTTTCAAGGCTCCTAGGAAATAATTGTAATCATATGAAACCACCATTGCACCCATTCATAGATTTCTTATAAGATTTGAGATGTAAATAAGGATCTCCATTTCCATTTATCTTATAAAATGTGGGTATTTTGAAATCACATATAAATGGTGAATTAATAATTTTACATAGAATGGGGTCACCATGGATATTATTAGAATTGACCCAAGAATGCTATGATTTTTTGACCAATGTAAGTTGATGTAATTTATGTTGTAAATAACCCACAATATGAATTTAATTTATGTTCTCTTGTTAAGGATATTAATATTATGGAGTGGTTGATTTAAAATTTGAATTTTATTTTTAATTATGACCATCGGTAGAATATTTCACTTAACTTCACTCGGTATTATGGGATGGGCCATTTTACCCCTTGGATTAGTGATAGCATGGACCTAGTTAGATATAAAGTAGTTATCACCCTAAATTTTTTTAAGATGATGAGATAATACTTTATTAATGGTGTTCTATAGAGATTCATTGATAATTATTATATAGATAGTTTACAATGGCATAGAACATTCTATTGAAATATATGGAATAACACTTTGTTGTACATTACTAGAATATGTGTTCTTACATGATTTATCTTTTTAAATAAAACTAAGAACATTATTTGATTTGAAAATGTCATTAAACACACTACCATTTTATTTTTATTGCAAAATGTAATCATTATCAACATAAAGAATGGGTGGAGATGAAGGGATACTAAATGTAGTACAAATATTTTCCTCATCACTATATTCATAATAATCATTATAATTCCAATTTTCATCATAATCATAGTCATTTTCCAATCGAGAGTAAACATTTTAAGCAATCACACTTTCAATCTCACTATAAGAGGGTGTAATATATTTATATTTATTTTTATTAGCATTCATAACTTCATCACATGTAAGAGGAATTCAAGCTTTAATTTCATTATCAACAATTATAATTTAGACATTATTTTTTGTGGAAAATGTATAGGAAGGAGAAACATCTATTTTTTATACTTTATTCAAAGTATCATGACATGAAAAATGAATATAAATTTGAGCTTCATTATCTGTATTTGAAATTTAACTATTATTATTGGAAGTAAATGAGGGAAAAATATAAAAAGTTAAAATTTAAACTTTGTTCAAAAAATCATCATGTTCATTATCACTATTTTAAATTGAAACATTCTTTGTTGAGGAAAATGTAAAAAGGGATAAAATGTTACATTTTCACCCTTGATAAAAACATCATCATTTTTATTTTTTATTTCAAAATAAATTTGAATAGAAGATGAAATGTTATTTTATATTCTAGAGCAATCATTATCATATGAGAAAGGAACATTGTTATAACTATGATGCAAATTTTGAGATGCAACATTGTCATGTTTTTCATGCAATTGAATTTTTACCTCTTTTATTTATATGTTACAATTTTGAAAATAAATGTATCAAACATTTTTAACAAGTATTATCAAATAATGCATCACTAATGAGGGTTTATTTTGGAATTATATTGTTATTATAATTTTCTTGAATTGGAATAGGAGAGGAAGAAGTAGGAGAGAAACATGCATCTACACTAATTTATTTAGAATTTTCATCATCACTTATATAGGAATCATCATAATAACCATCATGGAAACAATAATCATCATCATAATTATACAAATAATCATTTTCATAATTTGGAACTAATGTTTAATCTTTGTAATATGTCAATTCTTTCTTGTAATTATATGGAATGATTATAAATTCATCAATTGGGTGAGAGGGAATAGTTTCCTTATTCATTTTAAATTTTCAAAAAACTAAAATGAGACTACGAGGAGAAATGAAAATTAATGGTAATATGTAATTCAACATGAGAAAGAAATTAGATTAAATGTTACCACATAGTCCCAAATAAGAGAAAAATCTGAAGTCAATTTGAAACCCTAAGGGGATTATTTTTGCATGAAATCCCTAAAGTTAAAATTTAGGGTTTATATATATTCGATAAAAAAAATGGGTTCACTAATATGTTTATTGATTTTGTGATTAATGGATATTTGACTTAACTAGACAAAATAACTGAGTAGAGTAGAATGGATCATTAAACTAACATTCAACCACACACTTTACTTATAAATAATTGATATTCAGTAATTAGGTTTTTTATTTGAAATATACAAATAGATGAATAATTTATCTATTTTGGACTCATAGAGTTGTATCTAGATATTTTTTAATATGATTTTTATGTAGATAGTTTTGTATGTGTGTTTCATTCTATCATTTACCCCTATTTAAGATATTTAACTTGTGTTTTTATTCTCCTCTTCAAAACCCTAACAAATTCTAACACATGGAACAAACATAGATTAAATGCAACATGGAAAAAAATAAGGGGAAGTGGGAATGGCTAAGCTATACTTAAAAACCACAATGTATTTAACACTACATAATAGCCCCAATGAGAGGGAACTTAGACCAATGTATTTGTCCATTTGTGGAATGTGCATAACTAGATCAATTATGATGCATATCAAAAATGATCTTCACTGAGGCCATCCTTTGTTAGTGTATGATTTTTTATGATTCCTATTTTACTTACATGGTTGTTAAATAACTTGCTTAGGGGTTTTAAGGTCATTAGGGGAAATAAACTTTATGTGTTTTCTAATTATGAGTTGATTTGTTACCATTTTGGTGATTTAATTTCTCACTAAATAATGAACCTCTATAATTTTTGGCTAATGAATCAAATAATCAATTTATGTAGCTCTCATTTTCTTTGCATTTGCTCTCACCTAATTCTAGGGTTTTCATGTAATCTATAACATTTTATATATCTTGTAGTAATCTAACATGGTATCAAAACTCAGATCTGATGACCATTTTTCCATTTTTGAAGATCCTTGGTGAGATCCTTCATGCATGCATGCTACAAGGTTTATTGATTTTTTATTCTTTATAGTTTTAGTGGGATTTCTTAAAAAATCATGAAAACTATTCATTTCGAGTCTCAAATCACAAAATGAAAAGTTCCATAAGATTTAGATGGTGCTAAATCCTAAGATCTACTATAAACATGACCTAGTTTTGTGATTGTTGATTTTTGACCATTTTAGAGGGTTTTATGTCTTTTTTAGTGATTTCACATAAATATGTACTACCATGTTCTCCGAGGAAAAATTATTTTTTATTTTTTTGATAAATTTGGTGGGTCTTTAATGGTTTTTCAATAGGTGTTTATATATGGAGTTCATAAACTTGATGGAGTTTTTGTACTTATTTGTATACTATGTGAAGTTTGAGCATTCTTGACACTGGAAGAATTGATGGAGTCTTAGGCATTGGCATTTTCTTGTGTTTGCATAGCTAAAAATTCTAACTGCTAAGGTGACCTTCTATTCTAACATAAAACCCCAATACCTACTAAAATTATTTAAACCATTGACAACTATATCAAAGTCCATTGCTCCTAAAATAAAAAGTTCTACAGTCAAAATTCATAAGAACCATAACATCAAAATTTATGATTGTAATGTAATCCATAACTTTGACACATTAGAATTTTAAACTACCATAACATCTCCAAACCCTAGAATCATATTTTATTATTGTATGTGAATTTTATATCTTAGATGACTACAAGGAGGGTTAAAACTCCTAATGATTATAAGCCCAATAGAAAATCCCAACACCTAACAACTCCATTGTGAGAACTCAAGAGACCTTTGGCATTGGAAATTTCAGCATTTCACACAATCACTAAAACCCCAACATGCAACCTTGATGATTTTCTCTAATGACTGTAAGAGACTTCTAAAACCCTAATGCTAGACTTCAAAAACCTTGACAACTTTACAAGTCCTCCAAAACTCTAATGATAGTCTAAAGGACATCAAGTTTAGCATTTTGAAGTGTGACACTATTCAGTTAAAAAATGTGTACATTTTTTTGTGTGATGTCACTATCATATAAATAAAAAGTGGGAGGGGGAGAATACCCATAATAATCCTTAGTCTTTTGGTCACATTGTTTGGTCACATGATGAAAGCACCCATCTTAGCCCTTATCATATGGAAATTAAGGCTATTATCACTTCCAACCCAAAAAATCTCAACTTTTGCTCCATAGAAGCATAAGTTTTTTTTTTTTTAATTACTTCATTAAATTTTTAAAGATTTTGATCCAAAGGGGCTCTAGTGTTTTTTAGGAAGTTGATAAAAAATAATTTCCACCATTTACACCCAATTTTTTCATGTGAGCTAAGCTTTCCAAATGGCTATAAATTTTGATTAGTAACTCAAATTTGAGTGTCTTATTATTGAAAAGTGTTTCTTTTTTCATGCTCTAGGCATTGGTGAATTTTTAGGATTTCTTAAAAACAAATATTTTACACTCATGGATGCATTATCTATTGAGTCTGACGTCCTTCCAGTTCTTTCATACTTATGCATAATTGCTCAAGATGCATTCTCAGTTGTGTTTGATGTCTATATGAGTGTGATTATATTTAAAACTTAAGGGAGTTATTATGATAGTTCTAAGGGGGTATTGTGTACTTTTAATTTATGCATTTATTCTTCACTATCTTTAATAACCTCTTTTTTTCCATCATGGAAAATTATTGGTTGTTTCATTCTCTTACAACAATCAAATATCATGAATGGAAAAACAACATGATACTTTATCTAAGAAAATAAGGATTCTATAGGATTAGTATGAATGAGGAAACTAATTTTGTAGTAGATGCATCGAGAAATAAATGGTTTAATAGATGTGATCAAGCACATGGTTTATTTAGTTTGTCTATTTATCCTAACTTATATATTCACATTGAATCTACTTAAACACCCAATGAAGTATAAACCATATTATAAAAACTCTTTGGGAAGCAGGATGTGATGAGAGGTCATGAACTAGAGAATGAACTCACCATTTTGAGCCTAGGTGACTTTGACATACTATAGGTCTTCTTCACTAAGTTTAAATCTTTGAGGTTGTAGTTAAAATAATGTAGAATAGATAATCAATATGATCAACTTGTTTTGTCTATTCTCTCCAAATTGGGTTTAAACTATTTTTTATTTATGTCCACTTACCATGCCACAAAAAGTGCTCTTGGAGTCACATTGAAAATTAATTATTTAGATACCTTTGTTGATGACTTGACTCGAGAGAAAGATAAGTTGATACAGATGAGCATAGTGAAGTCCTCAAAATCTCATGCAATTTTTATAAGAAAAAGAAGTCTTAAAATAATAGAGAGAAGAAACAAAACAAAAAGGATCAAAGGAAAGATGCAAATCCTCCTAGCTATAAATCAAACAATGAGACCTCTTCTTCCAATTATAATCTAATAAATGTTGGATAAAATTTAGGTTTTACCTTGGAAAACATGATGAAATAAATTTTTTGAAGAGGTAAATTGACCAACTGACTAAGATGCTCGAGAAACACAACAATTATGTCCCTAATTTTACCATTCATAATTCATCAACCCATGAATCCTCTAAGTCAAATGACCATGGTATTGAAAAGGCAAAATAGAATATTAAGGGAAATACCATAATTGGAATTCTACCTCTAACTCCTATATTGGTCATTGACTCTAGTGTTGGACATCACATCACCTCTTCACATATAGAGTATAGTGCATTGGAACCATGTGACATGTCTTCTATATAGTAGGGTGATGAAACTTATAAAAACTTTATCAGTAGAGGGTCTATTGAAGTGAGTGTTAGAATATTTAATAATCTTGTAAGTGTTCCCTCACTTTCAACTAATCTCTTATTAATTTACTAGATCACTCACCTTGGTCTAGGTATGCAAGTTGAATTCACTCTAGATTTAGTGTATGTTATATAGATGCACTATGATATTATTTTCACAAAGGGAATGGTCAATCATTATACTCAGTTATATAAACTCTCCCACTTTTTTCCCGACTCTCCTTCAAATTCATATTCTTTAGACTCACCTAAACTTGATGACATTTCTGAGCTTGAGCCATCTTTTGATATTCATGAATCTTCTTATAATATAGATGACTAAAATAGTGCTGGGGACCCACCTCCACCATATCCTTGTCACCTTCCAAATGTTGAAGATTTACTCCCTAATTAACTTACCTTATTCCACTTTATACATTATAAGGAATAGGTATACTGATCTAGGACACATTAGACATCAGATAGTCTATATCATAGTTTTAGGGCATTCAGTAGTCCTTCATTTTTGCTTATTACATTACACCATCACTGCATATAGTAGTTTTCCCTCCTACCTTGGATGAGGAGAACAATTCCTTAGATAGGAATCACACCTTGGTTGAAAATCCATTAGGCTCTTGGTGGACTCATTCAATGTTTTAGGGTGATCCATTCTTCATTACATCTACATATGATCCACAATCATCTCTAAAAACTTTGTTGTAATATATTAAATAGCTTTAGTTAGTTATAGACTCTAGTGGGTATTTTTGACTGCCTTCTCTTATTTTCTCTCTTTTATGGGAGGATTTTTTCCTATGGGTTTTCTCCTTTTCCTTGATTTATGAGAGTTTCATTTTACTTGGTTACCTCATTAGGTCTTGTTGTTAGGACCCAATTCTTCTACCCACCTAAACTACACTTCAGGGGCTATTAGTATAGGATTTTCCCTCTTTTCATTTTACTTACATGGTTGTTACTCAGTTGACTATGGTTGTTAAGGTCATTAGGGTAAATACACTTTATGTGTTTTCTAATTATGAGTTGAGTTATTACCTTTTTGGTGACATAATTTCTCACTATATAATGTACCTCCTTTGTACTTTTTAGATAATGAATTAGATAATCAATTTATAAATCTATCTTTTGTTCTACATTTTCTCTCACCTAATTCTATAGATTATATACAATTTGTGATGTTCAAAGATATTGGAGTAATCTGGCATCCTATTAGTTAAGCATGAAATATAGATTTGATATGTGTAATATTTAAATACAATGCATACATTGAATTTGTTTTATACTAGTTTTATTTATTATGTTAGTACCAAAATAGTAAGTGCTATATGTAAAATGCCTTAAGGAACCTTTTAAATATAATACTCCTAATTTTGAAATTTAAAAAATAATTCGTACATTAACTATCTCAAACAAGGGTAAAATGGTCCTAGAAAAAAACCCAAAATAAATGGGCATTAAAAAGAGTCCTAAAATGTGTGGGGAAAAATAGTGGATCATATGGACAATAGGAAGGTCTAATCCTATCCTATTAGGGTACTCCTTTCCAAAATCAAGGAAACTAAATAATGAAGGTTCAATAATACTAAGGACCCCTATGACTCTAACAAGGATTGACATGGGAGACTGAGAATCTTAAAAGAGAGTGAAATCAATGTGAAAGAGTGAAATAAAAATAGTAATACTAAGATAACACACATGAATAGGATCTTAATTCAACATTATGAGATTATAAATACAAGATACATATTAATTGTGTTTTCTTAACCAAATTTGGGTGTATACATTTTCCCCCCAGCCACCCACCCACCATTATCATAGTAATGAAATGAAATGGAATACATACAGTAAAAACAAGAATGTTTACCTACACTTACATGCATAGCATATGATTAATTACAAAAGGAGGTGTCATAGGTTTGATGTGATCAACCCATGTGAAGAAGAATATTAGCTTTAATCTTATTCTCTTCTTGGTTAAACACTTAAACAAAACTTCAAGTGATTCCTCGAAAGATGAATCCATGATATGGATCCCATGTATTGAATTTGGGAAATAGTTGTGCTATGAGAAACCAAGTAATTTTTTCCCCCATTCTGATATCTAGATAGAGATGTGTCTATAATTTAAAAATCTGTTTAAATTTAGCCATAGACAACTTAGATATATTGGGTAATGGTCTAAAAATTCAAAATCAATTCTTGTAAATGGATATAGGATTCAGTCTAGTGCAATTTGTTTGTAAAAACTGGTGTAGATATAATTATTATCATAATCATAGATAATTTCATGGCATGCCACCCCATTAGTAAACTAGAGATGGAAACATGTGCCTCAAAACATGCCCCCAATATGATAACTAAGTAAACTAAGTCATATAATCTAAGTAAGGAACCTAAGTATTGAGTACTAAACACATTGGAAATTTTCATAATTTTCCCTTTCATCTATATTAATTTAGTTTAAGAACTAAAAGATCAGATCATGTGCCTTGTAGCATGTCCCCAATTTGATAATTGAATCATATAATTTGATCAAAAGATATGAATCCTAAGTAAATTATAGTTTGTATATATACGCTTGCACTATGTGAATAACCCTATTATCATAACATGTATAAAATTAATCCCAAAATGCATAATTATATGAACATATACCATATACATAACTTATCTTTGTTGACCATATGTCAAATATTTGTATAATCTTTGTGTGAAATACTATAATATTATAATAAATTGTGACCATTGTATTATGTAAATCTATAAATCTGATCTAAATCTAAGATAAAATAATAAAATATGATTAATTATGTAAATCTAAGTAATGGCACCAATTTAATTAACTATGAAAATCTAAGTAACTATGCAAATATGAGTAACTGTGTCAAAACTATTAAATCACTATGTCATACTACATATAATATATGTAATATATGATTTTTTAATCCTAAAATATGCATACTAAACCATAATGAATCACAATTAACTATGTATCAATAAAATCAAAGTATGTTCTAAGTCAAAAATCTGGTCTATAATAGATTTTTACTAAGTTAACTTTCCTTTATGTGTCAAAGTTAGTAGAAATAGTGCTTATGTATTTCCCCCTTTTGGTGAGAGGGAGAAAACTAGTGTAATAATTTTGAATCAAAAATGATGACAAGTAGTGATAATTAGTAGTTAATTTTGTCATTATAAGATGCTTAGGATCAATATTGATCATTGGTAATAGATTGAATATTGAATTAATACATAAATTGATTTCCATAGCAATAGTGGAATTGTAGGAAAATATGGTATGTATGTTAGTTAAGGTATGGGACCCATATGATATAGAAGATGGCATTATTCTAGTCAATGCAAAAGAAATATATTATAAATTAGAGATACAATGTTTAAAATATCAAACTTTTAATTTTTGGCAATGTTGAATTTGTAAATGTGGGACCACTACCTTAGTATCATGGCATGGGTTAAAAAAAGGACTATATGATTTTTTGATTAAGAACTTTTTGAATAATTTTTTGAATTTCAAAGGTGAAAATTAGATCTATTAATTGCCAAGATGCATCCAAGGAGACCAATGTCATCTAAATATTTAAATATAGTGGATGTCCTTATTCAATCCATGGATGATGTTAGAATGGTACATAGTTGGTAATTTCTCAAGTTTCACTAAAAAAGTATTTTGGGTCATTTTGTTTTAATTTTTTTGACTATAAAGTGTATGTTTGAATTTTTTATGGACTTATCTAGGTTTGGGGTTCTATTATTTATTTGTCATCATTTATGTCTAAGAGATAGTGATATTATCTAGGTATGCAATGCTCTTGTCTAGGTGACAACATTGTTGTTATGTAAAGGGAATTGTTGTCTAAATGTCACTATGTGCCTAAAAAATGTATGATGTCTAGATTTTGTGTATTTGAGTATGGTGTAGATGATATTTCATGATTATGTATCACCCTAGTATTATACACTTGGAAAACTTAGATGTTGGTTATTACTCTTAGTTATACACTCTCCTTGCTTTTCCAAGTCTTATATCTACTCTATCTTGTGCCCCTTAGCCTATCTCTTAGTCCTATCAGCCTTATAATGATGCCATAGAAACTCTATCTTGCCTAAAATGCTTAAAATTTACTTATTTTACATCTTTACAAGTTTTGATCCTCTACTTAATTTTATACCCCCTGGACACTAATGTCAGGATAGACAGTAATGTCAATGTTACTATCTTGACCTGATGCAAGTGTCTAGCGACCTACAAGTCACCTATAAATACCTAGAATATACCAAAGAGACCAATTCACTTATCAAAGAGTAATTTATCAAGCATTTAATTGATTAAATCTTCTATATTTCCATACCAATCACAAAGACTACACATACATATCTAAAGTTCTAAAAGAGCATCCCAAGAGCCTGATTTCCCAAAATACAAACTATATCAATATTCTACTTACTTTACACACATAACATGATTCACACACAATCCAATATGTAGGGGATAATTACATCAATATAAGGCCCTATTTATAGTATTGGATATGTATGTAGCATCCTTTGATAGCAAGATTATTGGGGTTAGCTCGATATCATATGCCCACTAACCCATTTATACCTAAGGTCACATTTAAGATGGAAAGCTAGGGTGTTTCCATTTCAAAATGAATGTCTATCCATGACCCATATCTAAATTTACTATAGAGAAGGTGATCTAAACCCAAAATCATCTAGGTGGTTGCATCCTATTCATTATATATTTTGTATATGACATTATAGTTGGACTTAGATAGTAGTGTCAACACAATCATCCAAGGCTGAAATAACTATCATGATAGCCAAAGGCACTAGATCTAGAATCTAATAATTGTTCTAGAACCATCCTCCTACCTAATTCTATCATGTTTTAGATCCATAATTATATTATAATAAAGATAAACTAAGTATTTCAGACACTCATTTTCATTCACTTTTGTGTCTAAGAAAACTTTGGACTAATTTCTACCAAATTATACAAATTAAGCCTAGAATTCACTAAACATCCCAAATTCATTTGCACATTAGACGTAAGTGACAAAAATTGAGTCAAAACACCACTATTTTGGGTATTACCCTCTAATTAATTATAACATCTCATGTATTCATCCCCAATCAACTTGTGACCAATAAAACTAAGCGGGGCACTTAATCCAATTCTTGAAATGGCCAAAAGCCTAAGTAGAATTAGTTAACCAAATAAACAAAATTAAATGATTAGTTAAATAATCCATGTTGAATTATTGAATTTATGATTTCTAAAAATCAAAATTCAACAAATATCAAGGGAAATGGGGTTATGATGATGTCATCATTCTCAAAGTCAAGAATTACAAAATATCAACATAAATGCCATAAAAATCAAAAATGTTGATCCATGCTTATATAAATGAATAATTAAAGACATCATTTATTTCATTTTGACTCATAAGTCTAACCCAAGGTTAGCCTAAACCTAATCATACATAGGTTGGGATTAGTTTGGAAACTATAAATACAAGGTTTCACACTCACTTATAACAAGCTCTAAAAAGCTAGACTTGTAATGGAAAATTATTGAAGAGAGAGATTTATTTCCAATACATTCCAAATACAAAACCAAAGTGAAAAAAGGGGAGGTTCTACCCACAAATCAAGAGAAATGATGAAATCTATAAGACACAAACTAAACACAAGACAACTTTCATACCAATAGGCATTCTAGATTATCATGGAAGGTGAAAGCATTATTTAGTCTCCTTGTTTTCATGTTATCTTGTTTCTTATATTTTCCCCCAAGTATCTAGGATTCTTCTTAATTTTTTTTTTTTAATGTTTATTCTACTAACAAGTGACTAGTGTATTTTTCACTTAAATTTTTATTGCATACGTAATGGCATGCCTGATGGGACCATGCACCCCACACTTATCATAAGAAATTTTTTGAACCTATTAGGAGCCAATAAAAACTCATTTTAGATCTTGGTTTTATAAATTTTCATCCAAAATTCCATGTTTTTATTGACTATTAATCAATGACTTTGACTCGAGAAATTGGAAACTTTGCCAAATTTTTGCATTGTGTGTTACTATGTTTTAAATGAAATCAATGACTTCACTATTGTGTATCAATGAATTTGAAATAAAATAGTGACTTTGCCTAAAATTGGTGACTTTGACCTACAACTTTATTCTTATGGGAAATAATCAATTTGACAGAAGAAATTGGCAATTTCAACCTAAGAAATTGGTGACTTTGCTAGGTAACAATATATTATTTATTCAGTGACTTTGCCACTTTTTTTGGAAATACAATAAATCTAATAATTTTAATCAATAAATTTGGGCCTACTAATCCATGAATTTTCCAAAAAAAAATGTTCTATGTTTACAAGGAAAATGTTGACTTTACCCTATCTAGTAAATGGTGACTTTGCCTTAAGACCAAAACCTAAGTTTGAAATTATTATTTTCTAAGGCAATATAAATAAGCACAAATCAATCCTCTAACATTTTATGTAGGGAATTAAACAAAATTGAATAGGTTTTACATGATAAAAAAGGAATTTCACTTGTCTTTTGGTGTTTAAAAAACTTTTTCAAATAACTTTTTGTCATTTCAAAGTTTCAACAAAGGCCAGAACTTTAATCACACTTCAAATAGGTGTTTAAAAAGAATAGTCATATTTAGACTTAGAGATCCCATGATCAATTAGATTTTTTTAATTCTTTTACAAAGCACTTATTTAGCTTCATTTCTTAAAATAGTTTATTTTTGTAAAGTCTTATGCATATGCTCTCCCCTTGTCCCCTTTAAGGAAATTGGGTGACCAAAAATGCACTGTTTTACTTATTTTGTTGAGTCAAACCTAAATAAATATTGTGTATCCTCTCTCCTTGTCCCTAGGGACATGAGTGACTTATAAATGACCTAGTTATTCCTTTATTTTTAACTTTTTGAATTTTGAATGGGAGTTCATCGACTTCTCATAGGTTCTTTAGGTGGAATTTGACCTAGGGTTTCATCTCCTATTATTATTCCAACCTCACATATCTAGTGGGGTATATAAATTGAATGTGATAAAATGATGGAATAATGGTTGAATGGTTAACTTGATGAGATAGAGGAGGACTTACGTCAAGTAATAGTCTGGACACTAGACTTCACTAAGTAGTACATGATTGAAGTCATTTTGTAAGGGATAAGACCCTTGCATAACAAGTTAAGCAAATTGAATCCATTGAAAGATATTTAGTGTGCCCAAGTCTTTTTAAGTGCCTGTGGACCATTTATATAAACCAATCAAAAAATTATATTAATTTACCCCACTTTCCATATATTATCTTTCTAAATGTCAAGTTTCTTCATGATCTAAGTCCCTTAACACATATTAGTTATTGAGAGATAGAGGAGGATTAAAAACTCTACATACATGCACTCTTTATTTTATGGATTAAAAATTAATTCCTTTCAAGATTAGTATATCATTGGAAGTTTTGGTAGATACTATGCACACCTTGTGTCAGTTTTAGTGTAGATCATGCACTTAGGTGATACTTCTTATTTTATTTTTATAATTTTATTCTAAAATCACTTTTCCAAATCAAAAAAATCATAATGTTAAATAAGCACATGTTACACACACCATTTTTCATAAAGAAGTGTTATGTTTCCAAAATTGATTCAAATTATTTTCCTTGTTCAAAATAAAATGAAAACCATTTATGACCTTGTTTCTAAGTAGTGTTGTTACACTCACCATTTTTTCCCAGATAAGTTAAGAGTTGTTCTTGACCAAGTTTCAAACATCCTAAAAGTGTGTAGTCAATTTCAAATCTAGCATGGTTATTCCATTCACATAGGCTTATGACCCTTTTACCAAGAGTTAAGTTGCCTTCTCAAACCAAGTATGAAACCCACTTATAAGTATATATCTAAGTACAACTAGTTTACATTTGAGTCTTGATTAGCACTTGGGCCTGAATGTTTTACTTTTTGTACTTAGTCTGTGATATTTGAGTTGGCTTTCCAAATTATTTTAAAACATTTTCCTAGAATAACTTTAGACCTTCATTTTCTAATAGCAAGTTATATTTTAAACCAAGTCCACATTCGACCTTGTTTCCAAATTTCACCAAGACCTAAATTTAGATTAAATGCTCATATCATTTCCACTTAGGACCTATTCTTAAACCAATGCCTCTTTAAAACCTAGACTTAGACCAAGTCCATTTCACTTTAAACCATTTTCTCAAACTAAAACAAATTCACCCATGCCTAGTTCCATATCCAAATTGACCAATTTTAAATCTAATTTTAACATAGACCTTTTCCAAACATCAATTATTTCAACCAAATTGCATAACCATACTAGAATTAGGGCTCCATTTAAATCCATGTTTTAAACTATGTTAAATGTAGGTTCATTTTGAACCCATGTTTCAATCCAATTAAGGTTCACATTTAAACACATGTACTAATCATGATCCAAAAAAAGCTAATGTGGGGTTCATTTTGAACCCGCATTCCTATTAACAAGCCACTCTAATGTTGAATTAGGGTTAGTTTTAAAACCATGTGCTACATTTTATTTTACATTACTAAGACATCCCCCTTTTGGGCATATTTCTATTAAGTACTAGGTTTGACCTCTTTTGGCCCATTTCTAATTTATGCCAAGTTTTCCTTTCTTTGGGATATTTTAATATTAAGTGCCTAGACTACCCTTTATGGGCTAGTTTCTAATTACCAAACCAAGACATGCCATTTATCATATGCAAAAACTGCCCTTGTTTATGCCAATTATCAAGACCAAGTTCACCCTCTTTAGGGCCATATTAATTACCAAGACCAATACTATCCTCTTTGTTCCAATTCCAAATTCATGGACCAAGCCTTTCAAACCAATAATGGACCAAAGTGTAAAATTTAACCAACAAATCCTTGAGAGATATCTTTTATAAATTAGGCACAACAAACATAATTATGTGTCCACATACTCAATCTTTTGGTGAAAATGATCTCAAACCTCCCTAATACTGAACATATGAATATTGTGACTATCATGGGATTCAAATCCATTCACTTAATCAATGTGTTAGGTTCACATAACATGTCCAAACCTTGATTGACCATGGGGAAATCATGATTAAGCTATAACCACAACAATCATTTCCTTATAATGCTCACCCATATAAGCTAGTTAATGCATCACCAACTCATTTTCAATTCTAGTTTGACAAATGTCTTATTGAGAATTGAGATGTATCCCATCTAAAATAATTGAAATCTAAATCCAAATTCATGTCTAAATTTATTAAATAATGATTGAATAACCTTATTTGAAAATAATAAATATTTACAACATCAAATCTAGTCTTAAAACCATAACAGAGCCAAGAAATACCTCTCTGAGATCCATCATTAGAGAATAAAGTGTGTCTAAATATGAGATCTTACAAAAAAGAGTAAGAAAAGGCCAAGAGAACCAACCAATACTTGATGTTTTTATTGAAACACCTATTCTTGATGAGTCAACCTATGATAATCAACATCTTTGAGTGAAACCTTGTTTGAGGCACTAAAAGTCAATCAAATTCAAAAGTCAATGTTCTTTAGTAAAACATTCTTAGTGGTGTTATGGGACAATCAAGACAACTTTATTAGTGAAAACCTCTTTGAGGCATTAATAGATGATCACAACATTTCTTATTTGCTTGATGATGAAATTATTGAAGTGACTATCGGTACAACTTCCAATCTAAAACATAATCATATTGTAACAAATTTTAAGCCTAAAAAAAACAAAATAATATGGCCCTATTGAGAACATATTCATAAATATTGTGTGTGACTAAAAAGCCTAGTCTTCATTTGTTACCCAACCATCATACAATCCATTACACACCTACATTTCATTACCAAATCAAACCTTTTATCCAATGCCTATCATTATTTACCATTCTTAGTTACACTTTCCTTCATTGATTCTATGAAGACTTCTTGTCTAGAGGTTTGGGGTAAATAGAACAAATGACTAAAAAAGATCATAATAGTAGTAATGGAGTCTAAATCAATAGCAAGTTCTCAATAAATTAACTATTTAGAGTGGGTGTGGACTAGAGATCAAGGTCATTAATTTTTTTGGTTTTATTAATGCTAATAAGGAAATGTATCTCCACATTAAGAGGAACAACAAAACCATGTTGTGCCTTGCCATTCACCTTGCCTTTCCATTTACCTTACCTCTCCATTATCTTTGCCTTTTCATTTACCATTCCTTCCCATTTTCCATACCTTGTTATTTTACATGCCTCTCCATTAACCTTTCATTTTATGATCCCTTGCCTTACCATTGCTTCATACCCTGCCATTTGCTTATTCATGAACATGTTATTACTTAGTCATATTCCTTGTTGTAGTGTGAAATACAGTGGATTGAGATCCATTTGGACTATGTAGGCAACACTCAATGTTTTTTGAGGTCATCTTAGCTACCCTTATTCTAATTCTCTTTATGTTTTGAGATAAATTTAATCCCATGATCTCACCATTTTGTGAGAAACCTAATCCATGATCGTACCATTTTGTGAGAAACCTAATACACACTCTCAACATTTTTCAAGTATCCTAAGTCAACCCATCCTATGTCTTACAATCCTCCATTGATTTGAGATTCCTAAAAACCCAAAAATAAGGAAATGTACTATAAAATTACAAAAACATTAAAAATAGGCCAAAAATACTTAAAATTTAGAAAAAGGTTTACAATTTCCATGGGAGATATAAATCCATAAAATCCTAAACATTGTAAAATGTCTTGCAACCTCCTAGGGAGATATAAGTCCCAAAACTCAAAAAAGATTTGTTTTATCTTAAACTTAGTCACCAATCTTTGATCCACCCTATTGGGGAAAATTAATTGTTGGTTCCAATCCATTATGTTGCCTTTGGTGTGAGACCTTCCATTTGCATGTATCCTTACTTAGGGTAATCATCCAATTCACACTTTTAGGCCAAGTATCTTTGGGGTGTGTCCTTACCTTTACATGTATATTTACTTAAGGGCACCATATAATTCACACATTTAACCCAAGCTCACATATTTCACCCTATTGGGGTAAATCAACGAATACAACTTATACTAGAATATGTTATCCCCACATGTCATTCCCTTGCATATAACCTTGCTTGGGGAAACCATCTATTTATCATTATATTGAGTCTTCACATGTAGGTTATGATTTAGTTAATGACATGATGTTTTATATTACTTTTTTTTTCAAGCTTTGTGTGTGTTTGTTTACTTAGTTGTTTGTTTGTTTAGTTGCTTCTTAATTTGATTTCTTTATTATTGCCTTGATGTAGTGTATATGGTATGATCATAATAACGTGTTTGAACCTCTTAGGAGCCAATAAAAGCTCATTTTAGACCTTAGTTTTAAAATTTTCATAAAAAATCCCATGTTTTTATTGACTTCTAATCGATGACTTTGACATGATAAGTTGGTAACTTTTCCATTTTTTGTATTCTATGTGTTACTATGTTTTAAATGAAATTGGTGAATTCATTATTTTGTATCAGTGACTTTGAAAAAAATAGTCCTCCTAAAATCGATGACTTTGATCTACACTTTTCTTATTTTGGTAAATAATGACTTCAACACAATAAATTGGCAAATTTGACTTGAGAAATTGGTGACTTTTTTGGGTAATAATCTATTATGTATTTGGTGACTTCACCACTTTTCTGGAAAAACAATAAATCTGATAATTGTAATTGACAACTTTATGTCTACTAATCCATGACCTTTATAATTTTTTTATGTTCTATATTTATAAGTAAAATGATGACTTCACCCTATCTAGTAAATGATGACTTCACTATAAGACCAAAACTTGAGACCTTAAAAGTTTAAAATTATTCTTTGTTAAGGAAATATAAACAAGCACAAATCAGTCCTATAAAAAAATTTGTAGGGAAATAAACAAAAGAGAAGAGGTTTTACATGCTAAAAAGGCATTTCACTTGTCTTTTGGTGTTTATAAAACTTTTGCAAACAACTTTTTGTCATTTCAAAGTTTCAACAAAGTCTAAAACTTCAATTAGGTTCTTTAAGTGGAATTTGACACAAGGTTTTTTTCCCATTATTATTCCAACCCCACATTTTTGGTGGGGTATATAAAATGAATTTGCTAAATGGATGGGGCAATGGTTGAATGGTTAATTAGACTAGATAGAAGAGGACATAGGTCAAGTAGAAATCTAGACATTAGACTTCACTAAGTAGTATATGACTAAGTTTGTTGTGCAAGGGATAAGACCCTTGCATAAAAAGTTAGGAAATTTTAATCCAATGATGTATATTTAGTGTGCTCAAGTATTTTTAAGCACCTATAGACCATATAGATAAACTAATTCAAAAACTTATATTAATTGATCCCACTTTCCATATATTATCTTGCCATATGTTGAGTTACTTCAGGGATATATGTTATTTAACACATATTATTTATTTAGAGATAGATAAAAACTCTACATACATGCAATATTTATTTTTTGGATTAAAAATTAATTCCTTTCAAGATTGGTATATCAGTGAAATTTTTGGTAGATACTATGCACACCTTGTGTTAGTTTTAGTGTATAGCATGCACTTAGGTGTTACTTCATACTTTATTTGTATTGATTGAGTCTAAAATCACTTTTCCAAATAAAATGAAATATAATGTCAAAAAAACACATTACACACACCATTTTTCAAAAAAAAGTGTTACATTTCCAAAATTGATTCAAATTATTCTTCTTATTTAAAATAAGATAAAAACCATTGTGCCCCTATTTCTAAGTAGTGTTTTTACACTAGACTTTTTTTGCATAAATAAGTTAGAGTTGTTCTCGACCAAGTTTCAAACATCTAAAAATTATGGAGTTTATTTTAAATCTAGCATGGTTATCCCATTCACATAGACTTGTAACCCTTTTACCAAGAGTTAAGTTGCCTTCTCAAACCAAGTATGAAACCCACTTCCAAGTATATATCTAAGTACAACTAGTTTACATTTGAGTCTTGATTACCAATTGGGCTTAAATGTTTTACTTTATGCACTTAGTTTTTGGTAATTTAGTTGGATTTCAAAATTGCTTTAAAACATTTGCCTATAATCACTTTGGACCTTCATTTTCTAATTTAAAGTTCCATTTTAGATCAATTCCACATCTGACCTTATTTCCAAATTTCACCAAGGCCTAGATTTAGATCAAATTCCCATGTCATTTCTAATTAGGGCCTATTATTAAACCAATGTGATGGGTTTCATTGTTACCCCTTCATTTAACCAATCTATGTTGATGTAATTTATTACCAAGGCTAGTGTCTAAGGCTGTCTATATTAAGGTATTTATTAGTTTTAGCTAACAATGTTTTTTGTGATTTTTTGATGTTATACTAACAGAAGTGTCTACTTATAAGTCTAAACTAATGCTGGAAAGAAACACACTTAAAATGTAAACATACCAAACTACTAAATTGAATACTCTAAAATAAATCACACAATGTTACAAAGTAAACACAATGAAATCAAATCCTAAATCCACACTTCTAAGCTAAGTTGTAGAATAAAGTTGCTGAAATTAAAGGATTGATACATGTTTGTTTGAATCTAAAAGCATACACATTAATAGTCTATTTTGACTTGTAGATTATTAATATAATCACACAAAGAATTTATATTAATTCTTAATTGAAAACAAATAATAAATAAACTTATAAATACCAAAATTAATGTCATGTCTCTTTAGGGAGTGGGCCCTTGCTCACCCTTGGATTTAGGGTTAAATCAACTCAGTATTTAAAATGCTATCTTAACACATAGAATGAGAGATTAATATGTTAGGAAATCATTTTGTATTCAAAATAACAATTCTTATAATATTTCTACACAGTGCAAAATGAGCATAGATCTACCTTTTATTAGATGCAAAAGAAACTGACTATCCTAAAAATTGGGCAACAACTTAACTAACCAAACAAGATGATATTTAGAGAGATTATTTTGTTATGGAAGAAATAGAGAAGATTAGTGAAAAAAGATCCACATGTGGTTAGGAATATCCTTATAATATTTTTAGCTATGTCTTCTATCCATATCTGATCACCAAATCTTACATTTAATATATCCATATCATCTTATCTAAATTTGTAAGCTCTATCAACTAACTTACATAAATGGAAATCTATATATAGTCATGTATAAAAATAGAAATCATCTAGAGAGGTCTTAAATCATCATGAAATATCTATAAGAGCTTTTAGAATTCCTTACAACACACTATGGACAAGTCCATAATGATTTGTGAGAATCTGAAACATAACTATCATAATTTATAGCTGATTGTCATAATCTATAGCATGACTATTGTAATCTTTAGTTTTTTGTCAAAGTAGTAAAACACCTAATAGAATCTAGAGCTACACTCAAATGATTTAGTTCTTGGTCATGACACTTACTTATCTCCATGAGATCACATAAAAACTCTTATTTATTTGTTATCATACATGTGCGTATCAAAATATGGAAGACTAAACATGAAAATAGTTGTAAAATCATGCAAATAATTTTTAATTAGACTCACATGAGCTTATAGAGATAAAATCATTCATTTTATACCTTAGGCAAGTAATAAATCCTAAGAATACATGTAATAATCAGCTCAAAAGGTATATTTATGACAATAAAAGATGATATATCATGACTATAATGAGTCATAGTGTGGACTCATATTTCCACCACACCTTACTTTTTGCAAGTCCCATTACAAACTAACTTCTCCTATCCTCATAAGTGTGAATCCTCTATTCCATCTTGAGATTGAGATCATATATGGAGTAAAAATATTAGAATATTCTATCATGAGGAGAAGTAAACCCCATATCCCTATTAACAAAATTAAGATAAATATCAAATTGTTCCTCATATTGTGGCCCTGTATTTTTCCATGGAGACATAGGAGAGAGTAATAGAGGTGGCCTAAATCTCATCCCAATCCATAGTTTTTTCCCTGATTGAAATACATTAGTAAATATATGGTTGATGACCTCAACCCTTCTAAGGTTATATATTATAGTATTAGGATAAATAAATCCTCTCCATTTTAAAAGTATTATCAACAAAATCCAACATTGACTATAGGTAGTCACTACTTGGTGAAACAAATGTTGAAAAAATAGTTTAAAATTGATAATGCCATCTTATAGAGCATACAAATAATGATCATGGATTATTTTAGAGATATATTCACTAAGGGGTGAATCAGTGTGCAAACTCCTATTTTCATTTCCATATGTCATTCACTTATTAATCAAATAGATCTAAAGATATAACAATGCATAACCAATCATTCATGAGCAATAAGTGAAAGCACAACACATTAGCACAAGATTTATGTGGGAAACCCTCTAGGGGGAGAAAACCCACTAATTTAAAAAATTTAATACTATATTATAAATAATTAATCATACTTTAGTGAGGCACCAACCCCATAAGGAGCACCAACCTCTCATTAGTAAAGCACCAACTCAACTATTGCTTTTAACAAGCTTTAAACTGCAAGGAGGATCCAACCCCCTAAGAAACCAAGTAAAAACTAAGATACCTTGAATATATAATAATACTTGGACACATGTTTATTATTAAACTGAAGATAATATTCTCTATTTTCTCTTTTCACACTTTTTCTCTCTCAAACAACCTAATAGGCTTTCTCACTCAATTAGCCCTCTCTTTAGCAGAATTAGGTCAAATGACCTTGATCAACACCTATAAAAACATAGTTATATACTCAGGTCATATTAATATTATTTATTTTATTATATTTAATCCCTTAACCTATTTTCAAAAACTCTATATCATTTTCTCATAGCCCAGTATTCTAACTAATCAAAATAGGCTTATTAGGCCTTGACTTTCTACTTGATTCTTTCTCACACCCACCTTGGTCAACCAAGGACCTCACCATATTTGGATTATGATTTAAATATATCACTACACACATTTCAAAATTTAAATAAACATTAAATATTTCATTAATTTCCCTTAAGGGCTAAAACCATCATTAGGCCTAATAGAGACCTAATGCAATTATGCCTTCCTTAAGCACATGTTTCACTTAGACCTCCTATGAGAATTTTAGCCTTCACCAATAGATTTAAAAATTAAAATGTCACTTTAATATACCAATCCTAATATATCATTATTTATTTAACAGCATTTGGATCTTTTCACTCTTTGAACCATCCAATTAGGTCTACTCACCAATAGGCATTGTCACTGCCAAAAAGTTTGTCTTGTAACTTTGAACCAAATACAAAACTTTGACACATAAACCGCATATAAAATAATATTAATATTATATTAATGAATTAAAAAAATTCCCAAAATTATTTTTTCCTCGCCACATAGTCCAAAATGCCATAGGAATACTCTTGTAAAAGGCTTACTCAGAATCACCAAACAATGTCAATAAATAGTCAAAATATTTTAATTCTCAAAACTTGAACAAGGACTTAAAATGAGAATAAATACATTAAAATGATCATATTATACATTTATAACACCTTAAATGGAATTTTATCCTTAAAATTAGTGCAAAATGACTTAGAAACATTATTTTCACACATACATAGAAAGTTGCCTGTAGTACCAAAAATATAGTGAAGAAAATCAAGTCATAAAACATTTGTGGGAATAATTTTGTGATATTAAAATTATTTTTTGTGAAAATTTATAATAATTATATGATATTTTAAGATATATATTTCATGTACATATACCAATATTGGTCTTATAGACCAATCTCACTATTTCACTCAACACAAACTTTTCTATGTTAGATAAACCATTTTGATGACAATTTTTTTCTTGAGTATAGGCATCATAAAAAATTATACACCAAGGGGATAGGAAGTATATGTATTTAATAATGGACCCATACACTAATATATATCACTAGTCCTCTACAGCCAATCCGTAATCTCATTCTCATTCTCAACTAGTTTTCTCATTATTTTGCTCATTAGGCTTGTTTAGGGATAGGCCAAATTCCATGACTAGTTTAGAAATTTTTTGGTCTTAAAAATAATTATAAAATTGCATGGTCATAAAATTTAAATATTACACAACATCCTCCATCCATTTACATTCTTTGAACTGGTCAATCCTGCCTATTACATCAAATTTCTTAAAAACATTGGTTTTCCTATAGCTTCTACTGACTGTCAAGACAAACCAAAACCACTTAAGGAAACATTGGGGAGTAATTTAAATTTTAAAAACATTAAAATATTTTAATTTTAACATTATAATCCATAACCAATTATATGTTTCTTATCAAGTCATTATAAGGGTTTTGAGAGGGTTTTGACTAGTTTTGCTTCTTAGCAATCGTTCATAAAGGATTGCCTCTCATCTCCAAAATCAATGCCAATAAAAAAATTTAAGGACCTTCCAAAAATTTAATGAATTTATTAGGATCTCATGAAAATGTTTCATATTCCAACAAGTACAATATATCTCTTCTCAAGTCTGCAATACCCCATTTTATGCACACATGGAACCTTATCATAGGTTTTCATGCTTTCTCCTTCAGTTATAAACTTCAAACACTTAACATGGAATATCACACATTTTTAAATGTTTTTAATATATATGGTTTCCTTTTAAATGATATTGACCCCTCATTAGGCCATTATAGGTCATTTTGCATACTAGGCCTTATTTTTCCAGTTACACTTAGACTATGATCATACATTGAAACATCTTGAACTATATTCAACACTTAAAAATAATATCATATGACCTCATACCAGGTTCATACACTACCAAAATTTATTATACAGGTCTTTTATGGATCAACTCATCATGTTATCAAGCCTATGCCATTTCACTAGGCTCCTCAAATAAATCTTTATGAACTCAACATCAAGAACAATAATGAAAACATAGAATGACATCAATGACACTTAAATGACATAAATTAAAACTTAATGCATACCTTGTAAAACATTCCCAACAATCTCCCCCTTTTTCATTGATGGAAATAACTCATTGATGGAACCTACCTAGAGAGAATTTTCTTATTGGGAAACATATTATTAATGTAGATCAATCTTAATGTAGATTAATATCCCCCTTTGACATTAATGAAAAATCACTTACCTATAAAAAAAATTCAATATAAAAAAATAAAATATTGTGTTATAAAATTTCCTCTTACATATTGAATACCTCAGATAGATTATTCTTGACATATTGATATGACTCTCCCTTTGACTTCATAGATTGTGCACTTATTTTCTATTTTTGTAGCTAAAAAACTTCCTCATCATCTCCCCCTAATAAATTTGTCTTAATTATTGGATGATAGGAATATAAATCACACCTAATTCCTATCTTAAATGTTCAAAAGTAACCTTTGGAAGAGGCTTAGTCAAGATATCTATAATTTGGTCCTTAGTAGACACAAATTCAAGCTTAATGATTTGTTCACTCACATGTTATCTTAATAAATGATACTTGATAGGAATATTATTTGTCCTTAAATCCAATAGATGATTCTTTGAAAAAATTATGACACTAGTATTAACACAAATAATAGTAATAGGGACATCAAACTCCACCTTGTAGTCTCTCAAGGTTTGTCTCATCTACAACACTTGAATACAACATGAGGATATTAAAATGTACTTATCTTCATAAGTAGATAAAGATACTAAAGGTTTTTTCCTACTTAACCATGAGATTATACACTTACCTAGTAAGAAGGCTATTCCACTAGTGCTCTTTCTGTCATCTAGACTCTTATCCCAATCTGTATCTATATAGGCTACTAGATCAAATGTTTTAATCCTTGGGTACCATAAACCATATTCTAAAATTCCTTTGAGATACGCAAGTATATTCTTGACTAATTATAGGTTAATTTCCTTAGGATATACTTATAATCTTCCCACAAGACCTATTGCATGTATGATATCTGGTCTAAATGTAGTAGTATACAATATACTCCTAATCATATATCTATATAAGGTTTAATTAACCTTTAAATATTTATCCTCCTTTATTATCTTACATCCTATAACCATAGGTGTACGTACAACCTTAAAATCTTCAATTTCAAACTTCTTTAACATCTCTTTTATATGCTTGACCTATGAGATGAATATACCTTTTTTAGTTTCAAGAATTTGAAGTCTAAGAAAGAAGGATGGTTTTCCAAGCACAGACATCTCAAATTCTAAATTTGTCACCTCTATAAAAGCCTTGGTCATGTTTTCATTAGTTACAACAAATAAAATATCATCCACATAGATTACCACTATCAACTAATGATCATTTTTAGTTTTGATATGCAAACTACTATCTACAAATTTTCTCTTGAACCCTTGGTCGAAAAGGTACTTATCAAGTCTACCATACCCAGCTCTAGAGGTTTGTTTTAAACCATATAGGGCCTTCTTCAACCTACAAACATAATCCTTATTGTCAATCAATAGGAAACCCTTAGGTTTTTTAATGTATACATCTTCTTCTAAGTTCCCATTTAGGAAGGATGACTTAACATCTATTTGTTATATCTTGAATCCTTTGAAACACACATAGGCAATAAACATCCAAATGGATTTTAACCTTGCGATAGGAGAAAATGTTTATTCAAAATACACTCCTTATAATTGATTATATCCTTTGCACACAATTTTGGCTTTATTTCTACTAACCTCTCCAATTTCATTTAATTTCTTCCTAAAATTCCATTTTGTACCAATGATCTTTTTGTCTTTAGGTCTAGGTACTAACTCCCAGGTTTCATTCTTCTCAATTTGATTTAGCACCTCATTCATTTCGTCTAACCAAAACTTATCTTCACTTTATTATATACATACATACATACATATGTGTGTGTGTACTAACTCCCAAGTTTCATTCTTCTCAATTTGATTTAGCTCCTCATTCATTTCATCTAACCAAAACTTATCTTCACTTTATTCTATATATATATATATATGTATGTATGTATGTATGTATGTATGTATGTATATATATATATATATATATATATATATATATATATGTATATACATATATATATATATGTATATATATATATGTATATATATATATGTGTATATATATATATATATGTATATATATATGTGTGTATATATAATATATATATATATAACTTTTGAAAGTAATAAAACATCACTCACCATTATTCTCCTTATTTTTATGCCTAAACTTGTATTTCCAATGATCTAAGCTTTAGAATAATTCTTTTGAATTTGCCTAGTAGGGCCTTTTAAGTCCTTTCTTTCCTCACTCTATTATTCATCCTCATCTATCTTTATTTCTTCTTAATCATTCTTTGACTGAGAATATGGATTCTTTATCTCATCAACTTTCACATTATTCTTTCCACTATATTTTATAAACTTTTGTTATAGCATATGTAGGCAACACTTAATGATGAGTATCCTAAGAAGAAACCTTCATCAGATCTTGAATCAAACTTGCCTAGGTCTTCATCATCTCTCTTAATATAAAATTTACTCTCAAAAATCTTGAAATATTCAACACTTGTAGGTCTACCATTCTATAATTCATATGGATTCTTATCACCATTTATCCTAATCAGACCTTTTGTTTAAAGTGTAAACTATAGTACTCATAACTTCTCTCCAATAACCATATAATAGCTTAGATTCATTCAACATGGCCCTTGCCATCTCTTGGATTCTTATGTTCTTTATCTCAACCACTCCATTCTATTGGGGTGTTATAGCAGCTAAGAACTATCTTATTATTCCATTTACCTCACAAAAATCATCAAACTCATTTGAATAAAACTCTCCTCCTTTGTCAAATTGAATAAATTTGATCTTCACATTTATTTCATTTTTAACTAAAGATTTGAAGGTTTTAAACTTACCTAGAGCTTCTAACTTCTCCTTTAATAATACTACCCAAGTTATTCTTGTGAAATCATATATAAACAACATGAAATAGATGTCTCCTTAAATACTTTGAATCCTTGTAGGTCCACACAGATTAGTATAGATTAGTTCTAAAAGTATAGTAGTGGAATATTCTGTAGACTTGAATCTTCTCCTAGTTTGTTTACCATGTTGACATGTCTTGAAAAGAGCATCTACAAGTTTAGATATTTTGAACATATTCTTCACAAATCCCTTAGATCTGATCTTGACTAGATTGTCAAATTTTATATGACCTGACATCATATGCAATAGCCAACTCTCATTTACCTTGTTCATGAAGAATTTCTCTTTTATGATCTCATTTAGTACATAGAGATTATTTTCAATTCTCTTGGCTTTGGCAATTACTCCTCCTAATTTAACTCTACTTATCTCACATCCTTTTTCATGAAATGTTAGAGTATGTCCTTGGGTACACATTTTACTCACACCAAATAAGTTATTTTCAATCCATCTACATATAACACATTTTATATTTTGGTCTTCCCATTGTCCAAGCTTAAATTACCTTTCCCAACTATGTTAGCAAATTTGTTATCCACAAACCTTACTGAACTAGTGGCATTCTTATTCAAAGTGATGAATTTGATTTTGTCTCTTGTCATGTAACTTGAACATCAACTATCTATTTACCATTTCAAATATTCATCTTGAGTGTGAAAAGCATGTTGGGCTATCATAGATTATTTTCCTCTATATTTATGTTTTTATCCTATAGGTTCTACTTTCCTGATCCATTCTTTATTTTCAGAACTTCATAACTTCTCAACATGACTAGTTTCCTAATATATTTTTTCTTAAACTCTATAAAAATATGTCCTCTTTGGTTACAGCTTTAGCATAAAATTATGCTTCTCAATCTATAGTTGATAACTTTATGTCCAAATTTATCACAAGAGAAACAATAACACATGAAGGAGTTCACATACCAAGATTGTTTGACCATTTTTATCTTTTGATGAATATATGATGAAATAGTATTTATTTTGACACTTTTTGATGAAGCAAGGACCTTCTTGACTTTTTGATGCTTGACTTCAAATTTGGCAGCTTTTACATAGGTCTTGATTTTATCAGTTTCATCACTCTTTGACTAATCAATGTTTATTGGAGTCTAACATTTATTTAACTTCTTTTCTTATTATTTGAAGCCAAGACCTCTCATGTCATGAAAGGATATTTCACTATCTAAGATATTGTTAAGTTTCTTAGTACTTTCCTCATACTTCTAGTAAGTCCTCAACTTGATGGCATCTTGTTCAATTTATGCCTCTAAGTTATTTTTTTCAATCTAAGCTAGGTACATTATTCCATGTGATCTTCCTCTTTTGAACAATATTAAAAATCTATTTTACTAACTATGGGTAGATTCTCATGGCAATCATGGAAAACACTTTCATTGCCAAGATCCATATCTATGTTCAAAAGATCTCCCTTAGACTATTAGGTCTACTAAAGGGACCAAGCTATGATACCATTTATTGGGGATATATTCACTAAGAGGGAGGTGAATTAGTGTGTAAATTCATATTTCATTTCCATATAACATTCACTTACTAATCAAATAGATCTAAAGATATATCAATGCATAATCAATCATTCATATGAGCAATAAGTGAAAGCACAACATATTAGCATAAGATTTATGTGGGAAACCCTCTATGGGGAGAAAACTCACTGATCCAAAACTTATACTATTAACCTATAAGCAATGAATCACACTTTTAGTGAGGTACCAACCCCACAAGGATAACTAATCCTCACTATTCAAGAACTAACTCAACTAGTGCTTTTAACAAGCTTTATCCTACAAGGAGGCTCCAACCCCTAGGAAACTATTATCACATAGGATTACACCTATCTTGATGATGTAGATTGTTGTGTAAGTGCTTAATGATACAATGGAAAAAAATACAAACCCATGGGGCCTTGGTAATTTGCGGTTAATAACTAGAGATGGCCAGTTTCCTCTCACTAAAATTTGATGCAAACTGATAAAATATTAGTTTTGTGGAAATATCACTCTTTAGTGATTTTTGGATCCTAAAATATAGTTTTAATGGGGGCAAAGGGTTAAAGAATTGAAATTTTTAGAAAACTAAAAATATGGTGATTGCACCAAATATTTCTTGTATTCACTCTGCATCTAGCCCATAAGAATAAATGTTAGAAGCTATAAAATCTACATGTACATAAAATAATTCCCTTCTAAATCTTTTTATGCCTTGTATTTGATTTCTCATCTGATCAATTGCCCTCTCATATTTGATGAACCTAGGAATTAAACGTAAGACAAAGATAATGTCTTTGGTAGACTTCTCAACTATAGCCTTAAAATGATTCCAAACTTGTTCTACCTGAAAGATATTATTAGTATCATCCATTGGTTGGCATGACATTAAATCATCATACCATTAATCTTGTATAACACATAAATAGCCTTATCATAAGCCTCCTTAGGTTACTCTACATGTTTTTTCAGTAATCTTATCTAAAATTGAGTAGCCCTATGTAGCTCCTCATGTTTGTCATCATCCTTCAATATTTTCTCAACAATGAGGGTATTCATGTCAATTGATTTTACAGCTGTTAATCTAGGATAATACATATTTAAGATCTAAATTTATCCTTCATGGTTATTAATCTACTCCTTCAAAATCTCTTGTCTTTCAATGATCACTCTATAATGCTCCATCATGGCTACAAGAATTTTGTTACCTTTTATGATCAATTCCTCAGACCATTCTTTCATATCCCTTCCCATGTGAGAAATCTCTCATACATAATCAATTGTAGCTTGATTTGGATTGATTGGCTACACTTATTTTCATTATTGTAATGTTTCACTAGGATTTATAAGTTGGTTGAGTGCTTAAGTCAACTAATTAACCTTGATTTTAAGCTCATCCTTGGTGGCTTTGTCATGGTTAACTCTTTGGAAGAGATAGTTGATACTATCTACACATTATTCTTAAGTCCTCTTGTCTACTGACCAAAGTGTATATGAGAAACTTGATAATCTACTACCACAAGATCTTCTTTTGATTTATCTGGTGGGGGAACTATAATCTCAACATATATATCTCCCTTATCATCAGTGAATGTCCTTAAAATGGTCCTAGGAGTGGGTTTTGACTTCTTCTTGACATTTGACATGTCGAAGTCTAAATTGTTGGGATAAATCATTATTTTCCTCCTTTTACTCACTAATAGAGCTAACCAAATAGGGGTGGCCTTATTTTAATTTGATATGGTCACCAAATAATCTAAATTTGATGTAGCTACACTAATTGATACTATGACCAATGGAGATTCTTAGGAAGATGATAGTAGTAGATGCTCAAGAGGTACCTATGAGGGTCCAACCTCACCAATAATTTGCAAACCAATATTAGCACCAAGTGCCTGGGTTATTCCAACCTCAATTAATGGTATAGATGAAATAATGAAAATAGGGTAAGTGAAATTAATGAGAGCAACTATGCCTACTAGCGGAGTGGAGGATGGAATGAACATAGAGGTTGTAAATTTAGGAACTAGTGGAAGGGTGCAATCCAAAGCACTAAATTTGTTAATTGGGTGTGTAAAGACCACTAAAGGTTGGTGAAGTGAAAATAGTGGGTTGAGATGAAGGGGAAATAGTACATACCCCAAGGGTTGAGGTGGCTTGTAGAACCATAGTCAAGATGATTGAATCTTTGTTAATGTAATGTTGAGTGGTGTTAGATATTAATGGTGATGAAATGGAAGGAATTGTAAATGGAATAGAAATTAGGAATGGATAAAATGGGGAAGGTGAGGTGGTAGTAAGGGAAATTAAAGTGAAAACTTGAAATTATATTATAGTTGGACCCTAAGTGTCCACTTGACTAATTTGTGCTAATTACACTTTCCTTATTGAGGTGGGTGGAGTGAGAGATGAAGTGGGAACAAGTGGAGTGGTTGACATTAGAGGTGGAGGAGATAAAACTTATGGAGTAAAGGGACCTAAGAGACCTAAGGAATAATGGGGATAGTTGGTAGAGGTGTTAAAACTTCTTGTACAATAAGTGTAGGAGAATGGGGAATAGTGGAAATGGGAGTGAAGTATATGGGATCTAAAGTTATAGCTCCCTATGTTGTTGTTGTCTCTTCTATCAAAAGTTCAATAGGTTCATTTGTAGCTTCTCCTTGTCTGCTAGATTCCCCCTTTCTTGCTTTTATCTTTATCTTTTTCTTCTTCTTAGGTTCATCTAAAGGTTCCCCAAGACCCTCCTCTGATGAAGCAAGAACTTCTGACCTAAGATTTAAAAGATTCTCCTTAACCCATATGGTTTCTCTTGTAATTTTCACTCCCTTTCTCCTTATCCAATTGATAGTTCTAGTAATCATTAGGGTTTTTCTATCAAATAGTGATAAATATTTAGGAACTAACCACCTTATTAGTGGTAGAGGTTTGGTCATGATCTACATGAGGTAGATAAGATATAATCTAGAGTTATCATCTACCAACTCATCAACAACTAGTCCTAGAACATAGTCCTTTATTATTTATAGGGACATTCTAGAATAGTCCCTCATTTTGACCATCTCTTCATCATCACAGTCTTCATATAAATCCTCGTAATATGACACATGTTCATATGTTTCCAACTCTAGTGTAGTAGTGACCTTACCCTATGGGTCAAAGTAAGGTTTGGATTCCAGCATCCTCAATGTTATTTGGCACATATCTACCATAGTTCTAGTCTTCAAAAGAGATTTATATATATATATATATATATATATATATATATATATATATATATATATAATAGATAATAGAAATAGGGAATTGTATGCCTACCTTATGTTTGTATGAAAGGATATTATGTGTATCCACCAACTACCTAACCAATTCCAACCATACCCATTTGTCACTTACATACTGGGGAAGTGTATAAGTACAACCAATGACTCTAGTTGGCTAGATGTAAGAATAGTTGGGGAAATGTATAAATGAGTCCCATTTGGTAATATCATCTTTTTCTACTTGGGAGAGCCTTGTCTTCATAAGCTCTTGATCAAACATGATGATGATGTTGTAAATGAAACCATCATTAACTCTCCTAAATTATTATCTACTAGTTTTTAATGTGAGATCAAGGTAGTAGTTATAGACTCTAGTCCTATCTTTACGAACTATATTTAGGCCTAGGAACAATCTTCCTTTAGCCAAGATATAGACAATTTATGATGTCATATAAAACTTATTGGTCATTTACACCAATACCTATTGGTTTTGGAGGGAATCACTTATTAGTTGTGCCTCATATATCTACTACTTATTCTCTCTGATGATTCAGATATACTAGTACATCCATTATTGATAACACTTGGCATCAAGATTACTAATGACTCTATGTAGTAGTGTTATAATGTCTCTCACCTCCTCTATAAAGTTAGACCTATACATAGTCTTGGGAAATCTAGAGGAGGAATGCATGGGAGTCTTGAGACATTGTTTTTGATAGTTTTTTGACATCCCTCTTTCTTCTCCTCATAAAAAAGTGTAGGTTTTTGTAGAGTTATATCCAAATAACTCTCAAACTCAAGGATGGAAAACATTGTGTCGATAAAGTTAGGATCAAGATCTAAAAATTTCACCCCTTTTTTAGTGAAGACTTGTCTCCTATTAGGGTCATAGTGTTGAGCCATTATGAGGATCAACTCAAGGATTTTAAAAAAGAGAGGAAAGGATGCAACTTTTAAAAAACTAGAGTCATAAATACTCTAGATCTTTTAAAATCTACACCTATCCTAGGTCAATATGACGTAAATATATATCTATTATTTCCACCATATTAGACTCCAAACAAGAATTCACTTTAGGGCCCTTAGATTTGAACTTCATTTACTTAAAAGGAATGGAAATTGAAGTTACTACTTTCAAGAAGCGAACTATGAGATTTGACAGAACCTGTAGGTGTCTAGAAAACTTGTATTCTCTAGAGAAACATGGAGGTACTCAGAGCATGTCTATTGTCCATGGTGATTAAGGGATATAAAGTATTTGATGGTGTTGAGACATGCTTAGATAAGGTCCACTCTCCATGGTGTACTATAATTTTTTGGGGTTTGAAAGTGCTTAAGGCATGGGAGATGTTTGATAGAAGTGGGAGGTGTTGGAGCGCGTCCACTCTCTATAGTGCTAAAATTCTTATGATCTTATCAAATGTTCAAGGTAGGTATAATGTCCATGGTGATGCTGGGGGAATCTATATGGAATATTAGTTGGTGTTTTGAATTTGGAGGTATATGTTTAGAATATTCACTTTGAGGAAGCCTTGGTTTCAAAGGTAAAATATTTTAAAGGAGAAGTAGGGTTATTTTTTAGGAAAGATATTTTGGGGGACAAACTTGCTAACCCTCGAAACAACCCTAAAGAACTAATTATGAACTCTAGACATAAGATTTTAACACAAAATAACCTTTGATTAATAATAACTCACTTGAAAATTCCTAACTAGTAACCCTAAATGATCTTCAATCTAAATCCTTTATAATAAATGTAAACATATACAAAAAGCTTCAACTCAAAAGACAATTGGTAGAGAAATAATGAGGAAAGTACCATATAAAAAGCATGGATGATGTGGCTTAGAAGTTATAAACTTTGGCTAAGTGTATTATTGCATGTGGATCAAGGTTAGATTTCGTGATACAAGTAGTTAGAGATCTAAAATGTAATTAGTAGATAATAAAATGATAATAAAAACCCTAATACTTAACTTTATAGGAAAAAATATTTTAATAAATGTGAGATGAAGTGGTTAATGGTAGAGGTTGGACATGCTTAAATTAGGTCAAATCTTCATGGGGAAATTGGACTTAGAAAGAAGTAAGACTTGACATGTACTTTTCATGTTTGAAAACATGCAATGTGCACTTCAAGTTTTGCATTCCATAGTTGGAGACTTGATGAGTTGTCAAAAGTTGGACTTGCTTGAAATAGTTCCACTCTCCATAAATGAGATGGTAGGTTTTGGCAGAAGGTAGAACCCATGAGGCACTTTTCAAGTTTCATTCCATGTTTTGGGGTGTTATGAATTGGTAAGTGTTTGGAAGAATGTAGAGATCATGGTACACTTTGCACATTTCTAAACATGCAATGTGCACTTAAGTTTTACATTCTATGGAAGGGGGTTATTAAGGTTTGGTGGGATTAGGATCCTATAATGTGTTTTACACAGTGTAAAAATGTGCAAAGTTCATGCCAAGTTTTAGATTCCACTAGATTGGGTGCATGGTAGAATTTGGGGCCTGCCATTCATTTTACATGTTTGAGAGCATGTAAAGTGCACGATGAGTTCCAGATTCTATGTTTTTTAGGGTTTTGGTGCTTTTTGGATTTGGAACCCACAAATCAATTTACACAAATGAAAATTATATCTATAGTCCAATATTATATGGTTTAGGGAAATATGGATTTTTTAAAGGATTCAAGGTTTTCCTAAAAAACAAAAGGGGTCTCCTTTAGGGTACTAGATACAAAGAGATTTTTAGGACAAAAATATCAACATTTTTTGTGGCCTCTGTGGGATGATTGCCTACTAATCATTTTCAATCTAGTAGCCTTTCAATACATTGGTCATGGATTCAATTTTACTATAAAAAAACTTTAACCTAGAAAAGAACAAATTTGGATTTGCCTAGACATGAACAAAATAGATAAACAAAATAGGTAAAATCAACCTAAAGAAACAACTCATAATTAGTTTGACCTGTGTAAAAGAACTTATAAAAACATAACAAACCCTATTATTTACAAAATTTAATATTTTCAAAATAATTTCCTTACCTCAAAAGCAAGCTTTGAGGTATATCCCATTTATTGGGATTAGTAGTTCTGCTCCATCAAACTTGGAAAGCTAGAATACATTGGTCCCTTCGCACTGAGTGATGATAAATAGAACACTCCATATTGCATCAAATTTGGTGTGCATTCCTAGTTTTGATTTATTTTCATCCCATTTAAGGACCATGTCTCCTTCATTAAAACTTATTATAGTTGCCTTTTTATCTAAAGTCTTCTTGGTTTGTACCTAATTCACTTCCAAGACTTTCATTGATTAATGCCTGATTTCTTCAAGCTCCATGAGTAAGGCCAGTCTCACCATCATTTCATCATTATCGATCAATTCCAATTAGTGATTAAGTTCTAATTATGGAAGCTAGATTGATAGTGGTACTCATTCATCTCTTCCATATACCAGCATGAAAGGTGAATTACTAATGGTTCTCTTTGGTGTAATTCTATCACCCCATAGTGTTGATTTTAGTTTTGTATGTCACATTCTTTGGTTATCTTCCATAGTTCATTTGATAATTTTAATCAAGTTAATGTTGGTTGACTCAACTAGGCCATTACCTTGGGGTTAATAATTTGAAGAAGTGATTAGGTACACGTTATGATTGGTATCCCATTCACTAACCTAAGTCCCATAAATTCCTTAGTGTTATATGATATTATGGTGTGAGGAACACCAAATATTAAAACCATGCCATCCTTGAATTCAAGAACAAATTGTTTAGTGGAATCCTTTAGAGCAACTGCTTCATTCCATCATGTAAAATAATCCATTATTGTGAAAACCCATTTATGACCCACACTTGATGTTGGATTGATCATGATGATTAAATCCTATCCCCATTAGGTGAATGGTTGATCTACTTGAATTGGTCTAAAAGGAAGTGTAACTAGTCTTTAGTCACTAGTGAAGTAAGCACACTTTTCACAATTTCTTACCCATTGATGGGTGTCCTTTAATAATTTAGGCCAATAGTATAATTATCTCATTACCTTGATGGTTTTAGTCCTTATAGAAAAATGTCCTCTTGATGGTCCATCATGAAATTGATCAATCACTTTGGGAACTTGTTTGTGATAAATACATATTAACAAGACTCCATTCATATCCTTTTGAAATAAAATTCCATCAATAACGACTTAGGGAATTGATTGGAGTCAAAAATACCTTTTATTTGACTATTATAAGTCATAGGGGTATTCTCTAGTCTGTAGGAAATGAGTCATGTCTTGAATCTAGCTATTGAAAGAAGTTTGACTATCTGGATGAGGTGTATTTTGAGCATACACCATGTTAGATACTAGTTCAATAGTCTTGATGTCAGTATCCAATTGTTCACATAATCCTTTTCATCTTACTATCTTCATGATTATGATATCCATGTCATACTCCATGACTTTAGTGATCCATCTTGCTCTTTTTTCACTTATCTCCCTACTCAATAGAAATTCTTTGATGTTATAATCACTCACCATCAAATGTACTTTATTTTTGGAGAGCATGTGCCTAAATTTCTTGAGTGCTTTGATTACCACATATACCTAGTTTTCCACAAAACTATAATTCTTTTCATAACCTTTCAAATATTGGCTAAAGAAAGATATTGGCTACCCAAATCTTCTTGATTTCACTAAGTTAGAATTGTTGAGATACTTCCTTACCCTCCAAAATTCATAGAGGATAAAATCCTTCTCATAGTTTGGGTTAATCAGGGTAGGGGCTTAGGAGATGGCCTATTTGATAGATTTGAAGCTTTCTTTTCCCTCTTACATCAAGCTAAAAAGAGTTCCCTTATTTAAAATTGCAATAAGGGGTTTTGCCAAACAGGAAAAATTCAATATGAATCTTCTCAAAAAGTTGATCTTCCCAAGAAATCTTTGTATTCCCTTTTTATGACTCAGTAGTGTTAATGTATATATGGCTCTAACTTATTTAGGCTCTATTAAAAGACCTTATTTTTACACTATGTCCCAATAACTTACCCTCATGTATAATGAACATGCACTTATTCAAATTAAGGGAAACACTAAATTATCTACACCTTTCAAAAATCTTTCTCAGGTGGTCCAGATGTGCACCAGAATGATTTGAGTAGACTATAATATCATCTAGATATACTAAAATTACATCATTTACTAGACCATTGAATATCATATCCATGGCTCTTTGAAAAGTCATGCCTACATTTTTTAGACCAAATGGCATCTTATATGCATATGTGTCCCATTTGGTGGTGAATACAAATTTAAATTGATTTGATTCTTGTACTAGGATTTGGTTATAACCTGAATAACCATTTAGAAGAGAGAATATTTTAGATCCCAATACTATCTATAAAATATATTCCATAAGGGGAAGAGGATAGTGATCTTTCAATGATGCTTTGTTTAGGTCCTTAAAGTCCATGCACAACTATATTTCACCATTTTTATTCCTAACAAGGACTAGAATTGCTACCCAAGATGAGTGTTTGATCAAAAATATTATATTATCTTCTATCAATTTAGAGAGATTATTTTTCATCAAGGGTTAAATATTTGGATTGATGTGTCTTTATTTCTACTTGATAGGGTTTGTATTTAGATCCAATTCTAAGTGTCCTATGATAAACTTGGATCAAATCCTCTTAAATCATGATAACTCCAAGCGAAGTTATCATCAAACTCTTGACATAATTGAAAAAAACCATGCTTCTCTAAAATATTACATACCTTTCCTATCTTGAGAGACTCACCTTATAAAAAGGTGATGGGTTTACAATCTTATTCATTGATGGTAATGTTCTTATTCTCACCTTTCAACTGATCATCTGAGTTGAATATGTTTTCTAGTGTAACCAAACCCATAGGCATCTCATTCATTTTTAGCTATATATTCTAATCACCATATTTGTCTTGTAACCTTGGGTAATTCCCTTTTGAAAACTCAGCCTCTTTTCTCAAAAAATTTACAATCTACTTATCACTATTGAAGACTTGCAAATTAGTTGCATTATTGGGGACAGAAGGCCTTACAATGAGCCTCACATATTGGTTATTATTCTTATTTATTTTCAACTGGTAGGTTATATAGGACCCCATAAAATTCATGTAGTTATCATATTTATTCTATTCCCTTGGTACTGTTGAATGTTCAAAGTGGTGAAATCTTCCAACAAGTCCCAAACCCTATGTTTGTAAGACCTTAACAAATTAATTCTAGTTACACTTTTTGATCTAACTTAGTGAATGATGAGCTCACTATCACCAAATATCTATAAAATATTGATTCCTCTATCTTTTTCCAACTGGAAGCCTCAAATCATGGCTTCATATTCAACTACATTATTAGTACATCTAAATTGAAGCCTAAATGAGTAGAAACAACTCTCTTTCTATGGGGGAATCAATATAATTTGTGCACCTACACCATTTTTTAATCTCAAGCCATCAAAAAATAACTACCACATCCCTTGAAGATTTTCATTTGGTTTAAATATATTCAATATAATTATATCTTTTTCATGAATGCAATATGTTCCTGACTCTTTTTCTTGTACATAGTCATAATGATCAAATTGTAGAGCTGATCCCCACTCATCCAAATGAGTGTCTAGAATTTATTCTTTAGGTATTGTATTTCTTGGTCCATTTATTCTTCCTCTTGATTAAGAAATGTAAATTTTATTTCTAGAAGAGCAATAGGATTATATGGTTCTATATGATCTTTTAAAATTGGCTCAGCTCTTACTATTACTCTAGTTCCATATCTTGTTATGAGTAGCATGTGAGACCAATCTATAGATAGATATCTTCCCATATTTGTAGTGAAATATCTTGAAATATAGATGGAAAATTAGGGGGAAGATCTATGACTAAAATATCTTGAGTAATTGATAGGCTTGGGCAAGTATGAATAGTGAGGTTCAGTCCCTTTATGATTCTTACTATTTGGATAATAATCCCATCTAGTTTCAGTACTCCCTTATTAATAGCTATGTATTTTATTCCCAAAGCCTTAGCTATTTTCTTGGGCATTAAAAAACTACTAGCCCCTCAATTCACCATCTAATTATGTACTAGGTGCTTCCCTATTATAATTAAAAGATAAAAGGGAGGAGGCTTATCAATTTTGCCTACTTTATTATTATCTTAAGGATAACATATAATTATTTTAGGTATAGGCCCCTTGGTTGGAACCTTTTTTTATATCTAAAAATGCTTCAGAGCTTCCTATAGTAAGTCCTTTTATGTTGGTATAGATAGTGTTTCCCACATAGTGATGTTTAGGTTAGTCTTCTTCATTTGATCAACTATGATAAAATGGATATTACCAGCCTTTGTTAGTGCTTTTTTAGGGGCTACATCCTCTTTTACAAGATTTGGAGTGGGAAAATTTTATTTGAATTTATTTATAGGTATAAAGGGTGGCCTTTGCACTATATTGCTCTTTACTAATTCTACTACCACTTTAGAGGTTGAATCTTGGTCTACCCTAGGGGTTGACCAGCTTTTATTACTCTTTTCTTAGAACATGTATTAGCTACTACAGGGGCTCCACCATTAAAAAGTGCTTCATCTTGGCTTATCCCACCAAAATCATCTTCCGACTAGTTTAGAAAAGTTGCTTCACTTTGAATAGGTTCTTATGTGTCTATTTTTTGGTAAGTAGATTCTTTCTATTGTCCTTGTGTATTTATTATAACCTACACCATCAAGGCTTGACTAGTTACACCATTAGGGCAAGGGTTCTAATTATATGATTGATTGAAAGGATAACAACACTCGTACTCTTGAGCTAAATTATTTTGAATAGGGACAATAGCTTTGGAAGATCCTAGCATTGGTAATGCATGGGTTTTTAAAGGTCTTCACTATGAATTTTATCCTTGTTGCTAGTTGTTACCTTGATATGGCTGCCTATTACCTTGGTATGAAGGGTTAGATGGTTGAAAAGGTTTATCATTTTGGTCTTGATGCCTTTTCATCACCACTAATTCATTTCTAAAACTCTTGAGTAATGATTTGACCTCATATAGATCATCCATAGGTGCATGAGTCAAAGCATCTACCTTGATCATAGTGGGAATTAGATCAAGTGTAGGTAGGGGAATAGGGGATATTTATGGAAATAGAGGCATTAGTAGCCTTGGTGAAATTTTCTTAGCTTGGATTAAACAATTTTCTACCCTTATTGTAATATAATAAGCTATAAGGAGTGTGGTGCCACCCATTATTTGAATCATTATAGCTATATCACTATTAAGGTATTTTAGGTAATAGAAGAAGGATTTATTTGTAGTAGGTTTAACCAAGACTAGGATTTTATTCCAGGTCTTCTAGAAATGGTAATTGAAGTTAGTCATTTTCTCATGAGGAGCTTGTTAAATAGTAGTTAACTATTTAACCAAAGAAAGGTGGTCACTCTTGACCTCAAAATGGGTGCACATCATAATTCCCAACTCATCCCAAACTCAGATTGAGGTGGCATCAAGGCATTTGTACCATTGTAAAGCTTTCCCCTTAAAAGAGGAGACTAGAATTCTAATTGGAACATTGTCTTGCACCATGTTAACATAGATTATAAATATCTTGTATGTTTTCTAAATCAGTGGTAGAGGCTTCACCAGTAAAATATGGCAATCATTTTAAGGCTGAGACTAATATATCATCATGGTAGGCTAAAATGAGTGGGAGCTTATATTGAAAGATATGAAATTTTGATTCCTAGCCATTATGGAAGGTATAAAACTAATAGGAGTTACCAAAAGAGATGGGAATAAAACTATAGGATATACCTTAGGTTGAGAGGTGACTAATTTTGATATATTTTTAGATGGAAATGACAATTCTAAAAAATTGGCCCTCTTACCTTTAGTAGATGATCTTGTTTATTTTCTTGGCATAGATCACCTTAAAATTATGAGTCCATAAGTCAATGGAGTCACTAGGTGTTTTGATATATACATGAAACTCGTATAACACTTACTAAGAATAACATTGATCTCTGTGTAATATTTGGGTCCCACTAGGCATGATAAAAAATGTTGTCACATAGGATTGCACATGTCTTGATGTTGTAGCTTGTTGTGCAAGTTCCCAATGATACAATGTAAAAACCTCCAAATCCATGGGACCTTATCAATTTGAGGTTAATCCCCAAATAAGTCCATCTTCCTCTAACTAAAATCTAATGCAAACTGATAAAATATCAATTTTGTGGAAATCTTGCTCTTTAGTGCTTTTTGGATCCTAAACTAGGGTTTTAATAAGGGAAAAGGGTTAAAGAATTGAAATTTTAAGAAAATTAAAAATATGGTGATTACACCAAATATTTTATAGTGGAACTGGATTCTTTCTTGATAAACACAATAGAGCAAAAAGTAGATTGAATTTATTTTAAGTCTAGACTTGTGCGAATTTGGAAATTAGAGGTAGTATTTTAGTTATTCTTCATAAAATGGCAAAGGATATTTATTCTAAACAATATTATCAAGAGGTTAAAATACCATAGATGACTTTTCTTGAGACTAAAATAAAAGATAGAGCTTCTATAGAAAAATAAATAACTTACAAAACATAGAGATTCCAAAGATAGGAAAGGCAAAACTTCCATTTTATTTCTCTCCAAAGGTTATAGCTTATAGTAAATACATTCAAAATGTATAAAAATATAACTAATATCAAAAAAAAATAGATTGGGCCACTTGGTTTTCCCATATTTATAAAAAATATGTCATATAAGACACGTAGTTGTTGAAACTTGAACGCTTAGTTCAGAAAATCATGTACATCTGAAAACATTCATGTAAAAAGAGGTTAGCTCTTTTATTTCTGTCATCTATGACTTGTCAAAAATTTGGAGCATATCATGTTCAATCTAGGCATGATCCTAGGCATAACATGGCATGGTTGGAATAGAATATCTTCATATAAGTATTCTCTATTTGATAGTGACTAAAAATAGCTCTCCATGCAAGAAGCAACACCCAAAATAAAAGATAACATTGAAAATTAATTAGAATTATCTTTTTATGCAAAACCTAGCATACAAAATCTAAAGTGAGACCTTTAAAACATCTAAGTCTTTATCACTTTTTTCCAAAAAGGACCCATGCAATTTACAATTCATGACTTTACACCATTTTAAATAATTCACATTAATCAAAACAAAAAGTGAAATTTGCACTTGTGCTTTTTGCAACTTCCATATTCAAAAAATATAAAGTGTAAACATATGTATTTCTCTTTCTCAAAAGATTTTTAAAAGATGTAATTTTGTAATTACAATTTATAATGTCTTCAAAATGCAATTACACATTACAAAAATATTCAAAAGAGAGGGAAAATTAATTGATGTCCAAAATCTTCTCAGCTTTCTTATCATTCTCTACTCATAGATTTTCTATGTATGTATCAAAGGCCTTGAATATTTCTTGTATTCACTTTGCATCTAGCCCATAAGAATAAATGTTAGAGGCTACACAATTTTCCTCTAGATCAAACAGTTCCCTTATGAAGGTCCTTATGCCCTATATTTTAGTTTTCATCTGATCAATTGCCTTCTCATATTTGATGAGCTTATGAATTGAACTTAAAACAAAGATCATGTCTTTTATAGACTCCTTCTCAACTATTACCTTAAAATTATTATGAACCTGATCTACCTAAAGGATATTTTTTGCATCATCCATTGGTTAGCATTGCATTAAATTCATCATACCATAAATCTCATATTACAAATCAATAGCCTTATTAGGAGACTCCTTGGCTCGCTCTACAGACTCTATTAGCACTCTTATCTAAAATTAAGTATACTTGTGTAGTTCCTCATGATTGACATCATCCTTGAATACTTTCTCAACAATGAGGGTATTAATTTAAATTAATTTTAGGGTTGTTAATTTGGGATAATGCATATTTAAGAGTTGAATTTCTCCTTCATAGTTGTTAATCTACTCCTTCAAAATCTCTTTTCTCTCAATGATGACTCCATAATGATCCATCATGGCTCCAAGAATTATGTTACCTTTTGTGATCAGTTTCTTAGACCATTATATCATATCCATTCCCATATGAGTAATCTCTCATACATAATCAATTATAGCTTGACCTGGATTGATTGGCTATACTGCCTATGGTTGTTGTGATGTTTCATCAAGATTTATGAATTGTTTGAGTGCTTTGGTCAATTTATCAACCTTCCTTTTAATCTCATCTTTAGTGGCTTTATTGTGGTTAATTATCTGGAAGACATATTTGATACCTATTTACACATCATGCTTGAGCCCTTCTCTTGTTTGTCAACTAAGGTGTATATGAGAAACCTAATAATCTACTACCACAAGATCTTATTTTGATTTGTCTGGTGGGAGAACTATAATCTAAAAATATCTCTCTCCCATATCATTATTAAATATCCTCAAAAGGGTCTTGGGAGTGGGTTTGACTTCTTCTTGACTTTTAACATGCTAAAGTCTAAAGTGTTGGGATCAATCATTGTTTTCCTTTTTTTACTCATTAATTGGGATAACTAACTAGGGGTAACCTTATATTAATCTAACATGGTCACCAAATAATATATAGTGGATGTAGTTACATTAATTGATATTGTGACCAAGGGAAATTCCTAGGAAGATGATACTAGTGGCTACTTAGGAGCTACTTGTGATGGTCCACCCTCACCAATAGTTTACAAACCAATATCTGTACCAAGTGCTTAGGTTACTCCAACCTCAATTAATGGTATAGATTGAATGGTTGAAATGGGGGAAGTATAATTAATAGGAGTAGTTGTGCATGTTGGGGGAGTGGAGGATATAACAGACATAGAGGTTGTAAATTTAGGAACCAATGGAAGGGTGGAATCCAAAGAACTAAATGTGTTAATTAGGTGTGTAGGACTACTCAAGGTTGGTGAAGTAAAAATAGTGGGTTGAGATGAAGGGGAAATAACACTTATCCTAGGGGTTGAGGTGCCTATAGAACCATAGTTAAGATAATTGACTCCATGAAAATGTATTGTTGGGTGGTGTTGGGAATTAATGTTGATGAAATGGAAGGAATTGTAAATGGAATAGAAAGTGGGAGTGGATCAAATGGGGAAGGTGAGGTGGGAGGAAGGGAAAGTGAAGTGTAAACTTAAACTTCCAATCTAGGGGAACCCTGAGTGTCCACTTGACTCATTTGTGTTGATTTCACTTAGATTATTGAGGTGGGTGAAGTGATAGATGAAGTGGGAACAAGTGGATGGGTTGACACTAGAAGGGGAGGAGATGAAACTTGTGGAGTAATGGGAACCTCATAGACCTAAGGAATAATGGGGATAGCTTGTGGAGGTGTTTAAACCTCTTATATAATATGTGTAGGAAAAGGGGGAGTAGTGGAAATAGGAGATAAGGATATGGGATTTAAAGCTATAGATCCATGTGTTATTGTTGTCTCTTCTATCAAAACATCATTAGGTTCATTTGCGGTTTCTCCTTGTCTAGTAGATTTTCCCTTTCTTTCCTTTGTCTTTATCTTCTTCTTATTCTTAGGTTCCTTTGAAGGTTCCCCAAGACCCTCCTATGATTAATAAAGGCCTTCTACTTTGAGCTTTAAAAGATTCTCCTTAACCCCTATGGTTTCTCTTGTGATTTGCACTCCCTTGCTCCTTAGCCAATTGATAGTTCTATTAATCACTAGAGCTTTTATATCAAATAGCAAGAAATATTTAGGAATTAACCACCTTATTGGTGGTATAGGTTTGGTAATGATCTGCATGAGGTATATGGGATCTACTCTAGAGTTATCATCCACCAAGTCATCAAGGACTAGTGTCAGATCATAGTCCATTATAAGGGAATTATAGAATATTCCATCATTCTGACCATCTCTCAATCATCACATTCTTCCCAAAAATACTCATAATATGGCACATGTTCATATGTTATTAGCTCTAGTGAAGTAGTGAACTTACCATATGGCTCAAAGTAAGGTCTATATTTTAGGGTCCTTAATGTTACTTGGCATGACTTTGCCTCTATAGTTCTTGCCTTTAAAAGAGATTGGCATGTATAAAGGCCAATAGAAATAGGGAAATGTATCCCTTCTTTATGTCTATTTGAAAGGAGCTTATGTGTATCCACTATCTACCTAACCAAATACAACAATACCCATTTTTCACTTATATATTGGCGAAGTGTGTAATGACAACCAATGAATCCATATATCTAGATGTAGGAATAGGTGGGAAAATGTATAAATAAGGAGCCTCATTTAGTAATCTCATATTTTGATACTTAGGAGAACCTTGTCTTCCCAAGCTCTTGATCAAACATGACGATGATTTTAGCAATGAAAGTGTCATTAACTTTCCTAAATTATTGTCTACTAGCCTTTAACATGAGATCAAGGTAGTAGTTATAAACTCTATATATTTCTTCAAGAACTATATTTAAGCTTGGGAACAATCTTCCTTTAGATAATATTTAGACAATGTATGATGTCATATAAAAATTATTAGTCATTTGTACCTCCACTAACTGGTTATGGGTGGAATCACTTATTAGTTGAGCCCCATGTATTCGTTGATTATTCTCTTTGATGATCTAGATTTAGTAGTACATTCATTCTTGATAACACTTATCATCGGTATTTCTAGTGACTTTATGTAGTAGTGTTATAATGTCTCCCACCTCCTCTATAAAATAAAACCTTTATATAGTCTTGGGCAATCAGGTGGAGGAATGTTTTAGAGTCTTGAGCCATTATTTATTGATAATTTTTTGACATCCCTCTTTCTTCTCCTCATAAAACTATGCAAATGTTTGCATAGTTATATCCAAATAACTCTCAAACTCAGGAATGGCAAACACTATGTTGATGAAGTCAAGATCAAGATACAGAACTTTCTACCCTTTCTCATTGAATACTTGTCTCCTATTAGGGTCATAATGTTGAACCATTATGAGGATCTACTCAGGGCTTTGAATATAAATAGGAAAGGTTGTAGCTTGTGGTAAAATAGAGTCATAGATACTTTGGATCTAGTCCCTTTTGAAATCTACACCTATCCTAGCCCAAAAAATCTCCTTGGTTAATGTGACCTAAATATGTATCTTTTATTCTACCATATTACACTATAAATAAGAAGTCACTATGAGGCCCTTATCTTTGAACTCCATTTCCTTGGGAGGTATGGAAACTAAAGTTACTTATTTTGAGAAACCAACTATGAGAGATGGTGGAACCTATAGGCATTTGGAACACTTGTATTTTCTAGTAAAAATTAGAGGTTATCAGAGCACATCTAATGTTTATGGTGCTTAATGGATGTGAAATATTTGATAGAGGTCGAACATACTTGAAACAGGTCCACTCTCCATGGTGTCTTGGAAGTTGGTAAGGTTTGAAGGTGCTTGAGGCACAGGAGATCTCTGGTAGAAGTAAGAGGTGTTCATTGCACATACATTTTCTATGGTGCTAAAAGTCGTGTAGGCTTATTAACTGTTTAAGGTAGGTCTAGTGTCCATGGGGACACTGGGGAATCTATATGGAATATTCACTAGTTTTTTGAATTTGGAGGTATATGCTTGGAATATTCACTTTGAGGAAGCCCTAGTTTCAAAGGTAAAATCTTTGAAGTGAAAACTAAAGTTATATTCTAGGAAATATCTTTTGGGGGATGAACTTATTAACCCTAGAAACAACCCTAAAGAATTGACTATGAACTCTAGATATAAGATCTTAACAAAAAATGACCTCTGATTAAAAATAACTTACATGAAAATCCCTAACTAGTAACCCTAAATGATATTAAATCTAAATCCTTTGCAATAAATGTAACATCTATGAAAAGATTTGACTCTAAATAGAAATGATAGAGAAATCAAAAGGAAAGCACCATATAACAAGCATGGATGATGTGGCTTGGAGGTTGAAAACTTTGGCTAAGTGTATGCTTGCATATGGCTCAAGGTTATATTGTGTGGTACAGATAGCTAGAGCTATAAAACATAATTATTAGATAACAAAATGATAATTAAAACCCTAATACTTAACTTTATAAGAAAAAAACTTGTAATAAATGTGAGATCAAGCGGTTGGTGGTGGAGGTTGTACTTACTTGAAGTAGGTCCACTCTCCTAGGTAAATTAAACTTGGAAGGAAGTATGACTTGACATGCACTTTGAAAATTTTAAAATGTGCAATGTGCGCTTTAAGTTTCACATTTCACAGGAGGATACTTGGTGAGTTGGTGGAAGTTGGACCTACTTGAAGCAAGTCCACTCTCCACAAATGAGATGGTAGGTTTTGGTGTAAGGAATATTCCATGAGGCACTTTTCACATTTTAAATGTGAAAAGTACACTAGAGACTCCACATTCCATGGTGTTATGAATTGGTAAGTGTTCAGTAGAATGTGGAGACCATAGTGCACTTTGCACATTTACAAATGTGCAATGTACACTTCAAGTTCTACATTCCATGGAAGGGGGTTATTAAGGTTTGGTAGGATTGGGATCCTATTGTGCACTTTTCACATTTTGAAACTATGTAAATTTCATGCCAAGTTATGGATTCTATCAGATTGGGTGCATTGTAGGATCTAAGGCCCACCATGCATTTTGCACATTTGAGAATGTGAAAAGTGCATGGTGAGTTTTGGATTCTGCATTTTTTTTGGGTTTTGGTGCTTTATGGGATTTGAAACCCACAAATAAATTTTCAAAGGTTCAAATTTCATCTAGATTCCCAGATTATATAGTTGAAGGAAAGATGGTTTTTTTTAAGGATTTAGGGTTTTTCCTAAAAAACAAAGGGGGTATCCTTTAGGGTGCTAAATGTAATGAGATTTTTAGGACAAAAATATCAATAGAAACAAAGCACCAATTTAGCTACATTTAATATTTGATCATTCTTAGACACATTTTTCTTATTCAACTGAAGATAATCTCCTTTGTTTTCTCTTCTCACACTTCTTTCTCTCTTAAACGACCTATTAGGCCTTATCTCTCAATTAGCCCTCTCCTTGGTAGAATTAGGTCAAATGACATTACTAAGCACCTAAAAAAACATAATTATATACTCATGGAATATTCATATCAGTTATATAATTATCTTTAATCCTTTAAACTATTGTAAAAAAATTTATATCCTTCACTCAATAGCTCAATATTTTAACTAGTCAAAAAAAGCTTATTACTCCTTGACTTTATACTTGATTATTTCTCACAGCCATCTTGATCATCCAAGGACATCACCATAATTTTATTATGATTTAAATATATCACTACATATGTTTCACAACTGAAATAAACATTTCATAGGTCGCTCATTAACCTTAAGGGTTAAAACCACCATTAGGTCTAATAGAGACCTAATGTAATTAGGCCTTCCTTAAGCACACATTCCACTTAGACCTCTTATGATAACTTTGAACCTTAAAAATTTGATTAAAAACTTCATGTGTCACTTTAATATACCTCTCATAATATTTTACAATGTCCCCAATACCATTTTGATCTTTTCACTCCTTGAACGATCCAATTAGGTATACTCGCCAATAGGCCTGTTCGCTGCCAAAAAAATTGTTTTATAAATTTGAACCTACACAACGTTTCCACATAACCCACATATAAAATAATATTAATTATATTAATGACTTAAAAAATTTCCCCAAATTCTTTTGTCTTCACCACATAGTCCAAAATACCTCAGGAACACTCTTGTAAAAGGCTTACTTAGAATCACCAAACATAGTCAATAATTAGTCAAAATCATTTGAATCTACAAAATTTTATAGGGATTTATAATTATAAAAAATACATTAAAATTATTATATTATACCTATATAAGACATTAAATTTCATTTTATCCTTCAAATTAGTGCAAAATGACTCAGAAACATCATTTACACACATGCATAGAAAGTTGCCTATAACACCAAAAACATAGTCAAGAAAATCAAGTCATAGAACATATATGGGATAACCTATGTGATATTCCAATGGGTTTTTTTGAAAACTTATATTTCATGTACATATATCAAAATTGGTCTTCCAGACCATTCTTACTATTTCACTCTACACAGACTGTACTATGTTAGAGACACCAGTTTGCTGACAACTTTTTGATTGAGTATAGGCATCATCAACACTTATACATAAATGGGATAAGAGGGATAGTTATTTAATAATATTCCCATGCATTACTATCCATCATTAGTCTTTTATAACCAATCCCTAATCTCATTCTTATTCTCTCTTAGTTTTCTTAATATTTTGCTCATTAGGCTTGTTTAGCGATATGCCAAACTCCATGACCATTTTAGCACATTTTTGGTCTTAAACCTGATAATAAATTTTCATGGGCATAAACTATAGTTTTTAAATATCATACACTGTCCATTTCCATGCTTTGACCTTGTCAACCCAGCCTGTTACATCAAATTTCCTAAAAATAAGGGTTTTCTTGAAGCTTCTACTCACTGTCAAGAGAAACCAAATCCACCTAATGAAACAATAAAGCATAATTTACATGTTAAAAACCTAAAAATAGTTGAAATTTACCATTATAATCCATATATTATTATATCTTTCTTATTGGGTCATTATAAGGGTTTTGAGAGGGTTTTGACTGGTTTCACTTCTTAGTAATCGTTCATAAAGGATTGCATCTCATCTCCAAAAACAATAACATGAAAAAAAATATAGGTACCTTCAAAAACTTCCATGAAGTTATAAATATATAATTAAAAGGTTTAATATTCCAATGAGTAAATGAAATCTCTTCTCGAGTTTGTAACACCCCATTCTATGCACACAGGGAACCTTATCACAAGTTTTCATGCTTTCTCCTTCAAGTATAAAATTAAAAATTTGTCCACACACTTAAAATTACCAATCACACTTATGTAAATGTTTTCAATATATTTGGTATCCTTTTAAATGATCTTGACCCCTAATTAGGCCATTATAGGTCACTTTGCATACTAGGCCTTCTACTACCAGTCACACTTAGACTATGATCATGCCTTGAAACCTCTTGAACTATCTTAAAAACTCAAATATAATGTCATATGACCTCATACCAGGTTCATAAATTTTCAACATTTATTTTAAAATTCTTGTATGGCTCAATTCATCATGTTACTAGGTTTATTTCATTTCACTAGGTTCCTCAAATAAGGCTTTATGAACTCAACATCAAGAACAAAAATGACAACATAGAGGAGAGGTGGATGGTGATTGTTGGAAGGCCCAAAGTTGCCTAGTTCAACACTAAAACCATGCATTGACATCTATAGGTTTGATCCTAAAAGAGCCCTCTTTACTATTATTGTAAATATAGACTATGAAAAAATGTTAAATGGTTATAAATATTGAAAGTGGAAATTATGATCTAAAATTTCATCAATAAGAGTTAATGGGTGGTGTTTCAAGGTCCAGTCTATACATACAAGTGTCCCATTATGCCAAATGCACACCTACAGCTAACTATAGGAGCACACAGTCTAGATAGAGGATTGAATATGGATTAATCAAGGTTGTATGATTAAATATGATCCAAAATGGTTCATGAAATACAAAATTGAGGTGTGACTTTTAAAATAAGGAATTTTCACCTACAAGGTTTTACTCCTAACACATTTGGCTGTGTTTGACCATGACAAGTAGTGAGCAGTTTTGAGGTTGTGAATGCTATCAATTCATAAGGAGGTTTAAAAATGGGATAAAAAAATAATACAATGATGCTAAATTATTTTAAATTGATCTATAGACATTGTCTTAGGTTTAAATAAGTGTGATTACCTATAGGTGTACCTCTATGATATAAAACACAATCAAGAGTTGAAATTGTCTTGACTAAGGAGTGTGAAGGGTGTGTATTATGTTAGAGTGATGAACATGTTTATAACATATTATACATGATTTTTACACTCCAAAATTTTTCTCATCAATATTAATCATGTAGGAAAGAGACTCTATGAAGCAACATACACAGTCTACATCTTACAACTTGTACATAGGCCACCTGTTCATAATCTATCTTGGGTTTTTTAGAAGTTGGAGTGTCAAATGGCATGAAAAAATCTTAAAATTTTATGTAAAAGGTATATAAAAATATTATAAACACCTCCAAAATTTGGTTTTCCTTGTAAAATGTGTAATTTCCCTATGTTTTATCTTAGATAGAGAGCACTCGCTTATGAACAAAACCTACAATTTTTGTAGAAGGAAGGTTAAATGATGGACAAAAAGGAAATTAAACCTTATGAAAAGGTGTGAAAATATGGATCATACCTATTAAAACATTAGGAATCAATAAAAGGGGAAAGAATCTCAATAAAATGGTCTAAATCATCAAGGTTATAGACAAGCCTATTAAACAGGGTTTTGTCCTAATATCCAAATGAGGGGTCAATGTCATTTCTATCCTTATGTGTGAATTATAGCCTTTTATATCATGTATTTTAGGTCACTATATAGGTGTAAAATACTTATTTTTATAGATAAAATATCCTTTTGGGGCATAGAGCCAATTCAATCTTGCAAGAAATGAAGGTCAAAGCTTGATAGGCAAACTTTAAGTGCTCACATCCTCTCTGAAGCTTTGCATGGAGACCCAATAAGTTTGTATTTGTTGACACAGGTCTTGAAATTTTAATTTTTTAATTTATTATAATTTCTAATCTCAGGGCTTTATCAATGAACCTTAAAAGCAAAAGTGACTTAAAACCCTTGTTAAACCTCGGATAAAGACCCGACTAAAAAACCAAGAATGGATAGCTATACAAATGGAATAAAATGATCATGAAAGTGGTTGGAGGTTGTATAGGACTATTAATGGATCCTCTTCATCAATTTTTGTACCACCCTACTTGTACAGACATGGTATATGATGGATTTATTTAACTATTTTATGCATTATAGAAGGTCTAATTACTTTCAAAGAATGAAATAAAATTTGAGAGGAATATAGAGACTCATTATAACTCAATATAGTCATTTAATTATCTATAAAATATCCTAAGTGTGCCTACCAGTAGCTCTATCTCATCTAGTCAAATTGGCATAGCTAACATGATAGTGAGAAGGGTGAGAACTTTAAGTGGATGGACTTTTAATGTGTGCATAATGCCTATAATGCCATGAATGGTATTTTTATATGTATTTCACCCCATTTGATGTATTTTCATGTGAAACTAATGATAAATTTGAGGCCAAGTGTAAAGGTGTGTGAAAGAGGAGTTTTTTTTACTGTAGGCAATGATGGCTTAGTTCTAAAAGATTCCAAACGATTAGGAATGCATAAAATGAATGGAGAAGCATGTTTTTAACCTTTCTCCCTTAGTAAAATCATTATATATGTCCTTATTCAATTTTTGGATGTTCCAATAGGGGTGATTGATGAAGGAAATTTTTTTGTGCAGAATGAGAACTCCTACACCACTTTTTAAGAGTTTCATGCTTCGGATAGACACTTGTACTTTATGAGCTTTCATGGTCAGTTTCACATCTTCTTATAATGTAAATTTAATCTCTTATCTTAGCATGAAAATTGTCCAAGTGACCTTTGGACTTCCCTTTCCTCATTCCTCTCTCAAATGTTATAAGTAGTGACCTTTTGGGCTCTTTTGAGTAGCCTCCATTGGTTAACGGTGAAACCCTAGATAATTTTGTATTTGAATGTCTTTCTACAAAATAAATATGTGAATTTTCCTAATTAAATTTTGCATAACTGATTCCAGTTACAAATCATGTTGATCTTGTCTACTATGAGATAATTTTTTCTAGCATGTTGTCTTTAATGGTCTACAAAGTATGAAAAAGATTAATTATGACAGATATTTGTTAGTGTTCCTTCTTAGTGTATGAGAGTTTTAGAAGTGTTTTATGACTGCATTCTCCAAAGTATCATTTATTATCCCTCTTAAACATTAATATACCTCTTGAACCTAGCATATGAAACATTGATGTTAATAATCTATCTTGACTTGTGAGTTATATGTGAAAGAAGATTTGATTTTCTCTAATTATTATAAGTTTAGTCAATAAGAGGAAACATGTTATTGGTGAATCTCATTTTTATATTTTTAATTTTGTCTTACTAACCCTTTTCATGCAAAGTTGATAAGTAGGAAAGTACTTTAAAGAGTGCATCAAGGGAATTAGCCCTTCTAGAGATTCATTTCACCAATTGATTACCCATAGCAAGTGAGATGTTTCCATTTTAACACTTGGATGAGAATACTTGAGGCATCTCTTCAAGGGGTGAAAATCTAAGTGACAATAGTTTTTGGCATGCTCAATGGGACTCTAAGTCCTAGAATATTGTCTAAGATTGGTGTTGATCTTGACATATTTGTAGTTGAAAGAATAATTACATTTAGTACTTGGTGACTCAACTAAGATTTCAACTCTTTGGTTATTGATCAGTCCTTATTTTCCATGCCAAGGGTGACCACTAGGTTTACTACTAAAGGTTACGTTTTGAGTTTGTACAATTACCTTGTTATTCTATCAAAAGGTTTAGATTTGTAAACACTCATCATTATTCAAGGGAGTTAGTTTTTAAAAGGTCTAAATTTTTACTTGGTTCAACCCCTAATACTTACAATTTACTTTCCAATATGGCTATAAATATTCCTTTTTTTATCTTTCACCAAATCATCTCATTTGAATCTTTCCCAATATGACCAAATTCTAAGAGCATCCCTTTAAAATGTTCCATCTTTTAATGGAGAAGGTCCTATTACTCCCATTGAACACATTACAAACATGGAAATTTTATGAAACATCCATAATATCACTCAAGATAATGTAACCATTAGGCTATTGACATTGTCTTTCAAAGGGAAAACTTTAGATTGCTATGGAACTCTACCTCATATTTCCATTGTTTCAAGGGATGAAATAGGAAATATATTATTTAAGTGGTTTGAAGAGAAGAGTGATAATTTGTCACTAGTTGAGTAATTGAATAATATCAAGAGGTTTCCTCAAGAGTTCATGTAGGATTTTAACTCTAGATTTCAAAAGACATGGGATAAGATCCTAGCCCTTGTGAGAACTACTCCAAATTATGCCTTCTTGTATTAACTAAAAGCATTTAATAGTGATATATCCATGATGATCCAATCCACAGGTGGGAATTCACTACCTAATGCCTATGAGATAGCTATTACTTCTAAGAATTGTCTTGTTCAAGTAGGAAAGATTACTCCTAGACCACCAATGCCATTATTTCCTTATTTTTAGCCTCGTAGTCAAATTGCATTACCTACCCTCACTCCTCTTCCTATTATCCAAGAGAAGTCTTCCCTTGGCCCTACCAATGAGATTCATGAACTCAAGAGTTTGCTTCAAAGTGTTAAAAATGAATTGGTTACTCTCAAAATGTAACAAGCTCAAAATTATAGGCCTTATCAGTCCTATAATCAGTTTGGACAAGTAAGTAGGCCTCCTTTTCAAGGTAATGCTCAAAGACAAGGTCAACTAACTCAAGATAGACCTTACCAAATTTTCAATCCTAATGCCCCATTATCTTCTAGATATCTTTTTCCTAATCAAAATAATTTTGTCCAAGAATAACCATGCTATCCTTCAAATGACCAAAATCAAGGCCAAGTTGCATATGCCAATGAAATGCCTGGTCAAGCCATGAAAATACAAGGTAGTCAAGTACCTAAAGTTTCCAATTTTGAGGTGCCAATGAAAAATGGAATGGAAAATGGACAAACAAAACTTGATTTTTAAAGTTTCCAATTTTGAGGTGCCAATGAAAAATGGAATGGAAAATGGACAAACAAAACTTGATTTTACTCTTATAAATCATCTAGAGGGATATTTTTATGCCATCAATCAGTTGGGAAGTTTAAATAATGTGAATGTTAGTGTATCCTCTAACACTAGATCTAAGAAGAGGGTTGTAGAAGAGACATAAGGGGAAAATCAAGGACATTTTTTTTAATCCTCCATCACCCCAAATGGTAGTTTGGTATAACTAAGCTCCTAAGGTGTATGAAAATAAGATATATTAGAATTCAAGACCAGCTCCTACACATCCATCGTCACATGCTACACCACAAGGTACTAGTGCTTCCAAACAAAAATTCAAGATAAAAATCCTTATATCAATGTTATTGATAAAATGAAGAATTTATACATGAATATTTAATTATGGGACTCATTGACATTACTAGGACAAAATTCTATTCTCCATAAGGAATTGGTTTGACTAGGTAAACTAGTTGGATCAACAAGGATTGAAAATGTTGTTTTGGTGAATGGAACTTAGTGCATTGATATAAAAGTAAATAAAATAGATAAGACTCCTCCTTTTTATCTATCCTTGATCATTTGTGATTTGTTAGTTCACAATTGTATCATAGATAATGGGGCTAGACTTTAGTTATGCCTAAGTCAATAGCAGATAAGTTAGGCCTCAAATATGAACTAATGGCTAAGGGAGTTCTACAATTGGATGGATCACCAACAAAGACTTTGGGAGTAGTAAGGATCTAAATTTCATTTTACATGATTTTCATACTTTTTATATCCCTAATGATGTGGTTGTTATAGATTTACCCCCATGCTTTTCTCTTTGTTTGTCAAGAGAATTTACAGCTAAGATAGCTGGATACTTGGCAGTAAATTGGTCATAAATAATTCTTTAAACAAAGTATGGTACCAAAGTGAAGATTGAATCAGAACCTATTCTTCACAATAATTAGATCCATACATGCCTAAGGTTGAAAATGTCAATTATGCTATTCTTTATGAGGAAGATCTTGGCATGGATCAATTTCCAACTTCTTCTCTTGAAGGACTTGGTGATATACATTTAGATAAATGGGGAGCTAAACACTATGAACATGATCCTTATAAATTCATGGAGGAAGCTATCTTGGAGTGTGTTTCCTTCATGAAGAAGGATCTTTCATGCTAAAATTGATGAAGCCAAATGATACTATGGGTGGTTTATGGTAGTTATTTTTTGATGGATCAAGAAGTAAGGTTGGATTAGGTGGTGGAGCAATGTTAGTTTCTCCAACCAAAGAAAGGTATAACTATAATTTCATATTTCACTTTATTTGTAATTTTAATGTGGTAGAGTATAAGTCCCTAATTTATAGCCTTGAGTGGGATAAAAAGAGAGGTGTGAAAGAGTTACAAGTTTATGGTGATAGTGAGTTGGTTGTGAATCAAGTGAGAGGTTAAAATATGACTAAGAACTCTTTCCTTAAGTCCTATAAGCATAGAGTGTGGGATATTTTAGAAGATTTCCTAGATTTCAACATTAAATATATATCAATAGAAGATAAAAAACATGTTGATAGGTTGGCACCCATTGGAGCTCATTTTGATAGTCCAAAAGAGTTTAGAGATGACAAGAACTAGCCTCATATCAAAGTAATTGTAAGGCCCTCTATACTTGATAATATCACTAATTGGCAAGTGTTTGATAATGAACATCAAATATTTATCTTTCTAAAAGAGGAGGCTAAATTCTATTCAAAAAACTAATCCAAACTATAACAAAAATATGAAGGGCAAATTGTATAATTAAAGACAAACAAGATCCCTAAGGGCTTAGTCACACTTGAGAGTATTTTCAATGATGGTGTTTAGTTTAATAAGTAAAATTTAAGAATGTATACAAAGAAAGAAAACTATTATACAACACAAATCTTCAAATATAAGTTGATTTCTCTTGGGAAGGTATGTACTAGAGAAGAAAGATATGATTTCATTGAATTATGCAAAGAATTTGTTGATATCTTTGCATGGGAATATAGTGATTTAAAAGGATTTGACCCAAATCTATCTCAACATACAAAATATTTAGTTGATAATTCTAAACATATCAAGAAAAGGCAAAGGACAATTAATCCTAAGACTAAGCCTCTTATGAGGAAGGTGCTTACAAAGTTGATTGAGTTTAAGATAATTTTTCCTATTAAGCATTCATCTCAGTTGGTAAAATTAGTCTTGGTAATGAAGAAGAATGGGGAAATTAGGTTATGTGTTGACTTTAGAGATTTTAATGGAGTTTCCTTGAAAAATGATTATCCCTTTCCTTCCATGGAGTAAATTTTCCAAGTTTTGGTAGGTAGTGAAAGGTTCTCACTCCTTGATGGATATTTAGGATATAATTAGATTTTGGTAAAGGAAGGAGATCAATATAAGACAACATTTACCACTAAATGGGGCACATATGCTTATAGTAATATACCTTTTAGTTTTTATAATGCTGGGGAAACCTTCCAATGTGCAATGGATGTGGCTTTTCAAGGCCTAATAAATGATATAGTGCTAGTGTATCTTGATGATATCATGATCTTCTCCAAGGATGCAAAAGATAATTTGAAGCATCTTAGGTATATTTTTGAGAGATGTAGAGAGTTTGGAATCTTTATTAATCCAAATAAGTGTGTATTTTCTATCCATGAAGGCAAAATTTTGGGACACATTATTTCAAATAAAGGTCTATCCATATATACTGAAAGGGTGAGTACACTCTTGGCATTGGCTTTACCCAAACATAATAAAGCTTTGCAAAGTTTCTTTGGAAAAATCAATTTCATAAGGAGGTTTATTCCTAATTTTTCCAATTTATTCAAGCCTCTAACCTATATGCTAATGAAAGATGAATTTTTTACATGGAAAAGAAGAAGGAAGGAGAGTTTTGAAGATATCAAGAAAGCTATTGCTCAAGCTCTAACTCTTGTAAGTCTTGATTTCTCAAAGGATTTCAACTTGTATACTTTTGAAAATGAAGAAGTAATCTTTACCATGATCACTTAATCAAACAAAGAAAACTTGGAGCAACCTATTACCTTCTTTAGTCAAGGATTAGAAGGCTATGAGGTAAGGTACACTTATGTAAAGAAGCAAGTAATTTCAGTTATTAAAAGCATAAAGAAGTTTAGGCACATGTTACCTAGAAATAAGATTCATATATTGGTACCTTGTCCTAATGTCAAATAATTCATTTTGAGTAGATATTTGAATGAAAAGAGGGTTGGTTGGATTACAAAAGTAATGGAGTATGATGTAGAAATCAAGACAACCAAACTAGTAAAAGGGAAAGGATTATGTGAGCACCTTGATTTTAATTTGAAGGAAAAAAAGAATTTTTTTCTAACCCTTCAAGATCATCCTATGATAGCTTCATATTTTCCAATGAGGAGATGGACACAAGAAATGATCTATTTTATTCAAATGGGTGAGTGTCCACAAGGCTTAGATAGAGCCAAAGAAGGTACTTTAAATTACAATCTATTCCTTCAGTACTTATTAATGGAGTATTGTTTAGGAGATATTTCTTAGATGTACTATTGAGATGTGTTGAATCAGATCAGGTTGAGAAGTTATTGTTTGAATTTTATGATGGACTAGTAGGTGTTCACTTTGATCCAAGAACTCTAGTTTCCAAGATTATGAGAGCTAGTTATTTTTGGCTTAGTTTGTTTAAATATACTCATGCTTGGGTAAGGACATGTCAAAAATGTGCTCTGTCTAATGGAAAACAAAATCTTTCAACCTTACCTCTTCGTCTAATATAGGTAGACTAGCCTTTTATGCAATGGGTTCTAGATTTCATAGGATTAATCAACCCACCTTCTAGTGTTGGTCATAAGTCAGTGTTAGCTACCAGAGATTACTTTAAAAGATGGGTGGAGGCTATAGCTCTAAAATAAGCAAATGAAAGTTTAGTTTTATACTTTTATGAAGGCATAGTGATAATATTTGGGTCTCCTTCAACAATAATATTAGATAATGCATTAGTTTTCCTTTGGATGAAGATAAATGAGTGGGATTTCAAATATGGTATTTATCTTAGTACTTTCTCCAACTATTATCCATAAGGGAATGGACTAGTTGAGTCCACTAATAAGAATCTCATTAGGATTATCAAGAGGAAACTAGAGGAAAACCAAAGAACTTGGCATTCCAAATTGAAGATAACTCTTTGGGCTGATAGAATCACCCCTAAGAGAACCATTGGAAACTCACCATATACACTTTTTTATGGAAGAGAGGCTATATTACCTATTTCACTTGAGTTACTAGTTTTGGGCCTCACTTACTAGCCAGAGTTGATGTCAAATGAAAGCATGGAGGTTAGATTATGTGAGTTGATGGAGCTTGAAGAAACAAGGGATCAAGCTATGCAAACTATAAGAGCTCATCAGGATCAAAAAAAGAGATATTTTGATAATAAATCCATCCCAAGAACCTTTCAAGAAGGAGACATTGTTCTAAACTAGGATGAAGATAGGGCTAATCCTGGAAAACACGTAAAGTTTGATGCTTTGTAGAGTGGCCCCTGTGTCATCACTCAATGTAAACAACATAATGCTTTCCAACTTTCAAATTTGGATGGAGAGAAGATTCATATCCCAATCAATGGGATCTATCTTAAACATTTCTATTAAGTTTATCCTCTCTCCTTGTACATATCTGCTATTTTTCTTGTTTTCCTTAAGTCCTTATACACATGTGTGAGTCTTGTTGGTGTCTTGCTTTGTTTTGTGTTTTCTTGGTGTGTTGAGGTTGTTTTATGTTTATTTTAAGCAATTTATTACTATTTGTCTTCAATAATTCATTGATCCTATTATTCCATGGATAAATAAGGCTATTGATCTTTAGTATATCAAGCATACTACCCCTATGAGTCACTAATTTATTGACCAAATTTAACCTTGTAGGTCAAATTAGGACCCCTGTAGGTAAAATCATGATTTTTAAATGTTTTAGGGGTCTAATATTTTTTCATAAGGTATTTTATAGTAAAAATGATGTAATTTGATGATGTTTTAGCCTTAATCATGGTCTAATTAGGTTATATGTCACTTTGAGTCATTTAGTAGGCATTTATGGGTCATTAATGCAAGTGGCATGGTTTTTAAGGTGTCCAAGTTAGGAATGTAGTCCCATTTGAATCTTGTGGCTTATCTAACTGAAAATCAAGAAACCAACTAAAAAGGGAGGAGTTTGGCACTTGTATGGGCCATGAGGGAAGGTGAAATGTGAGATAAGGTCATGTAACATTTCTTCATCTTCCTTAGACTCATATTAATTCTTTACATACTTTTAAAGTTCTAAAAAAGGTCCAAAATTGTTTTGCTCCTTCTTCACCCTTCTAGACACACAAAAATGGTTAGTAATTTCATGCTTAGTATGGCTAGTAGAAGAGGTTTTAGGACAAATTCCTATGGTGGGTGATATTAAATTGAGAGATATTCATTTTCATAACAATTTTTTAAATATTATTCAACTATGCTTTATGAATCATCTCTAACAAATTAACTATGTTTTTTTGCTCACTATTTCCTACACTTTATAGGTTTTGATCTAATTTGGATAAATATATACATTTAAATTGGTTATGTTAACTCTAGATGATTTTAGATCTCTTATAAAATTATCTTCATGCTTAGTTTCATTTTTCATGTAATTTTCTTAGACAAGTCATCTCATGTTGCAAGAAGGTGTCACCATGTGAGGTCTCAATCAAAGTTTTCCTTGTTTTTAAAATGTTTGGTTCTCTAAATAGGTTTAATATAAATGGAATATAATTTCTCAAATGTCTCAATTCCATAATTTTTTCATCCTTCCATGATTTTTTTCATCACACCATGCTTTGATCAACTTTTAGTCTTGCCAATTTTCATAGTCAACTCTCCATTCACTTTCACTTGCAATCACATGTATGAGACTTACCTATCTTGTTCATGGAATTTTAATGAAGGTGTATAAATTTTTTCAAGTCATCAAGATATGAAGAGATTTCATTTGAATATCTGAGGAAAATTAAGGTTGGTTGCAAGTTCATGCACCACACAAACCAACCACTAGCTACCATTGCTTACTATGTAACAGGTGTTTGTAAGAGGTTTTCATGTTGGAATAGAGGTATTGAGACTTATATAAATATCCCCATAGTGAAAAAAATTAATTATAGGGATTATAAATGAGTTTATGTTTGTTCATGAGGCCATTCATCTACACATATTTCTCCAATTCTATCTATTGCCCACATACAACTCAATCTCCACCTACAAGAGTCTCTTTGATGATGTCATGTTGAGATAGATAATTTAATAGGTGTTTAAATATTTTAAGAGTGAATTTTTATACTTGGTGAAATCATATAATTTATCATAAACATACATATCTTACATACTACCCAAGTTTGCTTACTTCCTATGTATACGTAAATACCCACCATGTACTTGTATAAGAAGTTAGAGCATGGTAAAGCCTTATTTTAAATCCTAGAATGTGGATTGGTCATGATATACTATTTATTGTGTCAGATAGTTAAATGGAATTATGTATCACTTTCAAACATAAGATGGTTGAGTTCAAGGACATTTTCCCTAAAAAGTGAAAATAAAGGTCCAAGTTATTTTATGGATATCCTATAACAACGTTACAAATACTCTTAGTGAATGAAAATGACCATACCTTGTAGTATCCATGAAGGATAAGAGATATTCAAATATGAATTCAATAAGAGAGGTATAGGGTGGTTGTTGTAAGTCTCAAAGTTGCCTATTTCAACACTAAAACCCTACATTGACATCTACAAGTTTGATCTTAAAAGAGCCCTCTTTACCTAATGTGGCAAAGATAGAATATGACACCATGTTGAAAGGTTATAAATAGTGAAATTTTTAATTATTATCTAAAACATAATCAATAATAGTTAATGTGTGGTGTTTCAAGGTTCAATCTACACCTACATGTGTCTCATTATGCCAAATGCACACCTACAACTGACTGTAGGAGCATACAGTCTAGATAGAGGCTTGAACATGGATTAATCAAGGTTGGTTCATTAAATATGATCCAAAATGGTTCATGAAAGCAAAAATTTAGGTGTGACCTTTCAAAAAATTAATTTTCACCTACAAGGTTTTACTCCTTCCAACACAGTTGATTGTGTTTGACCATGACAGGCGGTCAACAGTTTTGAGGTGATGAATGCTATTAATGCATAAGGAGGTTTCTAAATGGGATAAAAAAAGAATATAATGGTATTAAAGTATTTTTAATTTATGTATAGAAATTTTTTATTTTTAAATAAGCATGATCACCTATAGGTGTACCTCTATGACATAAAATACAATCAAGAGTTGAAATTGACGTGACTAAGTAAGGAGTGTGAAGGGTGTGTATTAAGTTAGAGTGATGAAAATTTTTATAATATATTATCCATGATGTTTAAACTCCAAAAATTATCTCATTAATGGTAATAATGTAGAAAAGAGACTCTATGAAGTAACATACATAGTTTATATCTTACACCCTGTACACAGGCTACCCATTCATAGTCTATCTTGGGTTTTATAGAATTTTGAGGGTCAGATGGAATGAAAAAAGGTTTAAATTATGTGTATAATTTTTATAAAACTTTAATAAACACCTCAAACATATGGTTTTATAGGGTAAATAGGGGAAGTTTCCTCTATTTTGTCTCAGATAGAGGGCACTCCTTTGTGATCAAAACCTACATTTTTTAAGAATGAAGATGAAATAGTGGACCAAAATGTAATGAAACAATATGAAAAGGTGTGTAAATATGGATCATACCTAAAATAATAATAATAATTAAGAAAATATTATAGAATCTCAACACAATGGTCTAAATCATCAAGGTTACAAATAGGCATGTTAGGCAAGGTTTTGGCCTAATATGCAAATGAGGGGTCAATGTCATTTCTAGCCTTAAGTGTGAATTATAGCCTATTATATCATGGTTTTTAGGTCACTATAGATTTTTTAAAGCTTCATTTTTGTAGATACATCATAAAATATCCTTTTTGGGCTTAGAGCCAATTCAAGCCTACAGGAAATGAAGGTCAAAGCTTGATAGGATAACTTTGAGTGCTCACATCCTCTCTAAAGATTTTCATGGAGACCCAAGAAGTTTGGATGTGTTAAAAATGGTCTTATAATTTGAATTTTTATATTTTTTTGGTAGTTCCAATGTTATGTCTTTATGAATGAATTTTAAGAGCAAAAGTGACCTTAAACCCTTACTAAACCCTAGATAAAGACCCGCTAAGAAAAAAAGAATGGAGAGATATCCAAATGGGATTAAATGACCATGAAAGTGGTTGGAGGTTATATATGACTCTTCATGGCTACCCCTCATCAATGTTTGTGTCACCCTACCTGTATGGACATGGTACATGATGTCTTTCTTTGACTATTTTGTGCATTGTGTAGGGTTTAGGGACTTTTAGGGAATGAAATCAACATTGGGAGGAATATAGAGACTAATTGTAACTCACTATATTAATTTAATGGTCCATAAAATATCCTAAGTTTTTTTTACATCTTTGCTAGTCAAATTGGCATAGTGATCATGATAGTGAAAAAGGTGAGAACTTCAAGTGGATATCTTTTTAAGGTGTGATTGATGCCTATAAGGCCATGGATAGTCATGAAATTTATTTCACCCCATTTTATTTATTTTCAATAGAAAATAAAGGAAAATTTGAGGCTAAGTGTGTAAGGTGTGTGAAAGAGGAGTTTCTTTGACTATAGATAGTGATGGCTCACTTATAGAATATTATATATGATTAGGAATGTATCTAATGCATGGAAAAGAATGTATGAAACCCTTCACTCTCATCCCAATCATTATATATATCCCTATTTATTTTTGGTATGTTCCAATAGGGGTAATTGTTGAAGGTAGTTTCTTATGCAGAATGAGAATTCCTACACCACTTTTCAAGAGTTTCATGATTTATATGAACACTTGTACTTTATGACATTGCATAGTTATTTTCACATCTTCTCATGCACATGTAACCTCTTTTCTTAGCATGACAAGTGTCCAAGTGACCTTTGGACTTCCCTTTCCTCGTTCCTCTCTCAAATGCTATAAGTAGTGACCTTTGGGCTTCTTTTGAGTAGCCTTCATTGGTTAATGGTGAAACCCTAGCCAATTTTGTATTTGAATATCTCTTAAAGTAATAAAAAAATGAATTTTATTATTTAAATGTTGTATAATTGAGTTTGGTTGTAAATCTTATTAATTTTGTCTAGTAAAATATAGTTTTTTCCAGCATGTTATCTTTGATTGTCCACCAAGTATGCAGAAGAGTAATTATTTCAAGTATTTGCTAGTGTTCCTTCTTAGTGTATGAGCTTTATATAATTGGTTTATGATTTCATTATCTAAATTATCATTTATTATCCTTCCTAAACATCAATATACCTCTTGAACCTAACATATGAAACATTGATGTAACAATTTAACTTGAGTTGTGAGTTATGTGTGAAATTAGCTTTGATTTACTCTAATTAGTATAAGTTCATTCAATAGGAGGGAACTTATTATTGGTGCATCACATTTTTATCTTTATTAGTTTGTCTTCTTGACCCTTTTCATTTAAATTTAATACATTGGAAAGTACTTCAAATATTGCATCAAGGGAACTGGCCCTTCTAGAGATTCATCTCACCAATTGATTACCCACAACAAGTGAGATGCTTCCTTTATGCCACTTGGATGAGGAGAGCTGAGACTTCTCCTCAAGGGGTGAAAATCTAAGTGACAATAGATATCTATGTGGAGGTAAAAGGAATAGTCTCTACAAAATCATCTTGTAGAAAAGGGGATTTTAATTCTTCTTTATCTTGTGCTACAATGATAGTGGTAATAGGTTCCTATCGTAGGCTATCAAGAGTTTCTTCATCCATTACTTCATCATCATCAAAATCTAATATCAATTTCCTTCTTCTCTTCTGAGTGAGATGAATAATTTATTCATGTGAGGGTTTTTGAGGTGTTGAATGTGAAATAGAGTCTATTGGTGGTTCATATTTTATGATTTTAATGGGTTCCTATGTAGAGGTAGTTAGAGAAAATGGCTTAGGGTTTCTTGTGGAAGACCTAAGTCTTAATTTTTTGCTTGGATCTGATGGTTCAATTACATTTAGAGGACTTGGAGGTTTAAGTCTATCATCCTTAATTTTTGATCTTGCACATTGAACTAACTCAAAAGTAGCCAATTTGGATGAAGAAACCCTTGGTGAAGCCCTAGATCTCAACACAATTGGATATCATGGTATTTTCTTATCAAGTTTTAGGTATTTCCTCTTTTTCCCTTCATGGAAAGCAATCAAAGCTTTTGTGCCCTACTCCTACTATAGAAAATGATGTTGGATTATCAATTAAATGAGCCCATGATGGAAGATGGAAGATGGGTTATTAGGGTACCTCATACCCATGACTTGAATGGTCTCTAAAAAAATGAGGGTAATTTGATTCAATGTTGGGGTTTTTGTATTTCATACCTTAGATGAATCAACATTCTCATCACCATACAAATTACAACACTAACTTGACCCTCACAAGTTAGGTATTTGATAATCCAAAAAGACACAAACCTCTAAAGCTCAAACAAAGAATTTAAATTGATACCTTTGGTTCTTATATTGGTGTATTGAACATACACTAGCACTAGATCTCCCTCACCATTTGAAATACATATGATTTCATTGAAGGAGGATATTATTGAAATCATATCCCCCTCATCTGGAATTATAGATAATTTTCTAATAACCTAGCTAGAGAATGGAATTTTCACACCTCTAACAATGGAAAAATCCATCTTCAAGTGGAGGATGAAATCTATAACAAGGGTTTCATTGAAACCCTATAATTTAATGAGAAACTCTATCCATCTTACTACTATAAACTCTTTTTTTTCTTGTTCATATCTTAATATAGCATCTATAGATTTACGCTCATATTTTTTATTCTATCCCATTCTAATTTTTTTAATCTTTCACAAGACACAATAATCTATAACTCTACTCAACAAGAAATGAAACTTGGATAGAAAATAATTGATTATGATAGCGATAATATCCCTTTTTGTTTTAATGCTATGGATGAAATGTAATTTTCCCAAGTGTGTCGAGTGATGATGACAATATAAATTGATCATGTCACAAGTAATAATGATTATTGATTATTAACTTTTTATTTATTTGTAATCATCACGTCATCATTTCTCTATCAATTACATTCCCACATGGGTTATAATATGATGAGAAAGACAAAATCATCATAGATTTGTTTATGACTTGACAGGGTAAAGTTTGTAGCATGTGGTCAAGTTCTAGAAGGTAACTTTTTGAAAAGATTCCCTATTGACATGGTAATATCCTTCACATAGAACTTATGGAAACTTTCCCAAAGATTTAAGCATATATGTGCAGACTAAATTTTTTTTAAAATAACCCTTAGTAAATGAATAAACACTATAACTTTGAAAACTCATGATGTTGTCCATGTTTGACCTTCTTCACCTGTTCTAACAAAATAAATTGCATGAGTTAGTTAAAGGAATGGTAGAGAATAAGACAACATCAATATTTATTGTTTTGGAAAAAGGAGAATCAATCATTACTCCTAAATTTTTTAACTCACTTTTTCTACTTTTTTATTTTTTAAAGTTTTTTGCACTTGACCAACCATTTACTAGTTTTCTGATCAAGGCTCATCTTGAAGTACATGATTAGCTAGTAAGTTGATTTTTTGGTCATGACCTTTAATAACTTCCTTAAGGATTTTCATTATTAAAATAATTTTAATTTTAATTTTAATTTTAATTTCTATTTCTATTTTTGTTTTTATTTTTACTTTTTTTTTTTTTGCATTTTTAGAGAAGAAGTGGATCCTCTTCTTTTATTAAGGCCATCTTGTCTTCAAGGATCAAAAGTTATGTAATATTTGAGTTATTCCATGGGGTCAAACTCATTTTGTACCAGCTAAATGAATTTTTATTTACTAGAAGGCTTATGGTATAGCTTCAACCTATATCCATTGACTAGGAGTGTCTTCTGATTACCATTTATAGGTAGTAATTATACTAAACCATTATCAAAAAAAATTTATCTAAAATTGTCCTCTCCATTTAATTATTGACTTATCTTTGAAGTGATGATACTTGGAATCATAAAAAAGTGCTCAGTCTCCTTCTTTAAACTATCTTTCCTTGATGTACAAACCATGTCATTATTTCCTTTGGTACTACATCATCTATATCTACTACAAAGCTTCTGTTCTCATTGCATCCAGCTCATTCAATTGTAAAATTATCTCTCTCTATGCTTCATCCAAGTCAATTCAAACTTCTAGTTTAATCTTTAAACCTTGAATCTCAAATTCAATTGAAAGGAGAGGTTTACTACCAAATACTAGTTTAAATGGTGAAAAACTAGTAGTAGTCTTCCACATTATGTTGTATGCCCATACAGCTTCTAGAAGATTGGTTGCCCAATTTTTTCTACTATTATTGACTATCTTGGTAAGGATATTCTCTAATTCTTATTGGTAACCTCTACTTATCCATTTTATTGAGGGTGGTATGGAAAAGACTTTCTATGGTTGACTTGGTAAATATATGTGAATGCTTGAATCATTTTGGTTATGAACTAGGGTCTCTGATCAGACACTATCTCTTTAGGTGATATAAATCTCTACATGATCCTAGATTATAATAAATCTACTACTATTTATTTTATTACAAATAAAAGAGCTTGTACTTTATCTCATTTGGTCACATATTCTACACATACCAACAAGTATTCCTTACTTTGAGAAGGTGGATCTTTAGGCCCATCAAAGTCCCTACCCCACTTTTCAAAAGGTTCTAAAACTACTTGAGGATGGAGAGGAATTTTAGAAGATAGTGTAGGTTTACCCATTATCTAATGTGGATCACATTTCTAAATGTACTTCTTTACATGCTTGTGAAGATTTAGCTAGTAGTATCTAGTTTTAAGGATCTTGTGTATTATTATTTACACACCTATGTAAAACATGATTAGGTCCAAGTTTAAATAATATACCATTAATCCATTTATAACAAGAAATAGATGTAATCAAACATTTCTTTTCTTTTCTAGTGAATTAGAAAGGAAACTTCTTTGTAAGCAAAAAGTTTTCTATATTAGCAAACCAAGGTGATTGTGTTGCAACAACAAATATTTGTTCATCTAGGAAACTACATTTTTTAGGTTCTTATTCATCTACATTGTTTAGTCTAGAAATAAAATCAGCAACCACATTGAACTTTCCAAGCTTATAAATAATTGTTATGTCAAATTCTTGTAATAGTAATAGCCATCTAATAATTATTCCTCCTACCATTGGTTTATTTATCAAATATATTATATCTACATGATCAATATATATAAATATTTTATAACCAATAATATAGTGTCTAAACTTATTTATGGCATAAATCATAGAAAGTAATTACTTCTTAGTGGTTGTGTAGTTTCTCTCAGTTGGATTTAAGGGTTTGTTAATGTTGTATATGGCATACATCTGTCCATCTTCATCTTTTTTTCCTAGAATTACTCCCATAGCCTGATTATATACATTAGTGTAAATATGGAAGGGATGTGACCAATTAGGTCTTCTTAGAACTAGTGCAGAATTAAATTTTTCCTTAATGGTCTCAAAGACTTCTTGTCAATATGGATTCCAAACAAACTCACTCTCTTTTGTTAGAAAATAAAAATTTGGAAACAATTTTACTAAAATCTTATATAAATATTTGGTATGGCCTAATAATCTTTTGATATCAGTCTGGTTTGGAGGGATATGTAAGTTTTAAATAACTTTAATTTTCTTTGGATCTAGTTGGATTCTTTTGCAGAAATATGGTATCCTAAAACTATTCCTTCTTCTACCATGATCAAGCATTTTTCATGACTCAAGGACAAATGGTGTTCTTCACATACTTTTAGTAATATGCTTATATTGTTCAAAATTCACCAAAGGACTCTCCATGAATAGTAAAATCATCCACGTAAACTTCTATACAATCATTAGTTAAATCTAAAAATATGGTTAAGACTATTTATTGGAAGGTAGAAGGTGAATTGCATAAACCAAAGGGAAATAGCCTATATGCAAATGTCCCCCATGGACAAGTGAAGGTTGTTTTATATTTTCTTTAGGTACCAATTATATTTGATTGTACCCACTAAATCCATCCAATAAATAAGAGTTCTTTTCCATACTAAGTTGTCAAGTACTTGGTCAATAAAGGGTAAAGGAAAATAGTCTCTCATGGTTGATTTGTGCAGTTCCTTATAGTTTATGCATACTTTTCATTTACCATTTTTATTAGGAATAATAAGCAAGGGAGAGAACCATTGGATTTCATAAATAATATAGATGAATCCTACTTCTATCAACTTTTCTATTTTAGTTTTCAGAATGTCTTTTAAGGTAGGGTTAATTCTTATCTAAGGTTGCCTTAATGGTTTAATGTTCTCTACATAAATATGGTGGGTACATACACTTGGATGGATTCCCTTCATGTCTCAATATTCCCAAGCAAAATCTTGAGTATGTTCTCTAAGTACATCAAAGACTATCACTTATTTATCATCCCTTAACTAGCTATTTATGTTGAGTAACTTCCCTGGTGCTACTATGATTTACTTAGTGACTTGATAGGAAGAATTTATTTATTTGAATTCACTCATCAAAGAGTTAAGAGGACATATATGTGGAAACAACATATGTATTGTGATAGTATTTCATAAATTTATCTCCTATAGAAATCACTCTAGCTAGAGGATAATAGAAGGTTGTTAAAAATGAATTTTGACCTTCATGTGCCCATTGTATAACACTATGTTGAATTTATTTATGGTCATACAACATGTTAAAATAGGTGGGAAAGGATGGGTTATTAGAAGTATAGGAAGTTATTTCATTATATGATCCTCTATCAATATTCATATCTAGACTATCAAGATCTATAGATGGAGTAATAAGATTCATATCTAGACTATTAAAATTTGTAGTAGTTTCAATACTTTTAATCAACTCATCCTCTACTTATTCCACATGATCAGTGATTGTGATGATAGCTAGAGAGGAAATACTATCACATTTTTATTTTAGTTGATTTACCCATAGTTTTTTTACAAGATTGATTGATGGTTGTGCATGTGGATATAAATAAAAGCATTTTTCTTTAAGACCATTTGAGATGATCATATCTCCTAATTTGCAATCAATCAATGATATTATTATTTCTAACCAAGGCCTTCCTAGGATCAATGGGTATCTAATTTGATTTTTTTAAATGGAATAACAATAAAATCAATGGGGTATTCCCATGACTCTATAGTCAACATTATATTCTCATTGACACCTTCCGGTTTAGTAGTGAAATGATCTTCCATCTGCAAGATTGTGATAGTGGGTTGCTTATATACTAGAGAGAGATGATGCATGGTGTCTATAGTCATTACATTAATATTATCTCCCAATTCAATTAATACATTTTATATCCTTATTTTCAATCTTTACATAAATGATAGGACTCTTTAGGTCTCCATATTTGGGTAAAAGTAGCTTACCTACTAATAAATGAGTAAGCTTGTTATCTACATGTATAGTCTTGGGATATTGTCTTTTCCTACCTAGTGTCTTAACACATATATTTTTGATCACCCAATTGAGTTCTGGAATGTCCCTAATGACTTACAATAATGGAATTTCTATATTGAGTTTTCTAAGTTCCTAAATCAATTTAGATTCTTTTTTATCTTCCACTTCCTTCAGTCATTCTAGAAAAAGAATAGATGAAGGAGATATGGTGACTTCCTCTATTTTTATGTGTTTCTATAATGACTCTTCTTCTTTCTTTGGTTGATTATGTTGACTTTATTTTTCATGAGGCATTTTTTTAATGATGATCTAAGGTTCTTATAATATTTTTCCTAACCTGAGATGTATGTCTGCACATTCAATAACACCTACCCCTATGGTTTAATCTTGTTCATTTACATAAACCTACCTATTATTTGGATTTACTATTAGTTGGATAGGTAGTTGAGGTTGGTTTAATTTATTTGTAGGGGGTGCTTGAGTTCCTTAAGGAGCCATCAATGCTTGTTGTTGTGGATTCCTTATTTATTGTTGATTATAGTTTGGGCTAGGATTCTAATGTTGATTCACCCATGGTTTTTGGTGACCTTGGGGTACCCAAATTTGTTGAAAATGTTGGGCAATCATCCATTTTTGTGTCATCCATTCCTTGTTTCCCCATTGTGGTGGTATTACCCAAAGTTGTTGAGATGCATGCTATTATAGAAAAGGAATCCTTGAGCCAAACTATTGTGGTTGATTTTGTTGGAAGGTATTTCCTTGTAATTGAACATAATTTATTTCCTCAATGGTCTGTATATTCTATTTCAACTAGCTCTTAAGAGTAGGATGGTGACTATAATTTTTTTGTGTCATGATCTTGAGCATCACATATTCCATAAATTTATATTTTGTCTAGAGGATAGTCTCTAAGTGTGTGTTTTAATTTTCACTTTGGACAATAGATTTCTAGTGGTTCAATGTTAGATTTAGCCATATATTATAATCCATCTATTTTTTTGATCAGTTGAATCAATATATTTATTTTTAAATTTTCTACTTTCTCCATGAGTTGACTTACCTCACTAGATTTCCCTAGTTTCCCTCTCCTACTGTAGGTTTTCTCCTATATTAGTTGGTACATAACCATGTAACCTCTTGAAATTATAGTTTGGTAATATCTCACTTTCCCATAAGATTCAAATAATCCCTAGATGAATCATCCAATACTTTAAGGAAAATAAGTTTGATCACTTCCTCAAATAGCTCATATCTACATCTGATGTGGACAAAAGAAACTCAATTTAGGTAATATTCAAGTTTTTCATCTTCATTATATTTTATTTTGAAAAATTCTTATCTTATATCCTTGACCCTATAATAATCTTGGTATTTATTCAGGAATATTGTTTTCATTTCTCTCCAAGTGTTGATAAAGTTTCTTGCTAATCCCATAAACCAACTCATTGCTCCTTCCTTTAATGTAAAGGGAAAGACTTTCAAATTTTGATTATCTAAAGTGTAATCATAATTCTGATAGATAACTTTGAACCCAAAAATAAATTGATTTGGGTCTTTAGTGGACATACCTCTAAAGGTAGCTAGATTGGATGGAGAAATAATTTTTATTGTTGTTCGAACATCATTCTAAAAGACAATAGGATAAGAGAAAGTCCTCTCAAGAGGATTCTTGTAAGGGTTTTCTACATGACATATATTTTATCCCAATGTAAATAGAGTTATATTGAGAGGAGTATATCATTCAAGGTCCTCTGGTTGTTTAGTGTCAGAAAGTTTAACTTTTACAAAGGAAGATTCCTCTAGATCTTGGGATGTACTTCCAAAAGACTCATGTATTTATTTATTCAATCTTTATGTCTTTTATAAAGTAAATTTGATTCTCTCTTCGAAAGGATAAGGATATTTTGTAAAAAACCTTCATTTTGAATCCCTTTGCCTACTCATATACCTCTATTTGATAAGAGAGTAATTTATTCTATTTTTTTTGTTTTTATGTTTTTATTATTAGCTTAAAGGTTTACCTTAGTAACACTTTTTAATAATCCCCAAACAACAACACCAAAAATGATGGGTGTTATTGTAACCCCTTAATTTAACAAATATATGTTGGTGTCATTTCTTATCGGGGCTAGTGTCTAAGGATATCTATAGTAATCTATTTATTGGTTTTAGATAACATTGTTGTTTAGGGGGTTTTGGTGTTATACTAACATAAGTGTCTACTCCTAAGTCTAAACTAATGCTAGAAAGAAACACACTTGATTGAAATGTAAACAAACCAAAATTCCAAATTGAATACTCTGAAAATAATCACATAATGTTGTAAAGTAAACACATTAAGATCAAATCCCAAATACAAACTTCTAAGCTAAGTTGCAGAATAAAGGTTTCTTAAATTAAATGAATGATAAATGCTTGTTTAAATCTAAAATCACACACATTAATAGTCTATTCTGACCTAAAAGTTATTAATCTAATCACATAGAGAACTTATATTAATTATTAATTAAAAGAAAGAAAGAAACTTATCAATACCATAAGTAACATCTTGTCTCCTTAGGGAGTGGGCCCTTGCACACCCTTAGATTTAGGGTTATATCAACTTAGTCTTTAAAACACCATATTAATATATAAAATGAAAGAGTAATCTATTATAAAGTCTTTTTATATTCAAAATAACAATTCTTACAATATTTTGCACACTATAGATTGAGCATGAATCTGCCTTTTATTGGATGCAAAAGAAATTGACTATTCTAAAAATTGGGTAACAACTTAACTAACCAAAAAGGATGATATTTAGAGAGATTGGTTTGCTATGCAAAAAATAGAGAAGAGTGTTGAAATAATATCCACATGTAGTTAGGAATATACTTGTGGGATTTTTAACTGTCTTCTAGTCATATCTAATCACCAAATCTTACATACAATATATCCATATCATTTTATCTAAAGATGCAACCTCTATCAACTGACTTCCACAAATAGAAATCTATAAAAAAATGGATATATATATATATATATATATATATATCTGTGTGTGTGTGTGGGGGGGGGGATTTTTAACTGTCTTCTAGTCATATTTGATCACCAATTCTTACATACAATATATCCATATCATTTTATCTAAAGATGCAACCTATATCGACTGACTTCCACAAATAGAAATTTATTTTATATATATATATATATATATATATATATATATATATATATATATATATATAAAGTATCTAGAGAGGTCCTAGTTCATCAAGGAATAGCTCAAAGAGATTATGTAATGCCTTAGAACATGTTACGGACAAGTCTGTAAGAAGTTGTGAGAATTTTGAGGATGACTATCATAATTAATAGTTGAATTTCATAATCCATAGCATGACTATTATAATCTATAGCTGTCTATCAAAGTCCATATAACACCTAATAGATTCTAGCTCTGCACTCAAATGATTAGTTCTTGGTCATGGCACTTCCTTATCTCCATGAGATCATAGAAAAACTCTTATTTAGATGCCTTCATACTTGTACTTATAAAAATGTGGAATACTAAACATGAAAATAGTTAGAACATCATGCAAATAATACTAACTTAGACTCACATGAGCTTATAGAGATAAAATCATCCATTTTCTACCTAAGGCTAGTTATAAATCCTACGACTACATGCAATTATTAGTTCAAATGGCATGTTTATGAATATGAATTATGATAAATCATGGCTATAATGAGTCATAATGCAGACTCATCACAATTCATCTTTCAAACCTAGACATAGACTAAGTCCATTTCAATTTAAACCATTTTCTCCTACTAAACCTAATTCACCCATGCCTAGTTCCATGTCTAAATTGATCAAGTCTAAATCCAATTTTAACATAGACCTTTTCCAAACAGCAAGTATTTCAACCAAATTACACAACCATGCTATAATTAGGGTTCTTTTTGAATCCATGTTTCAAACCATGTCAAATTCAGGTTCACATTGAACCCATGCTTTAATCCAATCAAGGTTTATGTTTGAACATATGTACTAATCATGATCCAAATAAAGATAAATTGGGGTTTGTTTCGAACCTACATGCCTATTACCAAGCCATTCCAATGATGAATTAGGTTCATTTTGAACCCACATGCCACATTTTTTTACAGTACCAAGGGCTTCCCCTTTTAGGTATATTTATATTAAGTATTAGGTTTGCTCTCATTTGGCACATTTCTAATTTAGGCAAAGTTTGCCTTTCTTTGGGATATTTTTCTATCAAGTTCCTAGACTACCCTTTGTGGGCTAGTTTATAATTGCCAAATAAAGTCATGCTAGTTATCATATGTAAAAATTGCCTTTGTTTAGGCCAATTACAGAGACCAAGTTCACCGTCTTTAAGGTCATGCCAATTACCAAAAGCAAGACTATCCTCTTTAGGAAAATTCCAAATTCATGGACCAAGATATTCAAACCAATCATGGACCCAAGTGTAAAATTTACCCAAAAAATTATTGAGAAATATCTTTTATCAATTGGTCACAACAAACATAATTATGTGTCCACATACTCAACCTTTTGGTGAAAATGATCTCAAACCTCCTTGGTATCGAATAAACAACTCTTGTCAGTGTCATGGGATTCAAGGCTATTCACTTGATTGATGTGTGAGGTTTGCACAACATGTCCAAACATTGATTGATCATAGGAATACCATGATTAAGACATAACTACATAAATAATAACCTTATAATGCTCACCCATATAAGCTAGTTAATGTATCACCAACTCATTTTCAAACCTAGTTTGACAAATGGCTTGTTAATAATATAGATGTAACCCCTTTAAAATCATCAAAATCTGAAACCAAATTCTTTTCTGACTTTCCTAAAGAATGATTGAATAACCTTATTTTCAAACAATAAATATTTCCAACATTAAATCTAGTATTAAAGCCATAACAGAACAAAGAATGACTTCTCCAAGAGCACATCCTTTATTAGAGAATAATGTGTGTCTAAATATGAGATATTACAAACAAGAGTAAGACAAGGCTAATAAAACCAACCAATCCTTGATGTTTTTGTTGAAACACCTACTCATGATGAGCTAGCCTATGACAAATCATCCTTTGACCATTCCCCTACCTTTATGGATCCTTATTTTGAAAATCTAGTCCTTTTTGAGTCACTTTTAGACTATTACCTTACCTTTGAGGTGCTTCCCTTTGACAAGCCAATATTTGTTGAATCACTCTTTGACCATTATTCTACCTTTGAGGAGCCTCCCCTTGACAAGTTAGTCTTTATTGGTCACTCTTAAATGAGCCTATTTATGAATAATAACCTATTATTACATTGTAGGCCATTACTCATCCAATCACAAACATTTCATTAGGACATCTTATATTCACATATATACCAAAGACATGTTTTATTCTAAACCAACATTATGTTCAACATCCATACTAAAAGAAGAATCAAAATTAGAGTTAGGTTCTATTTTTGAACCGATATCAGATTTAGCATCAAAATCAAAATCAATATTAGTCTCAACATTAGATTTAGAGTCCTTTTAGTTAGAATCAGCTTCAAAATTACAATACATTATTGGATTTTACAACATTTATTACACAATCCTTACATATTAGATTGAACACATTTTGTGAGACTTATATGGTTCTTGAGGATGTTTTATTTAGCATAAATATAAGTTATTCTAGTAGCCTATATGAGGATTATTCTACATTTTACTATTCCATTAACACTATACCTTTTATTACCATTTCACATCCCTTTACCATTAAACAACATATCCATTATGTTGACATTCCACCTCCCACAAATGATCATTGTGATTGACAAAATCATACACTAATGAATTGCATACATGGAAAAATATGAGATGTAGAATATCATAGGGACCAAAACCACATTTAGGATAAAGAATAATAATCTCCTAGTGAAACTTTCTCAGAGGTGTTAGGACATAATCAAATTCCAAACACAATATCTTCTAGTGAAACCTTGTTTGAGCCACTAAAAGACAATCAAAGTAAAAATGGAGTCTAAATCAATAGTATAAATAGTAGCATAAATGACCAAAAAAGACCACAATGATAGAAATAGAGTCTAAATAAATAGTAAGTTCTTGATAGATTAACTATTTAGAGTGGGTATGGGATAGAGATCAAGATCATTAAACATTTTAGTTATATTAATGTTAATAAGGACATGGATATCCACATTAAGAGGAACAATAGAACCATTACTTGCCTTGCCTTTTCATTTACCTTCCATTCCCATTTTTCATTCCTTTCTATTTGTCATGCCTTTCCAATCACCTTACCTTACTTTACCATTATTTCATACCCTACCATTTACCTATTAATGAACATGTTATTGCTTAGTCAAATTCCTTGTTTTAGGGTGAAATGGTGGCTTGAGGTTCATTTGGACTATTTAGGTAGTGCACAATGTTTTTTAAGGTCAACTTAGCTACCCTTATTTCAATGATCTTTATGATTTTTGAGCAATTTAATCCCATGCTCTCACCATTTTGTGAGAAACCTACGCCACGCTCTTTCCATTTTGTGAGTAACCTAATACACACTCTCACCATTTTTCAAGTATCCTAAGTTAACCCATCTTGTTTATCACAATCCTCCATTGAATTTAGATGCCTAATAACCCAAAAATGAGGAAATATGTTATAAAATTCCAAAAACATTCAAAATAGGAAAAAAATACTTAAAAATTAGAAGAAGGTTTCCAATCTCCATGGGAGATGTAAATCCATAAAATACTAAACATTATAAAATGGATTTTAATCTCCTAGAGAGATATAAAGCCCCAAAATCCAAAAACATTTGTCTTATTTTGAACTTAATCACCAATCCTTGATTTGACTTATTAGGGTAAATTCACTGTTGGTTCCAATCCATTATGTTGCCTTTTGGGTGTGACCTTCCCTTTACATGTATCCTTAATTAGGGGCACCATCTAATTCACATTTTTAGGCCAAGTATCTCTAGGGGTGTATCATTCCATTTGCATGTATATTTTCTTAAGGCCACCATATAATTCACACTTTTATGCCAAACTCACAACTTTCACCCTACTAGGGAAAAACAAAGCATGCAACTTATACAGGGATATATTATCCCTACATGACATTCCCTTATATATAACCTTACTTTGGGTAACCATCTATTTATCATTCTATTGAGGCTTCACATGTAGGTATTGACGTGGTTAATGACATGATGCTTTATATTGCTTTTATTTTCAAGCTTTGTGTGTGTTTATTTACTTTGTTATTTATTTTCTGGTTGATATTCTATTTTATTTCTTTGTTATTGTCTCGTCTTAGTGCATATGAATTTATAGGGTGATTCCTTATGAACTGTACTTGAGTCCATCCATATTCATATGTCAACATTATCTTCATGGTTTTTATCATTGGTTCATTTCTTTCAATTTTCTATTACATTGAGAGTCAGTCCTTATGCAAATTTTAACCATGTCATCATGGTATTTTATATCATGGTGCATATCATAACATGTTATATCAAAAAAATGGTGTTAGAAATATTTTCCCTTATTCACTTTGGTAATTATCCCCTTTTCCTTGATCAAATGAAAACAAATTGCCAATTTTAATTGTATAAATGCTAATTAGGATGAACATCTATACATTGCTAGGTACAACTAAATCATCCACCTTAATCAAATATTATCCATATTCTAATCTCCTCAATTCATTTTCTCCCACGTTTACATAACTATACTAGACTGAGGTAAATTTGGACTATGTGGGAAGTGCTTAAGCACATGAAGTATCTCGAGTCATCTCAACCATCATTATCACTATCTTTTTCTAATCATCTCTTTCATCACTTTTCGCATCCTCATATATTTATTTTTTTGTGGATTATTCATTATTTTAAAGTTAATTAGACCTTTGCACCTATGTTTTTACATGATCATCTTTAATCTATGTAATATGTTGTCTCTTAGAGTTATGCTTACCAATATACCATACTAGGGCACAATAAATTTATCATGATCAAATCTACCGTACTGGGGAAAAATAATTATTCAATCTAGATCACCCTTTGAGGCATGAACATATACCTTTTGGCTCATAGTAACCTATGTTTATCAACACATTAATTCTATTTTCATTGTTGTAAATCAATGAATGTAAGCATTAGATTGATTGGATTAATCTCTTCTAGTTTAAACTAACACAACACCTCCAAAACATGACATCATATTTTATGACTGTATGTGTATTCTATATCTTAGATGATTTTAAGGAGGGTCAAAACTCTCAATGATTATAATCCAAATAAAAAACCCTGACACCTAATAACTTCATTGTAGGAACTTGAGTAACCTATGACATTGGAACATTCAACATTGCACACAATCACTAAAACCCTAACATGAAACATCAACAATTTTCTATGATGAATATAAGAGACCTCAAAAACCTTGATGATAGAGTTCAAAAAACATGAAAACTTTACAAGTCCTCCAAAACTTTGATGAAAGTCTAGAGGACATCAAATTTAGCTCTATGAAGTATGACACTAATCATTTCAACAATGAGTGCATTTTTTGTGTGATGTCACTCCCACATCAATAAAAATTTGGAGGGGGATAAAACCCATAATAAACATTATCCCCATGTTCATATGGTGTGGTCACATGAGGTAACCACCTAACTTAGACCTTGGTCATATGGAAATTAAGGCCATTATCACTTCTAACCTAAAAAAACTTAACTTTTGCTCCATAGAGGTATAAGTTTTTTTAATTAAATTACTTCACAAAAGTTATAAATCTTTTGCTCCAAAGGGGATCTAGTGTTTTTAAGGAAGTTTATAAAAGTAATTTACACCCAATATTTTCATATGAGCTAAGATTTTCAAATGGCTATAGCTTTTGATCAGTAACTTAGATTTGAGTGTCATGTTATTCAAAAGTGTTTATTTGTGCATGATCTACACATTAGTGAATTTTTAGGATTTTTTAAGACCAAATATTGTACACTCTTGGATGCATTATTTTTTGAGCTTTATGTCCCTCTAATTAATTTATACCTATGCATAATTTCTCAAGATGAATTCTTAGTTATGTTTGATGTATATACAAGTGTGCATGTATTTACAACTTAAGGGGGTCATTTTGATAGTTCTAAGGTAGTATTATGTTGTGTTGTGTACTTTTAATTTCCACATTTCTTCATTAATTTTTGAAATAACCTTTTTTTCATCATGGAAAATTGTTGGTTGTTTCCTTATCTTATGACATTCAATTATCAAAAATAGAAAGACATGATACTTGGTCTAAGAAAATAAGGATTCTATAGGATTACTATGAATGAGGAAATTGAACCTATAGTAGATGCATATAAAAGTAAATGGTTTAATATATGTGATGAAGCACATAGTTTTTTTAGTTTATCTATTTCTCTTGACTTAAATTTTTACATTAAATCTACTAAAACACTAAATGAAGTATAGACCACATTGGAAAATCTCTTTGGGAAGTAGGATGTAATGAGAGGTCATGAACTGGGGAATGAGATCATTAGTTTGAGCCTTGGTGACTTTGACACACTATAGGTATTATTCACTAAGTTTAAATATTTGAGGTTATAGTTAAAATAATGTAGAATAAATAAGAAATATGATCAACTTGTTTGTCTATTATCTCCATACTGGGTCCATACATTTTTTTGTTTGTGTCCACTTTCCATGCCATAAAAAGTGCTCTTGGAGCCACATGTAAAATTCCTTCTTTTTATAATTTTGTTGATTAATTGACTTGAGAGAAAGATAAGTTGATACATATTGGCACAATGAAGTCCTCAAAATCTCACACACATTTTGCTAAGAAAGAGAAGGCATAAAAAATAGAGAGAATGAAAATAACAAAAAGGATCAAGAGAATGATGCAAATCCTCTCACCTACAAGTCAAATAATGAGACTTCATATTATAGTTATAATCCTAAGAAATATTGGATCAAATATAGGTTTTACATAGGAAAAAATGAAGAAATTAAATGTTTGAAGAAGTAAATTAACCAACTAACTAATATCCTCAACAAACACAACATTAGTGTGCCTAATTTTACCATTTAGGATTCATCAACCCATGAATCCTCTAAGTCAAATAACCATGGTAAAGAAAATTCAAAAGAGAATAATAAGTATAAAGAAAGGAAAAGAACATAATTATAGTTTTACCTCTAAATATTATATGATTCATTAACTCTGGTGCTTTACATCACATCACCTCTTCATAGATAAAGTTTAGTGCATTGGTTCAAACCATGTCACATGTCATCTATACAGTAGGGTGATGACACTTATAAAAAGGTTATTAAGAGAGGGTATATTGAAGTGAGTGGTGGAACATTTAATAATATTATAAGTGTTCCTTAAATTTAAACTAATATCTTATTAGTTTACCAGATAACTCACCTTGGTGTGGGCATGAAATTTTAGTTCACTCCAAATTTAGTGTATGTTATAGAGATACATTGTGATACTATTTTGGTAGAGGGAATGGTCTATAATTATACTCAATTATAAAAATTTCCCCACTTTTTTCCTAAATATCCTTAATGTTATAATCAAAACCACTAAGGGGTGGGGGGGGGGGGGGGGGGTGAATCAGTGTGTAAACATTTCATTCAATTCCATACTTCATTCGTTAACCTTTTAAACCAATCTAGCAATTAAAGCATAAAGAAGAAATCACAAAGAAAAGAAGAAAGATATAAATAAATAAACACCATATATATATATATATATATATATATATATATATATATATATATATATATATATATATATATAAACCCTCATGGGGGATAACATACACTATCACACCACTTAGAATATAATTTTATAAGCAATGAAAAAATATTATGTGAGATACCAATCCCATAAGGAGTACTAACCCCTCACTAGTCAAGCACCAACCAAACTAGTCCATTAGCAAGATCTAACTTGAAAGGAGGATCCAAGTCCCTAAGTGACTTTACAAAAAAATAGAAACTTCAATTATATTTATGCAAGATTCAACCTGTAAGTCATATTTGACTCCCTCTTGACCAAGCACCAACCCATCCAAGGCAAGCTTAATCACCTCGAGACACCTTGTTACTCTCTAAAATGATGGTGATATCTTATTGAGATATATATATTATATATAATATGAATAAATCACTATAATACACCTTTAAAACTACTATAATGTATCTAATTATGGTCTCTCACCTCATTTAGTTCACTTTAACCTTCTACCCTTCTCAAACATCCTCCTAGGCTTCCTCACTCAACATGCCTCTTCTAGGCTCATTAGGTCCATTGACCTTATCATCCACATGAAAAAGATATTTTATATTTTCATAATTATTTATTTTATATTATTATGTTACTAAACTACTTAATAATTCTATATAAATTATTTCTCTCTCTTTTGCTTGTTTTATCAACTCTCTTACTCGTACAAATATGCCAATTAGGCCTTACTTTTATACTCAACACTTGATTTCACTAATATTAATCAAAAAAGAAATAAAAAAACTTATATAAAACTTATAATATTTCATAATAAATTTTTCACATAATAAAAAATCACTACATAATTCATTCATACCCCTTAAGGACCAAAACCTTTATTAGGCCTAAAGGAGACCTAATGCAATTAGGTATGTCATAAGCAAACATTACACTTATGAACTCTTGGACCATATTTATCCCAAAAAAATATTTAAAAAACTTAAAAAATTCATTAATTTACACATTAATACATACATTTATGTCCACACCACCTGTATGTCAAAATAACCACTTGGACCATGTTATTAGGCCTACTCACCATTAGGGTTTCTCACTGCCTTAAAGTCTGTCTCATAAAAATGAAACATACATTAAAATTTTATAATTAAACATATGAAAAAATAATATAAATATCTCTTTCATGACCTAAAAAACATTACCATGTACATTGTACATCACAAAATAGGCCAAAAGGCCTAAAACCCACTCTTGCAACATGACCACTCAGAATGGTCAAACATAGTCAAAGTATAGTTAAGAAATTTTGACTCTCCTACCTTGAAAAATGATGAAAAATGACTTAAAAATAATTATCATGAAAATTTGAGACTTATATACCATAATAATATTCAATATATTATACAAATCTGATTAAAACACTCCAAACTCACCTCTGCAAGACTACTCAAACTGCCTACAAGCTCTAAAAACATAATCATGTAGAAGTGTGTATTTAACACTTGTAAGAGTGATTAAAAGACATATAATTCACATTAACATATCATATATGGTATATATATCATCCTTAAAAATTTATATCTCAAACTCTAGTGATAATAATTGGTCTTACAGACCAATCACTCAAACCACTCTTTCACAGTCCTTACACAGTTTGATGAGCCATTTTGGCTTCCACATATTAACACCTTAGAGTAAATCACAACCTTCCATAAAGATTGTAATTTTTTTTATGTCCTAAAACACAAAATAATATCCATAATATTATTTATCTAAGTTTATATATCCTCTAACTTACCATTATCACTTACATACATAGAGTTGCCGAACTACCTTAAGAACCAGTCATGGTAAACATGACTTCCAACATCTATTTAACCAATTTTAAGAACTTATAAAGAATTAAGGTGATCATTACACATATTTATAACTATTTTTTAAAAAAATTTAACCCTATAAGATGGTTTTCAATCCTCTTCCATATTTGGGTGACATGGGAACACTTCTAGGTATGTGGGTGTATCTATGGTGGAAGTGAGCCTCTAGATTGAAGGGCTAGCTCCCTCAATGTGTCTTGAAATGCTCACACCTATGATAAATATTTTATTATGGGGAAAATATTTATAATTTTAATTCAATGAACTTATTATAAGGGGTGATACACCAAGATGTTTTCCATATGACCATCATACTTTCCTTCACTAAGAAATAAGTTATATAAACTAACTTCCAAGTCCTATGGATTCTAACATGAGTATTTTAATGTAGAGGTGTGATGTGTGAATAAATATAATTAAAATTAACAAAATCATATTTTTCACACTCCAATGATATTCATACACTTTAAAGAGGCCTAACACACTTGACTTCACTCTACATTACCTATTAGAATAGGAACTCTTGCACAAACATGGAAGAATAAGGGAAGAAAGGATAGATAGTTATCACTTTTAATCACCATACATAATTATCACACTTTTTAAAATAATCATAAACTTGAAATAATATTTTTAATAATGCTCAAAGATAAAATATGACATCATTCTAATAGGTCTTTGCCATACATTGAGTGGAATTAGATTACAAAGGCCAAAATGGTAGCTAATTATAGAATTTGAGAGAAAAGTGGTAAAAGAGAAGTCCAAAGGTCACTTGAAAACTTGTCATTTTGAGAGGATTTATATGTGAAAAATAACTAATTTGGAGATAGACCATGCAAGGTCTAATAGGATAAATGTCTCTCCAAACTATGCAACTCATGAAATGTGGCATCAAAGTTCTCATTTTGCATAAGAAAATTATCTTCATAATTCACCCCCTTTTCAACATCCAAAAAATAACTATGAACATTTTTAATTATTGAGATAAGAGGGATGGGTTGTGTACATACTCTTCCATGCATTGGTTATATTCCTAATCATCTAGATTGCTCTAAAAGTGAGCCAACACTACCTATAGTTAAATAAAATCCTTTTTCAGTCACCACTCACACTTGGACTCAAAATTAGATTCAATTTTCCATGAAAATCCATGAAAAGTAGTGTATGACACTTTTAAATACACTCTATGGCCTTATATTTCTTAGGTACACCTTAAATAGGCTTCCACTTAAATTTCTCACACTTCTCACTATCTTGTTCACTTTGCCAGGTTTGATTGGCTGAGATGAATGCAACTATAGAAATATTTAGGATTATTTTTTATACAATGAATTTACATGATAGGTTATCCCAAGTCCCAATCCTTATCCTAAATTTTGTGGCATCCTTTGAAACCTCTTGGAACCTACACAATGCATAAAATAGTTAAATAAACTAATTACTTACCCTATTCATATAGATAGGGAATGCATAAATTGGATGGAAAGGGTGTATATAGAGTCATATACAGGATTAGATAATTTTCCAATCCATTTTTGTCTATTTTGATATCTCTCCATCTTCATTTCCTTCATCAGGTCTACAACTATGGTTTGTGAGGGTTTTAGACCATTTCCACCCTTAAGCTTTGTTCATAAAGCTATGAAATTATAACTCAAAAAAAATTCTTAAAGAGTGATGTTAAGGACACATTTTAATCTATTTAAACTCCTTAGATCTCCATGCACAACCTTAGAGAAGATATGAACTTCTAAAGTTGCCCTATCAACCTTGATTCCTCATTTCTTATAGGTTTGAATTGGTCTTGAGTCAAAGTGAGATTTCCTATGATCTCTGTCATGTCCCCTTTTCAATTGACATGTTCTGAGTTCATGGTTAGCCTATTATGCGATCCTCGTAGGCTGATAGGATGATTAGAGGGTCTTGATGGAGATTGGAGGGGCTTCGTTTAGCAAATTTTTTCTACATTTGGTTTTCATTCGAGCTCTTTCAGACACTTTTGGCCTGAGCTCCTACTTTTTAGGGATATTTGATATGCAGCTGAGCACCTTTATTTTGATATGGTTATGTGCGGAATCACTCCCTGATTCACTAGCTTCAATTGGTTCGAGGATCCGACATGTATTGAGGGAGATATTAATATTTGATTGATTTAATCAAATATTAATTATTTAGCCTATTTTTAATTAGAAACCCTAATTCTAATTTAAGAAACCCTAATTAGGGCAAGCATATCTTTTTGAGGGTATAAGGGTTTCTCATGGAGGCCATTGTTGATTAGCCATTGATTATTGATTATTGATTTTGAGAATTTCTTCTGTGAAGACTGAGCCTAGGGTTCCAAGATTCCTTTTGCATTGGAGAATGTTCCCTCTTCAGTGTGTGCAATTAAGAGGCTATGGAATATCAGCTGATCTATTGCCAAAGTGAGAGATAGCTTCATCCAGAAGTTATCACAGAATTTTAGGTTTGAGAGATAACTTCACACAGAAGTTATTACACATATTCCAGGTATTTATTGCTTTATGTTTTGATTCAATAAATTATACAGCTAGAGATCTTCTGTGCTAGAGACATATATTTTCAGATCAGGGGTTGAGAATAGGGAAGTTGTACTTAATTGGCGGCCGTACAAAGTCCGTACAGGTCTGTACAGATTAGCTCAGGCACCGACCATGGTAGACAGAGAGTTCCCAGTGACCGACATTGGTCGATTGAAGACCGACGTCGGTAGAAAGCCGACCTGCAGTGACCGACGTCGGCATTTTATCGACTGATGCTAGAGACTGTGTGTTCGACACAGCAGGCTGAGACCTTCCAGAATTCAATTTTCACTTCCAGTTTTGCTAAGCCAGGGTTTTTAAGACTGTATTTTATATTTATATGCATAAGAAAGGACTGCAATTGTAATAGTTTAGAAGGACAAGTGATAATATCTGTAATTTGCTATTAAGAGACTATATTATTGTGATCATTTTGAATTTATTCAATAGAATTTATATCTTGTTCAGAGTTTTTTGTGTTGCTATATTTCCTATTTGGAGGGGATATTATAGTGGTATTAGAGCTAAATCCTGCCAGCCTGAGGGTGTATAGATCTTATGCAGCCACAAGAGTTGGGACCACACAAGTATAACACACATAGCAGAGCCTTGCTTGAAGGTACCCAGGTGTTAGATCAGTGACCGATCATCATGAGTGACAGACGTGAGGGCATCCCAACCAGGGGCCACAGGTATGATGCTGAACAGGACACCAGATAATTTCACCGTGCTATGATGACAAGCCAACAGCAGATGAATCAGACACTACAGGCACTTATGACTATGATAAGGGATATGAAAGCACCTGATGGATAGAATGGGGGCCAAAGAGATTATAGGAGTGCTACAGTTAATCAGAGACCACAGTAGACTCACTCCAGAACAGCTGATAGACCTACCAGTCCTACATTTGTTCAAGAAGAACCAGAGGCACCAGTAGAGGAGGGAGGGAATAACCCATTTGAAGATGTTTACATGGTTGCAAATGATGAGTGGGACTTATTACCTCCTCATGTTCAAGAGTGGATGACCTTTGATCATTTTGTCAATCTTAGGAGAGAGCACTACAAATTGGTTAGACAGGACAGGAGGCCTAGAGTTTAGTTCAGTGAGCTGAAGAAGGCTAATGGTAAGCTTTCTTTGACTACTTTTGATGGTAGCGGCAAGATGACAGCTCAAGCTTGGGTTCATAAGCTTGACACCTTTTTGGCATTGAGACCAATGTCAGATATAGAGGCCATCAAATATGCCACTTTGCACTTGGATGGAGTAGCACATGATTGGTGGTACCATGGTATGGTAACACTTTAGCATAATTAGGTAACAGAGTACCAGGACTTTGTGGATAGATTGGTTGAGCGGTTTGATAGGAAAGATCCTGAGGTTTACTTTCGAGATCTGGCACAGTTGAGACAAACAGGTAACTTGGAGTCCTTCATTGGTGAGTTTCAGAGATTGGCAGTCATGGTGCCCAATATTTCAGAGCGTAGATTGGTAGTTCTCTTCATAGAGGGATTGATAGAGCCATTGAGAGGTTGGATCAAAACCTTTGATCCTCCTTCTTTACAGGTAGCTATGAAGAAGGCATGGAGTATGGAGATGGCAGCCCCATCCAATAAATTTAACTCTAGAGGTGCTTCTTCATCTAGAGACCATAAACACTCCCACGGGGATACAGAGAGACCAGATTTTAACATAGATAAATCCGAGGTTAAAAATGATTCACAGGCCAATCTAGTAGCACCACCTTTGGATCATGAGGTGCTTAATGATCTACGCAGGAAGAAGCTTTGCTTCTACTGCAAAGGTCCATATGATATCCATCACGATTGTCCTTTGAGGCCTAAGGGCAAGGCGAATCGTATGATGTGGGTATATTATGAGGATTCAAATTCTGAGGATTTCGAATAGTCGAACAATTCTGAGGGGGCAGAGGCAGAGGCTTCAGGGCCTAATGCAGAGGTAGAGTTAGAGCTTCACCTACAGGAGGCACGCATATCCAGCATTTAGTCAGATGAGTCATTCAGACTCCGTGGAGTTTTGGCAGGGCAGAAGGTTATCACCCTTCTTGATACAGGAGCCACACATAATTTCATAGATGCTAGATTTGTGGATAAGCGTGGACTCACTACCATAGATTTTGAGGGCATCAGTGTTAAGGTAGCTGATGGTCACACTCTTAAGTGTGAGCGTATGATTAGAGACCTCCCATTGCGCTTGAACAACTATGAGTTTAAGGCTAATTATTATGTGGTAAACATGGGGAATATAGACTTAGTCTTGGGTATGAAGTGGCTTCATTCATTTGAGGAAGTTACTCTTCATCTCAAGGACATGGAGGTTCTCTTTAATGTTGATGGGACGACACATATTCTTAAGGCAATACGGGGCAGCAGCTTCAGATATATGTTTTTTCATCGGATGGAGGTACCTATACCACATGACATGATAGAGGGCGATGATGAGTGCACATTGGCACCAACACAGGAGAGGTATGAGGACAAGCTTGGTCTTGAGGTGAGACAAGTTCAGGAGTTGTCACATGTGGTGAGGACTCAACTTTCTGTTACAGTCGGGTCACAGGTTGATGATGATATGACTATTTCTAGCCTTCACAATCCAGTTTTAGATATTATTCAGGTAAGGAGTTTACTTGCTGATTTTCATTTATGGATTGGATGTTGGGGTGCCTATCTTAGTACTAGAGATGATGTGATGCCATTACATGAGAGTTGGGATGGACATGGCATGGGGTCCGAGTTAATTGACAGTGGTGGAGATCCTAACTACATTTGGGATCCAGGTGGATTGATTGATTTGTCATTCAGCAATTGCTTGAGGGCAAGCAATTCCAGGAGGGGTGGATTGTCATGTCCCCTTTTCAATTGACATGTTCTGAGTTCATGGTTAGCCTATTATGCGATCCTCGTAGGCTGATAGGATGATTAGAGGGTCTTGATGGAGATTGGAGGGGCTTCGTTTAGTAGAGTTTTTCTACATTTGGTTTTCATTCGGGCTCTTTCAAACACTTTTAGCTTGAGCTCCTACTTTTTAGGGATATTTGATATGCAGCTGAGCACCTTTATTTTGATATGGTTATGTGCGGAATCACTCCCTGATTCACTAGCTTCGATCGGTTCGAGGATCCGACATGTATTGAGGGAGATATTAATATTTGATTAATTTAATCAAATATTAATTATCTAGCCTGTTTTTAATTAGAAACCCTAATTCTAATCTAAGAAACCCTAATTAGGGCAAGCATATCTTTTTGAGGGTATAAGGGTTTCTCATGGAGGCCATTGTTGATTAGCCATTGATTATTGATTATTGATTTTGAGAATTTCTTCTGTGAAGACTGAGCCTAGGGTTCCAAGATTCCTTTTACATTGGAGAACGTTCCCTCTTCAGTGTGTGCAATTAAGAGGCTGTGCAATATCAGCTGATCTATTGCCAAAGTGAGAGATAGCTTCATCTAGAAGTTATCACAAAATTTCAGGTTTGAGAGATAACTTCACACAGAAGTTATTACACATATTCCAGGTATTTATTGCTTTATGTTTTGATTCAATAAATTATACAACTAGAGATCTTCTGTGCTAGAGACATATTTTCAGATCAGGGGTTGAGAACAGGGAAGTTGTGCTTAATTGGCAGCCGTACAAAGTCCGTACAAGTCTGTACAGATCAGCTCAGGCATCGACCGCGACAGACAGAGAGTTCCCAGTGACCGACATTAGTCGACTGAAGACCGACGTCGGTAGAAAGCCGACCTGCAGTGACTGACGTCGACAGTTTATCGACCGACGTCGGAGACTGTGTGTTCGACACAGCAGGCCGAGACCTTCCAGAATTCAATTTTCACTTCCAGTTTTGCTAAGCCAGGGTTTTTAAGACTGTATTTCATATTTATATGCATAAGAAAGGACTGAAATTGTAATAGTTTAGAAGGACAAGTGATAATATCTGTAATTTGCTATTAAGAGACTATATTATTGTGATCATTCTGAATTTATTTAACAAAATTTATATCTTGTTCAGAGTTTTTTGTGTTGCTATATTTCCTGTTTGGAGGGGATATTACAATCTCCCTACATTATAAAATATTGGTTAAATATGTAGTGAGCCTATAAAAATTCTCCAATACATTTTAGTTATAATAAAATCTTAAAAATTAAATTAACCCCCATTTGGATTTTAGGCCTAACCATGCCTAATAGGCCTATCTGCAACTTTGAGGGTCTAAGCCACCTTATTGATCTTATTTATTTTTTGATATGCTTATCATGTTTTCCTAGGTGTCATAAAAATTAATAAACATATTTTCAAAGTCCAATAATATCCTATTCCACCCTTTTATCCCTAATTTCCAAGACTGTAGGGTTTGTGCATAGGGTTTGTGCACAAAGGGAGTGCCCTCTATCTAAGATAAAATAAAGGGTTATTTATTTGTTTTATTAGACAAAATGTTTATTGGAGGATATTATCTAGGTAATATATATGATTTGTATAATTTTATAATCTTTTTTCACATCATTTGACCCTTTAATTCCTTAAAAAACCAAAACAGACCCTTGGGAAGGTAGACTATGTGCAGGATTTTACCATGTGGACTATGAGTTGCAATATAGATTCCTTTCTTTACACTATTTCCATATCATGAGGGTGTCATTACCTATATTGGAGACTTTTACAATCATTTAATCCATTACACCCTCTCTAACTTTGTATTTCCCATACCTTACCTTGGTTGGCCTAAATTGAGTATCATTTTTTTACTATGTTTTGCTTTAAGGTACTATACATGTAATTGGTCATGCATAGCTTAGGTTTTGAAAATGTTGCATAAGATTACTTGAAGCCTTCCAAGATTCATTTCATATATTATCTTATTCATATCACACTTCTATGTTGGATTTTCTCAAGACCAATCATATGTATCTGATTGTGTTATCTTATCTTTTTGACCAAAAGATGATTCTTGTAGGTGCATGCTCACTTAGTTGAACTTTTATCATAATTAATAACAAAATTACTTGAATATTTAAGGTTATTTAATATTTATTTGGACCTGTCCTTACCTTATCTAGGTTAGACCATCATCTTGGCATTATGTTTTGGCTTACTATATGCCTACAGTCAACTAAAACTAACTATGTAGAGCCATTAGGATCTTGTAGGTGTTGATTTCACATTGGAATATGTGTCAAGTTGTTTTATATACTATGAGTTATTTGGAATCACATTTTATAGACCAATGTGGGTGTTTTCATGCTTAAGTCCTCATCATGAATGATGTCGTAGATGACCATTGGCTATAGGTGAGTGCTTTCAAAAGAAGGGACACCTATGGGTGTATATGGGACCTAAAACATAGTATATCATCATATTTAAATGATCTTATATAATAATTTTTATCTTCAACCATCTATAACCATTCAACCATGGAGGCATGGTCTAATACTATCAACTTGGGTGAAGAGGTCTCTTTATAACTCAAATCCTATAAATGACAGTGAAGGAATTCAGTGTTAAAATGGGCAAGTTTGAGGTTTTGAACTAAAACATTCCATTATTAATCTTCCCTCTATATTTTTTTATATATTCTCTCTTATGTAGATGATATAAGGCATTCATATTAAGTTACCTATAAAATCTTATTAACCCTATTATAAGATATCAACAAAGTAGCAAGGTGCTCTATTTTGATGTTTCAGGGATCTAATCCCTAAATATATAGTCATTACCTTTAATCATGATTTACACTTCCATTTTCCAATTTGCACCTTCAAATAAGTCTTATACGATACCCTAGCTCTCTGTGATACCACCTGTAGATGAACATTTTCACATACAGGTAGTGAGGATGAGTAAGTTGGTAGAATACATGGTTTGTGAGATTCAAATGAGTTTTGAGATTCCTTAAATATTATAAATAGACTCATTTAATTATTAAGAACCTTATTTAGCTAGACACTCCCTTTCAACATGATTGGTCTTCATGAGATTCTTGTACACATTCATTAATGGTAGAAGATTGTGTACATATTGAAACTTGTCTTCTCATGCTCTCTATAGTGCCACTTAGTTCTTAAAATATTTTTCAATGTTATAAGATAATTATAAAAACCTTGATACCATAATTACTTCACCATGAATGTCTTTTGGATCTTTTCACAGCTCACCTAGTTGATTGTGTATGGCAGTCATATAGTAAACTAACTGTATGGTTTTTATGACTATTGATTTTGATTTTGAGAATGAGATTTAAAGTTTAGGGGATAAATATAAAATTTAAAACTTAATAATGAACCTATCACCACCCTATTAAGTCACTACCAAAGCATGAATATTCTTAAAATGATGGAAACATATTTTCAACATAGAATGGTGTCTTCTCTTGTAATTTGAGATACTTGGCCTATAAAAACACTTTAAAACATGAAATTAATAATGGGGAATATTATTTTAATATTTCCATGTCCTATGGAGTTAAATATAGTAGTTTTATTGTACAGAATCATCCAAACAAGAGTAAAACCTATAGGGTATGGGAAATAGTGAGCAAAAAAACATAGTCAACTTGTTACTTCACCATGGAATATTGATTTTGAGAATGATATTTAAAGGTTAGGGGATAAATATAACATTTAAAACTTAATAATGAACCTATAACCACCCTATTAAGTCACTACCAAAGCATGAATATTCTTAGAATGATGGAAACATATTTTCAACATAGAATGGTGTCTTCTCTTGTAATTTGAGATACTTGGCCTATAAAAACACTTTAAAACATGAAATTAATAATGGGGAATATTATTTTAATATTTACATGTCATATGGAGTTAAATATAGTAGTTTTATTGTACATAATCATCCAAACAAGAGTAAAACCTATAGGGTATGGGAAATAGTGAGCAAAAAAACATAGTCAACTTGTTACTTCACCATGGAATATTGATTTTGAGAATGATATTTAAAGGTTAGGGGATAAATATAACATTTAAAACTTAATAATGAACCTATAACCACCCTATTAAGTCACTACCAAAGCATGAATATTCTTAGAATGATGGAAACATATTTTCAACATAGAATGGTGTCTTCTCTTGTAATTTGAGATACTTGGCCTATAAAAACACTTTAAAACATGAAATTAATAATGGGGAATATTATTTTAATATTTAAATGTCATATGGAGTTAAATATAGTAGTTTTATTGTACATAATCATCCAAACAAGAGTAAAACCTATAGGGTATGGGAAATAGTGAGCAAAAAAACATAGTCAACTTGTTAGAGATGATTCATAAAGCACAATTGACTAATCCTTGAAATATTGTTATTAAAAGAAATATAAATAAGTATAATTTCACCTAAATAATTATTTTTACCTATAACTTCTCCAAATGGTCGTACCAAGCATAAACATACTAACTAGTTCTATGTGTATATAATGCTGAAGAAGGAGTAGAATGGTTTTAGCTCAAATTTGGAACTTAAATTGTATTTAATACATTAAAATGGGTTTAAGGAAGTTAAATATTCATATAAAAACCTTCTCCCATGTGTCACACTCTCTTATGGGTTGTACAAGTGTCAAACTCTTCTTTTTTAGTTGATTTCCTAATTTTTAGTTATAAAACCTACAAGTTTCAAATGAGACTAACATTCCTGACATAGAATCTGAAATATTAGAAATTTATAGAAAAAATAAGACACTTGGACACCTTTAAAATTGTGCCACTTGAATTTATGACCCCTAAATGGCTCCTACGTGACTCAAAATGATATATAGACTAATTAGAACATGACCAAGGCTAAAATGACATGGCTATAACACACCCTATGACAAAATATTATACACATATATAATTTTTTTAATATATTAGGGTGTTGAATTATTTTTAATTGTGGTCAAAATTGTCAATAATAACATTTACAATCACAAACATACACAGTTTAAATGACAAATATGGAACAAACCGATCAAACTTTGAACCTCACTCTTCCATTATCCTCACTCACATAGATAGGTCAATTTGAGATTACTTTATTTCTTGTTTATTATCATCATCAACACCTCTAAATCAAGGAAACATGAGTTATAGATCTTGAACAAAAACCCTAAATAGTTAAAACCATTCCTAATCATATGAAACTCATCCCTAAACATTTTTTCACTTATAGTAGTTTTTCTCACTATTCTCACTCTTATCTAGTTTAGCAATAGGTCAAATTGGGTGATAAAATTTATTGACACATATGATGTATATTTTCCAAAAACCACCATGTAAATAAATAATGAGTCTTGACCTTCAACCTCCATCCACTTGTATGCATTGACTTGGTCAACTCTACCTATGACATCAAATTCTTTAAAACTAAGCCTTTTTTATAGCTTGTATTCTCTACCCTAAAATAATACTACCACATGGAGATTCTTGGAGTATTACTATACCATATCCAATCATAAAACTTTCCTTACTAATCCATTCTAGGCACTTTCCAATAAGATTTTTCCAATCGGGTCATTAAGAGGGTTTTGAGAAGGTTTTACACCCATTTACCCTCTTAACATTTGTTCATAAAATTTTGTCCTTGAAACCACCTCATAGTGCTTTTAAATAATTCTTGGGACCATTTTACATCTCTCCCAAAAGTATTAGTACATGATGCAAAGTTTACACGTGCTAATGAGCATCAAAAGATTCTTCTTAGGCTCTCATCTCTTCATTATGCATGCTCAAGAGACCTCAAAACATGTTTTCTTGATTACTCCTTAAATCCATGACCTTATAATTGTTAAAAATAATTTAAATAACATATAAAACCTTAATCCATGCTCATGTTTACTCTATCACCTATAAAATTGATTTTGACTCCTCATTAGACCTCACTAGGTCTTTTTGTGCACTAGGCCTAGAACTGTTAGTTACATTTTGACCTTTGAACACACTTTGTAACTTATTTTACTGATATAATAAAGTTATAAAAAATTAAAATTAAATTATACCAATCTCATATGAATCTAACCCTCTTCACACAAATCTCACAGTAGTTTTCTCAACAAGTTACCAAGCACGTTCCATCATACTAGTTTTCTTATGCATGAGCTTAGCCTCAATACCTAACCTTAGAGTTATTTTGACAAATTATTTTCCTTATACATATGTTTACATAGTGTCCAAAATCATATAAATTTATCTACCACTAATTTTCTCAACTTCAAACTCATATATATCTATATCATCATAATTATGCCTCTTCAAGCCATTTACATGCTTTAGGAACTAGTCTAAATACATAGGCCTACTAGGTACCATACATTTTTGAGACATTCCTACCATTTTAGATGAATTATAAAACACATTATCATTAAAATATATTTTCTTATAATTCCACAAAAAAACTCACAAGTGTCAACTTACTATGCTTTATAAGACATTTCATTAGATCACCATACCTCACACTAGTAGGCTCAAATAGTCAACCTCATCCTTAGGATTATTTTGACATCAATGATTGGCTTAAGCACATGAAATCAATTAAAAATTGAAACACTTAAAATTATTCTTATTTATATTCACCTAATCTTGATGACATTTTTGAGCCTAAGTCATCTTCTGATATTGATGACTCTTCTAATACAAATGACTACAATAGTGATGAGGACACACCTCCACCATCTCCTTACCACCTTCCAAATATTATATATTCTATAAGGCCCAAAAAATATGAAAATAGTATGATACTATAAAGATCATATTCATAATTCTTTGACACCACCATAACCAAGATTATGTTGAATTCAAAATCATCAACACTGTGTGTAACTGAAAATCCTGATATTCATTTGTTACACAACCACTATACATTCCATTATGATCTATTTATTCATTAAATACCTATATTACATTTCCAAATTAGACATTTTATCTAATTCATGACCTTATTTACAATTTTTGGTTGCACTTTCCTTAATCAAGGTTAATAAAACATCTTGTCTAGAGGTTTAGGGTAAATAGAATTAATGACCAATGAATATCACAATAGTTGCAATAGAGTCCAAATCAATAATAGGTTCTTATAGAGTATTTATATAGAGTTGGTGTGGGATAGAGATAAATATCATTAAAATTTTTATTTATATCAATATTAATTATGATTTGCATCTCCACATTATCAAGAATAATATAATCACATCTTGCCTTGTCATTTACCTTTCCTTACCATTCACCTTACCTTTACATTTACCTTGCCTTTCCATTTTCCTTGCCTTTCTATTTGCCTTGACTTTACATTTACCTTGCCTTACCATTTACCTTGCTTTCAAATTTACCTTTCCTTTCCATTCACCTTGCCTTTTCATTTGCCTTGCCTTTCCATTTACCTTACCTTACCATTTACCTTGCCTTTTTATTTATCATACCTTGTCATTTACCTTGTCTTGACATTTTCCTTCCCTTTCCATTTACTTTTCCTTTTCATTCACATTTCCTTTCCATTCTCCTTTCTTTACCATTGTTTCATACCTTTTCCATTTTCCTATTCCCAACCTTTTATTACTTAGTCATGATTCCTCATTTTAGGGTGAACTATAGTGGCTTGAGGTCCATTTTGAGGCTTCTTTAGTCTTTGAAAAGTCAATAGACCATCACATCTATGTTTTTGCATGTTCATATTTAATATATGTAATAGGTTATTTCCTAGAGTTATGATTTACAATCTATTATACTAGGGAAAAATAAAGGGTCAAACACATTATTCAATCGAGATTACACTCTGGGGCATGAACCTATACCTATTGGCTCATAGCAACCCATGGTTATCAACACATTAATTATATTCTCATCATTATAAATAAATTTGTGAAATAATTATCTCAATTAGATTAGTCTCATCCATGGGTTAATTTTATTATTATTCTTAATTATTTTTTATGGATTGTCCATAAATATTATATTTCAACCACTTCCTCAAGGGGGCATCATAGGCTCCCTAAAATTTGTTTAGAACATCATTCTCCAATCATTAAATATATATAATTAATGAATTTTTAATTCTTTGAGAAGATGTTATTATGACTATTTATTTCAATGCCTACTTAAAAAGGAGAAAAATGTAGACATTCCTTTTTGGCCACTTCCATGTCTAAGTAGACTTCAGACTGATTTCTACCAAACTATGTAAATTAAGCCTAGAAATCACTAAACATCCCAAATTCATCTACACATTGGATATAAGTTCCCATAATTTCATCAAATAATACTATTTTAGGTATTACCCTATACAAAATTATTACCTCTCATGAATTCATCTTGAGTTAGCTTGGGACCAAGTAAACTGACATTTTCGACCAATTAAGTGGGGCAATTAACCCAATTTCTAAAATGGCCAAAAGCCTATGAATAATTAATTAACCAAGTTAATAAATTCAATTCTTAGTTAAATAATCCATGTTTAATTAGTTAATATATAATTTTCAAATATCAAAATTCAACAAATATCAAGGGAAATCAGGTCATGGTGATGTCATCATCCTCAAAATCAAGAATTACAAAACATTAACATAAATACCATAAAAATCAAAGAAATTGAGACATGAATCCATAAATGTATAATTTAATACATCATTTATTGAATTTGGACTCTCAATACTAACCCAAGGTTAGCCTATTCATAATCATACCTAGGTTGGGATTAAATTTAAAACTATAAATATAAGCTTTCACATTAACTTTCAACAATCTCTAAAATCGAAACTTAGATTGCTAAATTATGGAAGAGAGAGATTAATTGCCAATAAATGAAAAAGACAAAACCAAATTTAATAAATGGGAGGTGCTTCCCACAAAGAAATAGTGTAAATGAAGACTCCATTAGACACAATCCAAGCATAAGCCAACTTACATGCCAACAAGCATTCTATATTGTCAAGGAAGGTGAAAACATCATTTTATATTATTGTTGACATTTTATCTTGTTTATTATATTTATCCCAAAAGTATATACACTTTTGAATGCTTTATCTTATTCTTATTTTTAATGTTTATTCTATTAAAAGTTGACTAATGCACTTTTCATTTCATTTCAATGGTACAATCAAAATCCAAACTCAACATCTTTTAGTGAAACCTTATTTTAGGTGCTAAAAGACAATAAAATTCACAAGTTATCAATACTTAGTGAAACCTTATTTGAGGTGTTAAAGGATAGTCAAGATAGTTTTATTGGTTAAAATATCTTCAAGGTGCCATTAGCTGAGCATAATAGTTCTTCATTATAAAATGAAGAAATAATTGAAGTTACTATTGACACAACTAATAATCTATAGCATAATCATAGTGAAACATCTCTAAGGCCCAAATAATAATAAAATATGATGGTCCTATCAAGAACATATTCATAATTATTTCACCCCACCACAACCAAGATTATTTTAAATCTAAAATTAGCAACATTGTGTATAATTGAAAATCCTAATCTTCATTTGTTACACAACCATTACACATTCCATTATGATCCATTTATTCTTTCAAGACCTATATTACATTGTCAAATCAGACATTTTATCTAATTTATATCCTTATTTACCATTTATGGTTGTAATTTATGTCATCAAGGTTAAGGAGACATCTTATCTAGAGGTTTGGGGGAAATAGAGTTAATGACCAAAGAAGATTGAAATAATAACAATGTAGCACAAATCAGTAACAATTCCTCTATAGAGTATCTATTCAAAGTGGGTGTGGGCTAGAGATCAAGATCATTGAAAATTTTGGTTCTATCAATAATAATCAGGACATGAATATCCACATTATCAAGAACAATATAATCATGTCTTGTCTTGAAATTTACCTTACCTTGCCATTCACCTTGCCTTTCCATTCACCTTGACTTTTTATTTGCCTTACATTTACATTTACATTTACCTTGCCTTACCATTTACCTTGACTTACCATTTACATTGCCTTTCCATTCTCCTTGCCTTTCCATTCACCTTGACTTTCCATTTACCTTGCCTTGCCATTTACCTTGCCTTGCGATTCACCTTGCCTTTACATTTAACTTTATTTTCCATTTACCTTGCCTTTAATTTCACCTTCCATTTCCATTTACCTTGCTTTTCCATTTGCCTTGCTTTTCCCTTGACCTTGTCTTACCATTATTTCATACCTTTACCATTTTCCTATTCCCAACCTACTATTACTTAGTCAGGATTCCTCATTTTAGGGTGAACTATAGTGGCTTGAGGTCCATTTGGACTATGTAGGTAGAACTCAATGTTTTCTAAAGTCACCTTAGCCACCCTTATTCCAACATTCTCACCATTTTATGAGAAATTTAATCCCACAATCTTACTATTTTTCAAAAAAATTAAGCCAAAAATCTCACCCATCTTATAATCAATATAAGCAATGTTCTCACCATTTTTTGAGCAACCTAAGCCACACTCTCATTGTTTTATAAGAAACCTAATCCATGCTTTCTCCACTTTATGAGATTTACCCATTTTATATTTTGTAATACTCCATTGACTTGAGATACCAAAAAACCCTAAACATTTGACAATGACTTAATTATCCTACAGAGTTATAAATCCACAAAATTTAAAAACATTTATCTTGTCTTAAACCTAGTCAACAATACTCAATCTACTAACTTTGGGGCACCTTAGCCATCAAGCAATTATTTTATAAAGCAATGAGATATGTCCTTCTCAAATTCACTCTACAAGATAAAATTAGTAGTTGGATCCCATTCACACTTTTAGGCCAAGTATCTTTTGGGGGTGTGTCCTTCCCTTTGCATGTATCTTCTCTTAGGGGCACCATCCATTTTGCACTTTTAGGCCAAGCTCATAGTTTTTGCCCTCTTCGGGCAAATCAAAGTGTGCAGATTATACTAAGATATCTTATCCCCATATGTCATCCCTTACATATAGTCTTGTTTTGGGGCACCATTTTTTTATCATTCCATTGAGCCTTCACATGTAGGTATTGACTTGGTTAACGACATGATGATTTATATTGCTTTTATTTTAAAGCTTTGTGTGTGTTTATTTACTTAGTTGCTTTTTTCTTGTTTTTTTATTTCCTTATGCACCATACTTGATTCCATCCATATTCATAAGTAAACATTGTCATCATGGTTTTTATCATTGGTGTATTGCTTTTAATTATTTATTAGATCAAGAGTTAGTCCTTATGTATATTGTACCCAGGACATCATGTCTTTTATATCATGGTGCATACTGTAATGTCCTATATCAAAAATTAGGATAGCGGATCTATCAAAACAATGGTCCTAATAATATTTTTAGTTTTTTAGTTTGGAAATTATCCCCTTTTCCTTGATAAAATGAAAATTAGATTCCCATTTTAATTATATCAATTCTACTCATCAATTCATTTTCTCCCAATTTTTGGAGAACTACATTGGCATGTAGTCCATTTGGACTATGTAGGTAGTGCTTGGGTACATGACATATCCCAGGTCAAATCAACCATCATTATTAATATCTTATTCTACTCATCACTTTGCACATCCTCATATGCCTAGATTATTATGGATACTTTAGCCTTTAAAAAGTCATTACACTACACACCTATGTTTGTGCCTACTCATCTTTAATCTATAAAATAGGTTATCTCTTTGAGTTAAGATTGATTATATGCCCTAATGGGGAACAATAAATTTATACCAATAAAATCTTCCCTAGTGGGGAAAAAGCATTATTCACTCTATACTTTCCTTTATGGGATGAATATGTACTATTGGCTCATAATAACCTACATTTATCAACACATTAATTATATTCTCAACATTGGAAATCAATGCATGCAAGTATTATATCGATTAGAATAATCTCAAACATGGGTTAATTAATTAACCAAGTAAAATAAATTTAATTAATTAGTTAAATAATCCATTTTGAATTAGTGAATATATAATTTTAGAAAATCAAAATTCAACATATATCAAGGGAAATGGCATCATGATGAGTCCATCATCCTCACAGTCAAGAATTATAAAATATCAACATAAATGCCATAAAAATCATAAATGTTGAGCCATACTTCCATAAATAAATTAATAAAGACATAATTTATTGTATTTTAACTCCCAATCCTAACCTAAGTTTAGCATAAACCTAATCATACCTAGGTTGGGGTTAGTTTTAAAAATATAAACATAAGGTTTCACACTCACTTCCAACAAGCTCTAAAATCTAACCTTATCATTCAAAATTTTTGAAGAGAGAGATTCATTGCCAACACATGCCAAATCTAAAACCAAAGTGAACAAAGGGGAGGTGCTGCCCAAAAAATAAGATCATTGACATCGATTCCATTAGACACAAATTGAGCACAAGTTAAAATTCATGCCTTGAGCATTATATAATGTCAAGGAAGGTGAAAGCATCATTTTTTCTTATTATTTCCATTTTATCTTATTTTTTATATTTCTCCCCCAAATATATAAGCTTGGGAATTCTTTGTATTAAGTTTTTTTTATGTTTATTCTATTAATAAGTGATCGATTCATTTTTACTTGGACTCCTATACAAGTACTTATATTCTTTGTCATTTCTATAACTATTATAGTTATACTTTCCATATTTAGACTATCTCAACATAATAAATTTAGTGTATGCTTATGTTTAAGTTTATCATTTAATTTTCCTGCTATATATCTTATTATCACCCTTATGCCATTTTAGTTATATATTATTAACCCTAAGATTAAAGTTAAATAAACCACAACATTTCATTTTAATATTGAACATTTGGTGAACCTGATCCATGTGAATATACAAGTTTTTTTAAGGCTTCCAAGTCTCCTAGGGTCTCAACTTGTTGCAATGGATTTTTAGATCTGAAGATTTATCCAAGGGTTTTACCTCCTCTAGTCACAAGGGCTTCATGTGCAAGTTTTTTCAAGTGGATTATTCATTTATTGGCATTTTTTGGCCTCCAAAAAGCCTCATTTCAAAATTCCTAGAGTTTTTTCATAAATATGGTTATATAGATTAAAACTTTTTTCATTTTGCTAAAATATTGTATGTATTTTCCAAATTTATAAATTTATTATTTTTAATAAATTTAGATATGCATGATCTACATGTACTTTTAATTCCCTATAATTTGTAGGTTTATTTTATTTCTTGTTTCTACATAAAAACCTATCTCATATTTTTTAAAAACACAACTAATATCATGAAATTGTTATATCATTATTTTAATGATTAATTGCTCCTTGGCACTTGTTTCTCTTACTTATCTTGTTCTCAAATCAATTTTCAAAACATTTAAAATGGATAAAAATAATATCACTCCTCCTAACCCTAAGGAGGGTGTTACTTCTGATCCTTCTAACCAAGTCTAGGATATCACTTACCCAAAGGTTAAGGTGGCCAACCCTATAGTTTCAAATGAATGTAATCAATCTCAAATGCCTAGGGTTTATGCTTATGAGGCCTTAAAATATAAAATTACCAATATCAAGTTAATAAAAGAGTTATAAAACTATATTGCATATATGATGAACCCACATTATGCTACTATGAACCATGTGTGTGCATCTTCACATACCAATTATGTTCCTAATAAGAATCAATATTGGAAACCAAAACCAAAGTCACCTAATACTAATGATTTTACAAGTGAATAAAATATTAACAAGAGGTCTAATGATATTGTAAGGGAGATGATTATAAATGATTCAATAAAATTACCTCATATTCATCCTATACTAAATTCCATATATTATTATGCATACCATAGAATGCTTGGTCACCATACAATTTCTCATTTTACATTGAAAAGAAAGATATAAATTCTGAATTCTCCCAAAGCCAAGACATCCATGAATAAAAATGGATACCAAAATATCCTCCAAAACAAAAGGAAAAACCTTTACCAAATCCACCTCACAATTCAAATGATAAATCATTGAAGGTGGATGAACCTTCAAATGGTGTGCAAGTTTCCAATGTTCTAATTATCTAAAATACATACCAAATATTCCAAAGAATGATCTAAAGAAATAAATTTTGAAAGAACAATCCCAAATGGTAATGTTATAGAATGATCAAAATACATCATTTTATAATGAGCAAGACAAGATGTGTAAAGTTTCTATAGTTTATATCCCATAGGTTGCCAATGATGAAAATAAATAGGAAACATCCATTTTTGAGAAAGAAGATCCAACCTATAGTGAGGTTATTTTTTCTTACATAGATATTCAGATTACCAAACCATATATTTAGAAACCATTTATTCATCACCCACTTTTTCAAGACAAATAAAACATCTTCAAATTACCCTTTAATGATTATGAGTTTGATCCTAATAATCATACAATTTTGTGTGTTCCTTCTAGGCCTTGATATGATCACATTGGTTCTATGCACTTCAATGATACATGTACCTAGTTCCTTCTATATGCTACATGGTTACAATCATAGATTTAATAGTTATCTTACCCTTTTAAGGTGAGGTAAATCTCAACTCCTATTTTCCCATCACCTCAAAGGTGGGGCATATTATTTGGGTAATGTTTACGAAGCATGTTCTCCAAACTTTACATAATTCTCAAATTCAGTGGAGGTATGCTTTGGAAGCATGTTCTCCATACTCATTCAATATTTGGTACTTATATTATTTTTTATATTTAGTGGTGGCATGTCATATGGGCATGGATTCCACATATTCATAGTTTATAGATTTAGTGGGGGCATGATTTTGAAGCATTTTCTCCACATTTATTTAATATGTGATACTTATATTAGTACATAAATTTAGTGAGGGCATGTTTTGGAAGCATGTTATCCATACCTATTAGGTATTCAACATCTCCAATTTACATTGGGGATATGTTTTGGAAACATGTCCTCTACATTTTTACTTGTATCAGTTTTTAGATTTCTCCATATATAATAGGGGCATGCATTGGAAGCATGTCCTCCACACTTACACAATTATTGAAATTAGCCAAAGCAAATAGTTATATGGTTTAAATTCATTATTTTTCATAATTATATACATTAGTACTATGTTTATACACATTTTAAGCATGAGACATATATAAGGTGCATATGTTATGCAATATTTGCCTAATATTACAAAATACAAATCAATTTTAATTTTTAAAACCATTTCACATACTGATACCCTACAGACTTTTAGAAACCATGTTAAGACAATCTATTGTAGTAATTAGATCACCTTTTGGTATGGTTAATGTGATCAAATCACTCAATATTTCCAAGTTTTTAGGTTGGACTTGATCATCCAAGATCACCAAGTTATAAGTATCATTTGGTTACATGGTTGAGTTAATCTCAACTATCATGTTGTAACTCACTTTTACTTTGTTGGTTCCTAGTTGTATACCTCTTTAATCTAGCCTTGCACACTTGAATAAAAATGGCAATCAATGATTATAAACCTACTATAATGTTGTTTTATCTAAGGGAGGGTTTGACATCATGAATGGACCAAACTAAGAAAATGACTGAGACATACCTACAAAGGGTATGGTTAGCTCTGTGCTACTTTTGAATCTACCTAAACCAAGTTAAGAGAACCTATGGGGTAGCTTTCTCACATAGAGGGATTTTACAATTCAATCTCCATGGGGATTTTTGGCATGAGGAACAAATATGACCAGATCATAACCATGTTTTCACTCTTCAACCATGAAGGGTTGTCACACAAAATGCACAAATGATCTATGTCATACACAAGATACTAAAAAAAGATGAAACTGTGACTATGATCTTCATTTTTAAGAATATTCAACAATAAAGGGATTAAATAAGGACTATAATGCTAAGATTTAAATCATAGACTATAAACATATTTCAAATATATAAGATATCATGAATTTACAAGGAAAGTAACACTTATAATATGCAATAGAAGTGTGTTATTTGTAGGGTAGGATATGGTAGGATAAGTTTATAGTTAATTATAAGATGAAGGGTGGCATGTTGGTGGCTTCCAAATAATATGATATCTAGTAGTATTTCATGGCAATGTTCCTTAGTAAATTTGCAAAAACTTCAAATGCAAGATAATGGTAAACACTAAATTATCCTTGAGAGACTAGGACATAAACTAAAACTAGAATCTCAAATACTTTCTCCTGCTAAATTCTTGAACCTAGAGTTCCCTTAAAAGGTATTCAACAACACATTCCTAGATATAACTATAGAGAGGGATTTATAACCTAGGTACTTGTTCAAAATGACAACCAGTAGTGAACAAAGACCCAAACATCAATTTAGTATAAGCCATAAAACACGTTATTGCATTTCATTAACATGATACAATAAATAACCACAATTTTTTTCTAGTGACTTGAATAGAAATATTACAAACATCAACACTTCAATCTGATACCATGGCAACAATCCTGGTGAGATTACTCTTTTCACAAGGGAGACATAAACATGATCTCAAAGATTTATACTAGTTACACATATCTAACCACCTTATCAAGGGAGACAAAGTCTACACATAGCAATTGATCCTAGAAGAATTTTGTAAAACTTAGACTTAAAGGAAGAGGATGCCTAAAATGACCTATATTAACCAATAGACAACAAACACCAATAAATTTGAAATAGAATATAAATCCCCTATTTATAAATTTTTAATCCTTCCCAAATTTGAGACTATGGGTTGAAACTTGAAAAAATTACATAAAAACTTTTTCAGTCTTGTCAAGATGTTCATAGCTAAAAAATTCTATTGGCCATGCCTAAGATTTTCATATATTTACAAGAAATCATTATTTAAACTAACTCTACAAGAAATGATGAGGACATCTAATAAACCTTGAGCATATTATTTTATCTTTTGGCTAGAAAATGCCTTTCATATGAGCCTAGAAGGAGGATATTTGCTTGAGGATCCAAACATTTTTTTCTTGATTTGGAATCACTTGAAGATCCCCTTGATCACTCACTTGCATAGTTGGAGGGAGAAAATCATATGAAAATCCAAATAGATTTTTTCCTTATGTGAAACTTATTTGTAAATGCTTTCTTGTTACTCAATTGTATATCATAGACACATATAAACATGAAACATATCCTTTATACATGCTAAGGGAAAGCCCATTACCTACATTGATGGCTTAAGAGTTGATCTAGTTGTGACACAAAACAAAAATTGATCCATGATCATGATTTGTAAATATCACTCTGGAATGGCAATTAGACATTCTTATATGCTTTGACCCATTTCCACATCCATGGAAAAGCCATCAATTTTAGCTTTAACTTGGATGCTTGTCATTTCCTCATGTAATCTAACCCCTTTGAAAAGATTATATTGGATTGCATCATTAGATCTTTCTTGCCTGAGTAAATATGAGTCATAGATATTATAATGAGATGCTCAATTTCTATCTTTGTGGCATGAAATTATGCCACTTGACATTTCTACATTTTCCCATGAGATCTTTGACTTTTCAACCTTAATCACATGCCATTAAAAATTGTTGAGGTAAACAAATGATCTCCATCAGATCATGATCTAAGGAGTTAACATGATTGGATATCACCTTTTACTTGGCCCTAAGGATATACCATTTGGTATCCCCATGGGCTTCTTGAGTTCTTTTGATTACTCAACTTTGATCATGCACCATCGGATCATCCTACTTTCATCAAATGTGTGCCATTATATCTACCCCATTTGAAAACAAATGGATACTTCATAAGGTTTAAAATTGATATCCACACACCTATCCTAGACATTTGAATCCTAATGACTAGTCCATGTAGCTTAAACTTGATGTCTACATGCCCGTTAAAAGATATCCATGAGACTGTCATGCTTGTAAATTCTAAAATATTTCTTCAAGGACTTTGTTCCATGATAATTTTTTCTCAATTTTTATCATAGGCATCCTTCTTTACTTTAACACTTCTGAATTGAGTCTGCTACCTTCAAATTTGCATTGAGATAATTATTTTTAACATTTTGTCTAAAAAAACTTCCTCAAAGAAATTTGACCATTGCACTTTCACTAAAAGAATTAACACTTAACTCCTTTTTCCCTTCATTAGGATAGTTGTTTTGGACATTTTTTCTGAAATAATTTACCCATATAAATTGATCTTACTACTTCTAAATAAATTTAGTTTCTTCAAACTTTTACTCAGGTAAAATGTTTGAAGGAAATAAGACCCCTGATCCATAGTAACTTTTCTGAAAGACCCTTTTAGGCACTTTGAACATACCCTTCAGAAGTTTTGTTAAGGGTACTTTCCCTATAGAACTACCCTTCAACTTTTTGGAATGATCCTTTAATCTTTTGAAAGTGCCTTCCAGACTTTCTAAAAGTGTCCTCCATCTTCTTAAAGTACCCTTCAGACTTTCCAAAAATGTCCTCCATCTTCTAAAAGTGACCTTCAAGAAATTTGTAAGTGTCCTTTGCCATCCAGATTTATCCTTAAGTTTTTATATATTACCTTTAGGAATTTTTCAAGGGTAAAATACCCAAAAGAAACAATCCTTTGAAAATTTTTCAAAGGAAAAATGACCCGTCAAAAGCATTCTTTGAGATTTTTGTAAGTTTCCTTTGCCCTTTGAAAGTGCCCTTTGAGAATTTTTCAAAGGCAAAATACCTAAAAGAAATGATCCTTCATAAATTTTACAAAGGCAAAATGACCCTTTAGGATTTATAGAAGTACCTTTGGCCAAATAAAATGACCTTTCAATTCCTTTGGGATTTTTGTGCAAGCAAAATGCCTGTAGGGAAAGTTTCCTTTAGACTTTTTTGTTGTGGATAAAAAGTCTGAAACAAATAAGACTTAGCATTTTTCTCAAAGTGAAGGATTTCCTTTGGGATTTTTGTGTGGGGAAAATACTCTAAGGACAAATGCACTTTGGAATTTTTACCATGGACAAAAATTCTAAAACAAATGACCCAAAACAAATGAAATTACCCTTCAAAATTTTTTTTAAAACACAACCCAAAAAAGATAAGACATTGAATTCCTTCATAACTTTTGTAGAGGATAAAATGTATAATGAAAATAATTCTTTAGACTTTTTGTCTGAGACAAATGGCCCAAAGACCTATTTTCATTACACATTCTATTTATAAAAAGGCCCAAAAAGTCTAAGTGAAAAATACATTCACCAATAAAAAATAATAAAAAGGACTTGGCTAATTTTTACATGAACTTGACCTTATAAAATAACACTTTGAAATAGAAATAGGGCTAATGAATTAGACATTGATACTCGATAAGGGCCCAATTACTTTAGTGTAATTTTAGGCACTAACATTGGCTCTCACCTGGGGATGCATACCACCTTCAAGTGTTTAAAGAACCATAAAAATTAAGACCAAGTGCTAATCCATTGGGCTATAGAGTAAAGACGTAGCAACATTTTCATCAAACATCCATGAAGGATCAACAAAACATGGTAGACTTACAAAAATAAATTAGGAGGATTTGAACATGAACACACAACAAAAGGAATGGAAAAAAGTTGGACAAACAAGGCCCAAAGCAAAGGGGAAATAAAATAATAAAAGGATAAAGAAACAAAACACTATATAATATATACATATGTTGCAGATGGACTCAATAAAGAAAGTGTTTTAAATGTCCACCATTGATTGCTAGCTCTAATAGTTCATCATCCAGATATCTCATAAATAAATCATGCTCCCTAATCCTATAGTAAATGGAATAGCGACCCATCTACAAGGCATCAAACTTGCCATGTTTTCCTCTCTCCTCATGCCTATTGTCCCAAATTAAAACCAAATCACCTACTTGGAAGGTTCTTAGAGTGACCTTTCTATCAAATGTTTTATTCAGCTTCTCCTTGAAATTAAGGTGTCTTTCATGATCTTGTCTTCAAGCTTCATCAAACTCAATAATATGGTTCACCATGCTTTTATAGTGGTGGACCTATTCATCATCCCCTAGTTATTGCAAGAGCTGATAAGTGGGTAGCTGAAAATTAATGGGTAAAATTGTTTGAGCTCCATAAACAAGCTCAAAAGGTCTTCTGCTTATATCTCTTTTAGGTGTAATCCTATCAGTCCATAAGGTAGACTTTAGTTTTTTACCCCACTCCTTATTTTCTTTCAATGTTCATCTAATGATCTTGAGAAAGTTATTATTACTTGATTCAACTTGCCCACTCCCTTAATGATTATATTTAGAAACATAGGTTAGGTCAATACCATAGTATTTGCATAGTTCCACCAAAGGTTTGGCTTTGAAGGTCATGGCATTATAAAAAATTATCTTAACAAGCACACCAAATCTACAAATAATTTGATTTAACAAAAAATCCATGACTACCTAGTGCATTTATTTCTTTGTATGGATTGCTTCAACCCATTTGGTGAAGTAATCAATTTTAAAAAGGATCCATCTATGCCTAATGCTTAATGATTTAATGATTTATCCAATGAAATACATTCCCCATTATCTAAATAGGCCTTCAATCATCACAGGATTCAAGGGAAGAGAACCTAAAGATTTTATCCTCCCAATAAAGTGCTAACATATCTCACATCTTCTGACCACCTGAGCAACATCCTTAAATAGTGGTGTCTACCAATAACTAGCTCTCTAAATTTTATGAGTTGTAACTTTAGGTGCAAAATGGCTACCATAAACTCCACTATGGAAATCCTCAATCAAGATAGTAGTTTGTTCTTCTAACACACATCTTAAGATAACCCCATCTAGATTATTCCATGCTAGTCCACCTTTTCAAGAAGTATCTTTGGAACACAAACTTAAGATTTCTTCTCTGATTCTTATCTAAGATAGGTGGACAATTCAAATTTTACAAGTAGTAAATTATTTCTCTATGCCACAAAGATGAATTAAACTAACTCAAATAATCATCAATATTAAACAAAACCTTATTTACCTTAACATCTTGAAAATTGGTCTTATCCATAAGCTTGGCTAGACCCATCCCCCTTACCAATTTGGTGGTTTGGATATCCATGTCACACTCTTTTATCTTGTTAACTCACCTACACTCTTATTGGACATGTCAATCTGAGTTAAAATGTCCTTCACCATGGTATGTGAGACATAATTACTGATATGCAAACTCAGAATATGTGGCCTAAACATTTTAATAGCCTTCAAAAGAGTGAAAGCTTATTTTTCCATAATGGTGTAGTTCAATTCAGGACTTTGCATATCTTTGCTAAAGAAAGCTATGGGTTAATCATGACCTTCCCCATTATTTTCAAAAAGATACAAGTCAGAGTATTAGATGATGTAAAATATAATACTTGTAAAGGCTTTGTGTAATTAGGATTGGCCAAAATAGGGGTAGACTTCAAAGTTCCCTTGATATCACTGAATGCTCACATGACCTTCTCTTCCCATTTGATGGTCTGGTCCTTTTTTAACATAGAATTAATAGGTAGAATGATCTCAAAAAAAGTAGACACAAACCTCCTTATAAATTTGATCTATCCAAATAAATACTAAATTCCTATCTTCGATTGTGGGATAGGTACTTTGTCAATGGATTTGACCTTCTCAGGGTCATTCATGACACCATCCTTAGAAACTATATATCCCAATAAATTATCCTTTTATAATCAAAAGTGGCACTTCTTAGGATTAATAAAAATGCCAAACTCTATATATCTAATCAACACCTTTTCAAGATGCTCCAAATGCTCTTCTCTTGTTTTGGAGTACATAGTAATATCATCTTGATATACAAAAATGAACTGATTAATTATCCTTATAAAAACAATGTCTATAGCTCACTAGAATGTTACATAGACATACATCAATCCAAAATACATCCATATATATATACATAAGTATCCCAAGGCATTATGAATGTAGTCTTGGACCTCTCAAATTCCTTGACAACAACCTAGTTATAACCTAAGAATCCATCCAATGTGGATAACAATTCTGAATTAGTAATGCTTTGTAATAGGTTATCCATATTAGGTAGGGCATAATTATATTTTAAATAATATTTTTTAAAATTTATGAAATCCACACACAAGCGAATGTCACCACTTTTATTTCTTACAAGGACCAAGTTCACCACCCATAATGAATACCTAATGGGTTGAATGATACCCCCATCCCTTAGCTTCTTTAATTCCTCCCTCATCTTGGTGGCTAAGATGGGGTTAATAGGTCTCTATTTTTTCCAAAAAAAATTTCTATCAAGTTGCAATGGCATGATGTGCTGGAACAAGTCTTCCCTATATGCTTTTAGCTCAGAATATGACCATACTAGGCAATCTTAGTACTTCCTTAATAGTTGCATGTAAGTTTTTTTCTTTGTTACACTCAATTGAGTACCCATTCAAACCTTCCTTGGATTCTCATGAGAACCCAAGTTGTATTTATTTATGTCCTTTGAGATGAATAAGTCTCTCAACTCAATTCTATCCACTCCATCAAAAGATGCTTCTAGACTAACTAGTCCTCTTGGGATAGTGTTTCTCTTTAGCTGAATAATGTCTTTCCCAAAAAAAAATTCTCTCCCATTATTGACTTAAACCATGAGTTCCAAGTCTATGAGTTGATCATGGAACTCAACCTCATAGTTTAGAAACCTTTCAATATGTGCATCATCATTAAAGACCTACCAATGATGAACATTGTCTAGGATTGAAGGCCTAACAAAAACCTCCCATTGATATTGATAGTGAGGGATCATATTTGCAATGTCAAATTGAGCACCTAGCCCTATAATTTTATCTGGTTCTTGGTTGAAACTCCTATCATGATAACATAGATTTAATGCATCAAAGAACTAAAATAAATCCTAGATAGCATTCTTATATTATTTTAACCTTTTATTCTTTGTGGTAAAAGCACTATGGATTTATTTTACCACTAACTCAAAATCTCCCTTGATAATCACATATTCGATTCCAAATCCATGGGTGATCCTTAGACTAAGAAAGAGTTCCTCATACTTAGTAGTATTTCTAGTGTACTCAAAAGAAAGTTTGAAGTAAAACATAAAGCATTTACCATTAGGGATGTAGAAGATAACCCCAAATCCATTTCCAATATTGGAGCAAGCCCCGTCAAAACACACGTTCTAGACCACATTTTCTTTGTCAAGCTCAACATCAAAAATAATATGTTGTTCACTAATGTCAATTTGCTTAACAAATTTTCCAAGAAAGCTCAACATCCATGTATAACACTTCATTAAGAGCATGCTTCAGATCTTTAATCAAATGTAACATCTTTGGCTCTCTATAAAGTTTGACCATACTACCCTCCAAAGGAATGGTGGCATAATAAAGGTTCATCTACACACTTCCACCCATGCTAGCAGCCCATTTTCATGATAGCAACATCCCCCATTTAGGTGGGAAGTCTATAACTACCACACCCATGCTCAAGTACTTACTCGGATAAACTATTGATTATACCACCAGCCTCTTAACTTGTTGAACAATTGTAACCTCTTATGAGTCTATAGCATAACACTTAACAAAGGTTGACATTATATTCACTCCAAGCTCATTGAGGACACCTAAAGGCATCACATTCTAAGAATCTCTGGAGTCAAACATGAAGTTGTGAACAACAAGACAATTGATTAGTAGAGTCATATAAAAAGGATCTATATTTAGCAAACTCTCTACTAATGCATTCCCCAAATAAACCTTTAGAGCAAGATCAATAACCTCTTCTGATTCTTTATCTTCATTTAGGTTTACTTGGGGTAGCTCAACTTTATTCATAGTTGACCTTTCACCAAATTTAAATATTCAAAGGCCCTCTTCCTATGTTTAGGTATTCATAATAACTCAATAAGTGGCATGGTGATATTTATTTGACTCAACACTCGATCCATGTCACACACATTATACTGAAGAAGAGGTGTATTTAGTGGAAGGGTAATGACACATTCAGCTATAATGTAGTCACTAAAATTTTGAAGTAGAAGAGGTTGGGGTGGATTCGGAACTTTGACAATAACCTTTAAAGGTGGAATTTTCTTGAGCTCATTAGCATCTTTGGGGATGCTAGACAATATGGGCATTTTATTGATCCTAGCAAGAGCACCTCTATGAATATCATCTTTAGTTATAGGTGTTATCTAGGAAGCTTTAGGGACTGTTGTAGCTTTCCCTTTGCAATAGCAATGTCTTGAGGAATATCACCTAGTTTCTTGCTTCTCAAGTTGTATTCCTTCTTTTGGGTAGCTACTGCATTAATTAACAGGTACCTATCCTCAATTTATGGATTTTTGCCAAGATATTTCTTGATCATCATAGAGTGCAAGAGATAAAAATCATGGATGGGAAATTTATATAATTGTACCACATTAATATCACAAGCAAAGTCAAAAGTTGGGACACTCTTCATTTTGATAGTGCTCCAAAATTGATCAAACATAGTATCAGTCAGTAATTGTATGGAAGCAGCTGATTCATCTTGAGGTCTTTGACAATCAAACATAAAAATATTATAATTAGATGATACATATTGAGGTTCATCCTGATATTCATCAACTTTTTCAATAGTATCACATGGATGGTGTGGAAGGAAGCATTTGTCATACCAATCAATGTCTAAATCAAAATTTATAACATTTACCTTGGTGTTCAAAGGATTAGGCACCTCCTTTATATCCCATCTATTCTATTTTATTTCCACTCTATCTTTGTGTGTAGGCCTCTTTCCTATGTCATTATCTAAATTATGGAAAGTAGGTCCCCTATGTGCTTGATTTGGATTTAGAGCTCTATCATAGCTGATAGACAATTGAGGGGACCCTTTTTTACCTCTAGCTAACTTGTACGACATTTCTTTGATAGTAGAGGCCAAAGTTTTGATATTTTCCTTCAAGTTAGTTATCTTTGTGGGCTATGTATTTTTTGGATTAAACAATTTCACATCATCCCACTTATTCAAAGGCTTTCCCATAGCCTTGATATTTTTTTCAATCTAGATGGCCATGTTGAATGCCAATCGTAGGTTAGTGGGAGCCTTGTCCCTCAAGAAATAAGTAGTCTTCTTAAAAGGCATCATATTAATTTATCAACCATGATGTATTATTGGGCCTGATGTTTTTGGGTAGTCACATCATGGTCTTATTGAACTGAGTGTTGAATTCTTGCACACACTCATTAGTATTATTCTTAATATTTTCAAATTTAACCAAGAGAAACCTTGGATCAATCTATCACCATATTAAATTCTAAAGACATTTTTCATCTCTTCCTATGAATCAATGCACCCAACAAGAAGGGAGTTAAACCATTCATGAGGGTCCTGTTCCATTGTATGCATAAAGAAATTTATACACACATCCTCATACTCAATCCCATAATCTTCAATGATATTATGATATGTCCTTAGATACTGGTTACTACCCACTGCATCGTTCCCTTGAAATTTTGGGATCCATTTCCTAGCTTCATATGGAACCTCATTAGGATAGCCTTCCATCTCATCAAAATTTATGGGTCTAAATCTAAGAATTATAAATACAAGATGTCCATTATCTTCCTAGTCACTATGCCTCATGATTGGTTTAATAGGATGTTTAAGATCAAATGTCAAAATGTTATGACAGGGTGAATGAGATGGACTTATTAGATCAAACCTATGAGGGGATTCATCTAGTTGAGAAGCAGTTGGAAAATATATAGGACTATGTGTTTTAGAATCATTAGAATAATTGTGATAGTACTTAATAATGTGGGGGGGTTTGGGTGGGTGTGGGTGGGGTTAACAAATATTTCAAGATTATCAAGACATTGATGATCTTAAGAAGCTAAACTTTGCCCTTCAACAGGCCTCCAGACTTGTGAATTAGGTCTTTGACCTTCAAATTTTCATCGATATAATTATTTCAGACATTTTGTCTAAAATAATTTCCATGAAGAAATTGTCTTTAAACTTTTTCCAAATAAACTATACCATTACACTTTCATCAAAATAATTGACACTTATCTCCTTTTTTTAAAGGTTTCAAGATTATCAAGACATTGATGATCTTAAGAATCTAAACTTTGCCATTCAATAGGCCTCTAGCCTTGTCCCCTTATTCTTTGAGGAAGACCTAAGGGTGGAACAAGCCTATTTGATGGATAACCTTTAAAATATGATCTTATTCCTAGCTCTACAAATAAGAAGATACTCAAAACTAAAATTTAGTAGATATATTTAGAATAGGCACCAATCTTTCTTAAAACCATAGAATAAAGTTAGAGTCATCACTAGAAATAAACTTATAGAATAGAATAGTTTACAAAATGATGTGATATCAACTCAAATTAAACTTGTTAAATCTTAATGAGATAAATAAAAAAGACACTAAAATTTTCAAAATATTTTCAAAATGGAAAGACACCTTCCAACATGAAATTTTAGTAGCTATTTGCAATAGATAATAGAAGTTGAATTTTTAAACCTTAAAAAAATTTGGTACATCCCTATTAGCATGAGTAATATTGATAGCCATGATAGTCAGATCAATGTAGTAACAGTAGATAACCTCACAAGATAAAATACTCATGGCTCTTCTACAAGAGTCCTCAACAACATAAGGAAAAATAATTGATCACCAACAATGGCACCAGTTAGGTGTCATTGATGAACCAAAGATAAATTAGATAAATAAAAATATACGCAAAGAACTTTAAAGATAACAATATCTATCTGTAAGAGTCCATAACAACATGGGTGATAAGAATTTTTCCTTGGAAATGGTGCCAATTAGGTGTTGTTGATTGACTACAGACAAATTATATCAATGAAAATATAGGCAAAGAACTTTAAAGATGATAGCATCTCTCTATAAGAGTCCTCAGTAACACAAGAGACAAGAATTATTCCTCAACAATGGAAATAGTTAGGTGTTGGCTCCTAGTTATACACCTCTCTAATATGACCTTTCACACTTGAATAAAAATGGCAAGTAATGATGAAAAACTTGATAGAATTTCATTATAATCGAGGGAGGGTTTGGAATCAAGAATGAACCAAACTAATAAAATGAATGAGATGCACCTAGAAAGGGTATGGTTATCTCCCTACTACTTTTGGCTCTAATTGAACCAAGGTGAGAGGACCTATGGGGTATCTTTCTCACATGGAGGGATTTTACAATTCAATATCCATGGGGATTATTGGCATGAATAAAAAATATGACCATAGCATAACCGTGTTTGCACACTTCACTCGTGAAGGGTTGTCACACAAAATGCATAAATGCTCTATATCATACACAAGCTACTAAAGATAGATGAAACTATGATTGCAATCTTCATTTTGAAGAATATTCAATAGTAAAGGGACTAAATAAGGATTACAATGCTAAGATTTGAATGAAGGACTATAAATACATTTAAAATATACAAGATCATATGCATTTGTAAGGCAAGTAACACTTATAATATGTAATAAAAGGGTGTTATTTACAAGGTAGGATAGGGTAGGACAAGTTTATAGTTAATAATAAGATGGAGGGTGGCATGTTAGTGGATTCTAAATAGCAAGTTGTCTATTAGTATTTCATTACAATGTTCCTCAGTGAGGTTACAAAAAAATTCAAATGCAAGATAAAGGTAAACACTAAATGATCCTTGAGAGACTAGGACATACACTAAAACTAGAATCTCAAATACTTTTTCTTGCTAAATTCCTAAACCCAGGGTGCCCTTAAGAGGTATTCAAAAACACATTCTCAGATATAACTACAAAGAGGGATTTATAACCTAGGTACATATTTAGAATGATAACCAGTAGTGAATAAAGACCCAAATATCCAATCAACAGAAACCCTAAAACATGTTATTACATTTCATTAATAGGATACAATAAAGAACCATAAATGTTTTCCAGTGACTTAAATAAAAATATTATAGACATCAACACTTCAAAGTGATACTATGGGGATAAGCGTGGTGAGATTTATCTTTTGACAAGGGAGACATAAACATTTTCTCAAAGCTTACTAATGGTTATATAAATACAACCCCCTTAGTAAAGGAGATAAATTCTACATGCAGCAATTGATCCCAAAATAATTACGTAGAACCTATAATTAAAGGAAGAGAATGCCTAAAACAACCTATATCAACTAACATCTAATAACCACCAACAATTTTGAAATAGAAGACAAAGCCCCTATTTATACATTTTCAATCCTTCCCAAATTTGATACTATGGGTTACAACTTCCAAAAATTACATAACAAATTTTTCAGTCCCATCAAGATTCTCCAAGCCAAAAAATGCTCTTGGCCATGCCTAATATTTTCATATATTTATAATAAATCATTATTATAACTACCTCTACAATAAATGATGAGGACTTGCAACAAATCTTAAGCATAAATTTTGATCTTTTGACTAAAAATTGCCTCTCACACAAGCCCAGAATGAGGATATTCACTTGAGGATCCAAATAGATTTTTTATTGACGTTAAACTACCTAAATATCCCCTTAATCACTCACTTTCAGAGTTGGAGGGAGAAAATCATTTGAAAATCCAAACAAATTTTCATCCTTATGTGCAATGTATTTGGAAACGCTTTCTTGTTAATCAATTGAAAAGCATGGATATTTTTGGACATGAAATCTCTCCTTTGTGCACTCTAAGGGAAATTCCATTACCTTTAATGAATGTTTGAGATCTGATCTAGTTGTAACACAAAATATAAAATCTTCCATAGTCATGATTTGGAAATATTTTCTCTAGAATGGTAGTTAGATGTTTTTTGAGATTCAACCTATTGCCACATCCATGAAAAAGCTATCAGTTTTAGTTTTAACATAGACACTTGTCATTTCCTTATGAAATATATCCCATTTTAAAAGGTTATCTTGGCTTGCACCATTGGATCTTTCTTTCCCAAGTAAACATGATCTGTAAATCTTGCAATGAGATGCTTAATTTCTATCTTTGTTGCACACGATTGTACCACTTGGCATTTTTGTATTTTCTCATGAGATCTTTGACTTTTCAACCTTGACCATGCACCATCATATCTAGCTTAGTGAGCAAACATGCTCCATCATATTATCATCTAAGGAGTGAGGCATTTTTGGATAGTCCCTTTTACTTGTCTCCAAGGATACACCACTTAATAGCCCCATGGGCTTCCTAAGTTACTTTGATTATTTAACTTTCATCATGAACCATCGAATCATCTTGATCTAAAAAAACACATGCCATTATATCTACCCCATTTGAAAACAAATGTCTACTTCACAAGGTTTAAGTTTGATGTCTGCGTGCCCATCTTGGACATTTGAATCCTAATGACTAGTCCCTATAGCTTAAAGTTAAGATGCGTGCACTCATCAAAAGATGTCCATGAGACCATCATGCCTACGAATTCAAAAATATTTCTTTAGGGACGTTTTGCCATGGCAGTCATTTCTAAATATTTGTCTTAGGCATCCCTATTTGCTTTGACACTTCTAAATTAAGTCTTTGACCTTTAAATTTTCATCGAGATAATTATTTCAGACATTTTGTATAAAATAATTTCCATGAAGAAATTGTCTTTAAACTTTTTCCAAAGAAACTATACCATTACACTTTCATCAAAATAATTGACACTTATCTCCTTTTTTCCTTCATCAAGATAGTTGTTTCAAACATTTTATTCGAAATAATTTCCCCATAGAAATTGACCTTAGTACTTCTCTTGAAGAAATTCAATTCCTTCAAACTTTTTACTATGGCAAAATGTCTGAAGGAAATAAGACCCTTGTTCCATAGCAACTTTTTTGAAAGACCCTTTTGGGCACTTTTAACATACCCTTCAAAAGTTTTGTTTAAGGTACTTACCCTACAGAACTACCCTTCAGCCTTTTGGAATGGTCCTTTGATCTCTTGAAAGTGTCTTTTGAAATTTTTGAAAGTGTCCTTTATCTTCTGAAAGTATCCTTTGAAATTTTAAAAAATGTCCTCTATCTTCTAAAAGTGCCCTTTAGGAACTTTGTAAGTGTCTTTCACCATCAAGACTTATCATTCTAACTTTTTGTAGATTCCCTTCAAAAAAATTTCAAGGGTAAAATTCCTAAAGGAGACAATCCTTCAAAAAAATTGCAAAGGTAAAATGACCTTTTGAAAGTGTCCTTCCATATTTTTGTAACTATCCTTTTCCCTTTGAAATTTCCCTTTGGGAATTTTGCATAGGCAAAATTATCAAAGGAAACAATCCTTCAAAAAATTTGGAAAGACAAAATGACCCTTTGAGATTTCTAGAAGTACCTTTGGCCAAAGCAAATGATCTTACAATTCCTTTAGGATTTTTATTTAGGAAAAATGCCCAAAGGGCTAGTGCCCTTCAAAAAAAATTTCCATAGACAAAAATTCCAAAACAAATAAGACTTAAAATTTTTCCTAAAACAAATTATTTCCTTTGGGATTTTTGTGTGAGCAAAATTATCAAAGGACAAGTGCCCTTCAGGGTTTTTTCCATGGACAAAAAGTCTGAAACAAATGAAATTACCCTTTAGAACTTTTGTAAAACACTTAACCTGAAAGAGATAAGACATTGAATTCCTTTAGAACTTTTGTAGAGGACAAAATGTCTAATAGAAATAAGTTTTTGGACTTTTTTTACAAGATAAAAGACCTGAAGACTTATTTCCATTGGACATTGTGTTCGTTCAAAAGTCCCAAAAAGTCTTAAGTCAAAAACACCTTCACCAAGAAAAAACAAGACAAAGGACTTGGCCAATTTTTTACATGAACTTGACCTTCTAAAGGAACACTTTGAAACATAAATGGGGATAATGACTTAGACATTGATACTCAATAAGGGCCCAATTGCTTCAATGCAATTTTAGGCACTAACATTCTCCAAAATTATGGGCATATTCTCTCTCTCTCTCTCTCTCTCTCTCTCTCTCTCTCTCTCTCTCTCTCTCTCTCTCTCTCTCTCTCTCTCTCTCTCTCTCTCTCTCTCTCTCTCTCTCCCCTTATATATGTGCACTTTAAATATTTATTTATATTTATCCCAATCTCTATTTTATATCCTTAAAATGATACATCTTTTGTAAAACAACTTGTTAATAGGCAAGGTGGCTATATTGACGCATAGGTGTACTCATAAACCATGCTCTTTCATTTCAATATATTTTGAGAACTTTTAACCTAGATTATATGCAATGATTTTGCATTATAACATGCTCATGATTGTAGGTCAATCACTAGTAATATACTCAAATTCAACTTAAGTAAAAATAAGCTGTGCATACACACCCAATAACTTATTCCTTTCCTTTAAACTAGCAATTTCATTAATATATTAAAGTAGAGGGTATATTTTGATTATGTATCACCCTAGTCTTGTACACTTGGAAAACTTAGACCTTAGTTTTTCCTCTTAGTTATACACTCTCCTTTCTCCTACAAGTTTTTCATCTACTCTATCTTGTGTCCCTTGGCCTATATTTTAGTCTAACTACTCTTATATTGATGATATAGACACTATTTTTCCCAAAGTGTAAAAAATTTATATATCTTACCCCTATAGACACCTAAATCTAGCCACCAATGACCATAAATCAAGCTTTTGACCAATTTCCACCAAAATGCACCATTTGGCCTAAAAACACTAAAACACATTAAATGAGTTGAAATTGATACACTCAAATGCCAATTTTGGCCAAAGCATCATTAAATGTGGTAATGTAATTTATGAATTAGCTAACTTTGATCAAATTATTTTGAGTCAAAATGACATTTTTACACCTGGTTGCTTTGGATTGCTCTTATCTATCAAATTTATTGTCCAAGATATGTGTCTTTGTTATTTTTCATTGGCAACATCCTAAATGAGATAATGGTTCTAATGCATCTAACATCAACTTCCAATTCTAATCCAAACAAATTTTGCTAATAATACAACATTTTGACTAATTTGATTAATTTGTGCACAAATTACCAAGGTTTTACATCAAAGTTGGCTAATCATGTTTAAGGCTAATTAAACCAAATCAAGAGCTTAGGTTAATTTTCTATGGAAAATTTTGAATATTTACTTTTAGAAATTGATATTAAATATCTACATCATTAAATGATAGCATTTCCTAGAAACACATACATATGCCATAAATGCATAAAATATCTCATCAAGCCACCCCATTCCTCATTAAGACCCTTACATGCATCATAAATGCCTCCCATGCCTCTTAAATAAACCTTATTTCCAAATATTTATAGATGATATTTATGAATTTAATTACATAATTTGGATTAATTCATGGCCACACATCTTAATCTTAAGATGGAAGGTCATGGTTAATCCTAAACCATTTCAAAGATCTATAAATAAGAGGCCTTGCCTACTAATTTTTAAGCTATTTTATGCCAAACTTATAATGCCCAAATGCATTAAAAATAATTACATCTTAGTGTTATAATTCCTAAATTTTGAGTCAAGCCAAGCCAAGTCAAAGCCAAACAAGGTGCCAAGGAGAGATGGAGGTAGCCACACTTCATTGATGTAGACTTCATGAGCACAAACCAAGCAAGCCACTATAACAAACATTTTGGAGCATCCAAGGAAGGTCTTTCTTTCATGTTTTAGTTGTGTTTTCTATTTATTTATTTTAACTAAGCTCCTCCTTTGAGATAGGTTTAAGGTGTTAGTTTAGTGTGTTTTTGATTGATTTGTTTTATTCACTAACACAATACTAATATCCCCCTATTGAAATACTATGTTCATAAATGTCATTCTTTGTGGGACCTAACCTCACAAATTTTGTTAAATTTCACCTAAAAGCAACATATAAACCATTGTCATGCAATATCTTAGAGTGTGGAGGTAAAGAGGATAAAAATTTGAGTAAAAAACTATTTTTTCTAAGCCACAATTTTGTTCTCAAGACTATCAACCCATCTCACCTGTCATTCCAACTTGTTTTTCAACCTAACTCACCTATGTAGCCAACCTCAACTGTCAACCTAACTCACCTATCAACCCAACTATCCTATCAGCCCAACTCACCTATGCAACCTAACTCACCTATCAACCTAGCTTGCCTATGTATCCCAACTCACCTATCCAGCCCAACTCACCTATCATCCTAGCTCTCCTACCAACTCAACTTGACTATCAAACCCAACTCACATGTCCAACATAAATTTCTTATCAATCCAATTCACTTGTCAACCCAACTTGACTGCAAAATTGAGAGCTAAATTCTTAATGTCATTTGCTCAAACTCCTAAGTGCTTCAAGACAGTTCATTGTAATCTTATTTTTTCAAGTTGAGGGGGTAATTTGGAAGTATATTAAATTATTTTGACTAACTACACACCTTTCAAATTAGGTTTAAAAATAACTTGATAAAAAATCATGCACACTTCAAATATGGCTTAAAATGAACATGTCTTGTTTATCACACATTTGAATTGGTGCCTAAAATGAACCTAAGATTTATCTAAGTCTTAGGTACTTTTAATTTAGTGCTTAAAATACATCATAAATTTTGCATCATTTTCAATTTGGTGTTTTAATCATGAATCTAAGCTAAGTCTTGAATTTTCAATTTGAGTTTAAAATGAACTTAGGTTTTTATTACTTCATGTAGTTATTTTATGTAATATTTTCCATTTTTGTACTAAATACAAAGGGATAGTAATGAATCCAAGAAAACATTTTCAAATTTGGTGCAACAAATCAACATCACTTCAATTATTTGCAAAACTTACTTGTTGATTGTTTTATCGAAAAGAGACATGTGTGTATGCTCTCCCATCCGTACCCTTTAGGGAAATTTTGGGATAAAAAGTGACATCTCATCATAATTTGAGCCTAGTCCAAAGAATAGAAAGAATGTCATCTAAATCACTCCCCAAAAATTCATAATAGTTTGGGTGATCTTGAAATGACCCTAAAGTCTTTCTATCAGTCATTTATTTTATTACATCTTAGCTTGTGAGGGGGAATTCATTACCTCCTAGAAGTTCTATAGGGAAGCTTTGACCTAGGGTTTCAAGCACTAACTTTAACCACTCCCACTAAGATCAGATATTTGATTGGTTAAACCACCTTTTAGTGTTGGATTTGCACATGGGACATGTCTACACTTTGGACATCGCACTACACTAAACAAGCAATAGATGTAATGGTTGTAAAAAGGGCAAGACCTTTTTGAAACAAGCCAAGTGTCATGGACACCTAATTAAAGTTTTTTTTATCTTGTTTTCTAATGTGAAATTTGGTAGACATGGGATCCATCTAGAAATTATTGAAAATTAATTAGTTTTAGTCAACCCCAATTTGCCACACCCTTAATAGAAATTTGAATGATTCACTTATATTTTATTATTTTTTTACTTGGTGTTTTGAGATTGAAACTAATATGTTTGTTTGTAAACCATTTCAAAACCAATTTGTTTATACATCACTCTTTTATCTAATGAGGAATTATTTGTCCATATTAGGCCACACTTATGCCTTGAAAATTTTGTTAAACATATTTATCTGTGTATTACTTATTCGAGGGCGTAGCATTATGTTTCCCAAAACATGTCAAACCATTTTTACCTTCAAGTCTTTGAAACATAATATTGATCACAACATTTGAGCATGATTACATCATTAGGCTACTCAATTTGTTTCAAGACTTGTTTAACATTGCACCAAAAACCATTTGTTTCAAACCATGTCACATTAGCCATTTGGACCTTGGTTATGCTCCATCATGTTGTCCAATCTTGTCTAGCTTTTTTGGTCAAATCCTAGTTTTTAATGCTGAGTTTTCAATTAACCTTATCAAATTTTGGATTCAAATATTGATTGATTTATGTTTAGGCCTCAATTCATAGGGCTAATACATAGATCTTTCTCTTTTGGGTTGCATAACTTTGGTTAATTGATTACCCAAATCTGAAGACTATTGATTATTTATTTGTTCAATGCCTATCCTCATCATTGTTTGTGCCTTTATTTAGGATAACATATATTTTTTCCAAGATCTTTTTGTCTTATGGCTTATACCAACTAATCATGTTTATTTTTAATTCTATGTGCTAGATTTATGTCAAAGTTATTTCCAAACTTGTTATATTAAAGTAAATTCACATCAATTATTTGTTTCAAGTATAATTTTTGGAATTATTTGGCCAAATGTCCTAGAACATCCTATTTTAGCCTAGATTTTGACTCCATGTTTGGATAAAAGACCTAGAGACTCTTTTCTCTTTCCTAGTTTAGACTTTGTTTGGAACCCTTTGGCCTAGACTTTGACATGTCAATTTTTATTCAGATGCTTGACCTTTTGTGTGTATGACATATAATGTTAGATATTTGATGTTAGACTATTTTATGCCAATTATTATCACAAACCATTTTGGAGATATAGCTCCATGATCAAATCATTTTTTGGAGATATAACTCCACTTTCAACCAAGTTAGACCTAATTTGAACCATTTGTCTTTTAAACATAGTTTTTTAGAGTTTGAAAAATTCTAAGCCTTTTGTTTTAGAGATTTCATCATTTATGTAGATATATCTAGCTACACTTATGTTGGAGTCACTTACAATCCAACTTATGATATAATGGCTACATAAAACCCCATTAGGAACCCCTACAGAGAAAGATTTTCAGAGTTTTATTATTTTCCCTACAATACTCCATATAGGGAACATATTCAAAAACCACAAAATCTAAATCAAATTACCAATTGAGATGATATAGTTTATGAGGAGGACTTTGAAGGCTCAATTATAGATAATGTTGCTTGAGATATAGATTTATACCTTGTTTACAATAATCAGTACATAGAATATATTCAAAAACCAACTTATGATCCAATTCAAGATTGGGATGATATGGTTTATAAGGTGGAAGTATATGCTTTGTCTTCTGTGAGCAATCAAACTCCACAATGCCCCTTCATCATTTTAGGACCTCATCTTTTGTCTTATGTAAGAAACCAAGCTCTACACAACCCTATCATTACCATTTTAGGACTTCATCCTTTGACTCATGTGAGAAATCATTCTTGCTAATTCCTTACCATTATCCAACCATAGGCCATTCCTTATCTGGTACCAATCCAATCAAAACCTCAGCCCATCCAATCATTTGAAAACCAAGCTATGTTCAAAACTAATATTTTCCAAATTATTAGAAACCAAGGTCAAGAAAACGAACCAATACAAGATATTTTTGTTGAACCAACCACTTGTGATAAGTCAACTTGTGATGAATCACCTATTGATCCTATACTAGTTATCAAGGAATCTCACTCTAATGAGGTAGTCTTTGCTGAGTCACTTCATAATGTTTATAATTACCTATGGAAAAATCATTACCTTGACCATATACCTATTTTTCAAGAGCCTCATATTGATAAGCTAGTCTCTAAGGAGTTGTCATTTGACATTTTTCCCATCCTAGAGGAGTCCCACTCTAAAAAACTAGTTTTTATGGAGCCCATTATGCCATCTTAGGCTATTACTTATCCAATACCAAACATTCAACAAGACAACATTGTAACAGAGTACCCATCAAATAAAGAATCAGAATTAGAGTCAAGTTTTATTCTTAAACTGACATTAGATTTAGAATCAGAATTAGAATCAACATTAGTCTCAACATCGGATTCAGAGTCCATTGAGTTGGAATTAGATTTAGAAATAGAATACATTCATGACTATTACAATATCGGTTATGCATTTCTCATAGATCAATTTTAATACATTTGTGATCCTTCTATAGTTTTTAAGGATGAGTAATTTAGCTTTGACATGAGTTATCCTAGTATCTCATAAAAGGATTATGCATCCTCTCACCATTCCATTACCATTCCATAGGCTATTATCATCAACCAAAATAGCCATATTATTGACATTCCATCTTCCAAAAGTATTGATTAGAACTAATTGAATCACACTTTTTTGAACTACATCCATAGTGATATAGTAGTTGAAGAAGAGCAAGAAGACCAAGACCACGTTCATATAGCAAAAAAACACTCTCCTAGTGAAACCTTTTCAGAGTTACTACGGGACAAGCAAAGTTCAAACTCATCATCTTCTAGTGAAACATTTTTAGAAGCACTAGAATATAATCAAATTCAAAATTCAACATTCCTTAGTGAAACCTTGTTAAAGGCATTATCAAACAGTCAAGACAACTTCATTGGTGAAAACCTCATTGAGGCACTGATAAATGAGCACAAAAGTCTTTCACTACTTGATGAAAATAATATCAAAGTTTAAATCAAAATAGCTTCCAATCTACAACCTAATTAGATGGCAACTACTCTTAATATCAAACAACAACAAAAATTGGTGATCTTATCGAGAGAATATTTAGAGGTCTTTAGCCTTGCCACATCCATAGTTTGTTGAATCCAATATCAACAACATTACATGTGACTAAATGTCTTGATCTTCATTTATTTCCCAACCATTACCCTTTCTATTATCATTTACCATTCCATTTCACAATCAAACCTACCATCCATTATTTATCTCTATTTGCCTTCCATAACCACACTTTCTTTTGTAGAGGCTACAAAGATACCTTGTCTTGATGTTTGAAGGAATCAAAATTAGTGACCAATGAAGATCACAACAACTTTTTTGACATCCATATCTATAGCCAATTCTTGATAGAGTAGATACTCAGATGAGGTGTGGGATAACAATTAACATTATTTATTATTCTATTTGTATCATTTGTTGATCAAGACATGCATCTCCACTTTATCAAGAACAATATAATTATATGCCATTTTACCATACCTAGACCAAACAAAATATCAAAAATAAACAAATAATCACCCAGGCCAAAAACATGTGCCATACCATTTCATTTACCATATCTATTTTCCATTATCAAATATTTATACCATTTACCCCATCACTTGGAGGAAAACCTCCTACCATTTTATCTAATCTATCAAAACCCATCATTATCCTAGATCAAGATGATGCCATCCTATCATTTTATTCTTATCTAGACCAAAGCCTATTTTTAGTCAACCTACCCAATCCTATTTTGATCTTGGATTGTTTGGTTCTTCCTACATTTTTTGTGAGGGGATTCTCATCAAGTTTAAATAATCAATCAAATCCATATTTCAATGACAGTCTATGAAAGTGGTGTGAAAATTGATCTAGCAAGATACCTTTCATTTTCCATCCTGTATCAAAGTTGGGTTATGTGAGCCTAATTATAACTACCTATGAGAAAATTATTATCATTTATCTATGCCATTATATCTTAGTTATAACCACCTATGGGCAAACTAGGGGAAACATTTGTTTATCATGCATTGTCATCTCACCTAGCCATTACTATTTTCATTTGACTGGCCATTTGGTAGATATGAGAACTTATTGGGACCTAGTTGGTTTTTTCTCACCTTTTATGTGGATGGAATTATTTTTATTTGACATCATTTCAGACTATATAGGTCACACTTAATTTATGTTGCGGCCACTTTAGTCCCCTTAAGCCACACTCTTACCATTTTATGAGCAACCTAAGCTAAATGCTCTCACCATTTTGAAAATAGGTATCTTGTCATTCTTGATCAAATTAAGATACCTCAAAATTCCAAAAACATTCAAATATTTAAAAATACCAAAAACATTTGTCCTATCTAAGCCTAGTCAGTTATCCTCAATTCACCCTACTAGGGCATGGTCATTATTAGGATGCTGTCTTTTGATTTTGTTTTTGGGCTTTTTGTTTATTTGTTAATTTCAAATATATTTGTCTATTTATGTGTTTTCTATGTGTTTCTTTTTTTGTTTATTTTCTTTCCTATTTGTTTACTTTCAACATTGTTGCCTTGACTCAGTCTATATGTATGCATTGGGTGATTCCTTATGCACATTATTCTTGATTCCATCAATATTCATACATCAACTTTATCATCATGATTTTTATCATTGATGCATTGTTTTCAATTATTTATTAGATTGGGAGTCAGTCCTTACGCATATTTTGGGATATTCTTCATGGTGTTCTATCGTGATGCATATTGTCATGTGCCACAGTACACATCAGCTTCAAGAAGGTCTACAAACAATAGAGCTATAAAATTTTCTCCTCGGCACCTTGGAAAATCCTCCCACCCTTGATCAAATCAACCCATTGACCATTCTAGTTGTATTATTGTTAATATGGATGAGCATATCCTCATTGGTAGGTATAACTAAATAATTTATATTGATCAATCTTATTCTTCTATTCATCTATTTCATCACTTTGCACCTACTTATCATTAATATAAATTCTAGGTTATATCCTTGAGTTATGCTTACTTATCAACCCTAACTAGGGCACAATCATCTTTATTAAACAATCCAGGTCCCCTTAATGATTATAACCACCTATGGGCAAATCATTATTTCAACTTTTATTCCTAATTATAACTACCTTTGGAAAAATCAATATCCTTTTGAAATCAATGCATGAAATAATTTTCTCATTTGGATTAATCTTACATATGGGTTAACTCCACCTTTCTTCTTGATTCTTTATCGAGGGACCATCCATCAACAAATATGATGGCCATTCCCTCAAGAGGGCATCATCATAGGCTTCCCAAACACTCTTTAGAGATTTTTATTCAACCATCATCTTCTTTTTGGCATACAGGCCATCTCTCATTATTTCAAAATATATTGCTTTACCTATAGTTTGAAACATCTTCCCAAATAGGGGCAAACTTTAGACACCTAAATCTGGCCACCAATGACCATTGATCAGGATTTTGACCAATTTCCACCAAACTATACAATTTGGCCTAAAAACACTAAAACACATTAAATGAGTTGAAATTGATATATTCAAATTCTAATTTTAGCCAAAGTATCATTAAATAGGGTAATGTAATTTATGAATCAACTAACTTTGATCAAATCATTTTGAGTCAAAATGACATTTTTGCACTTGGGTGCTTTGGATTGATCTTTTATATCAAATTTCTTGTACAAGACATCTGCTTTTGCTATTTTGAATTGGAAATATCCTAAATTTGATAATGAATCTAATGCATCTAACATCAACTTCCAATTCCAATCTAGTCAAATTTTGAGTTAATAATATGATATTTTGACCCATTTGATTAATTTGTACACATATTACCAGGTTTTACATCAAAGTTGACTAATCATGTTTAAGGCTAATTAAGCCAAATCAAGAGCTTAAGTTAATTTTCATTATACATTCTCCTATCTCCTTAAGGACTTAGACCTTGATCAGAATCCCCTCACTAAAAGTGTGAGAAGAGCCAAAGGAACCAAGATCAAAATAGGATTAGGTAGGATGACTAAAAATAGGCTTTGGTCTAGATAGAAATGGAATGATAGGATGGCATAGTCTTTCTCTAGGATAATGACGGGTTTTGATAGATTAGATAAAATGGTAGGAGGGTTTTCCCTAAGTGATGGGGTAAATGGCAAAAATATGTGACAATGGAAAATGGATATCGTAGATGAAATGGTATGGTACATGTTTTTAGCCTGAGTGATTGTTAATTTTTTTATTAGTCTAAGTTAAGGACGTAGACCTTGGTTTTTCATCTTATTTATACACTCTCCTTTCTCTTGCAAGCCTTTCTTCTACTCTATCTTGTGTCCCTTGGCCTATCTCTTAGTCTAAATACTCTTATATTGATTGCATAAACGTTATCTTTCTCAAAGTGCTTTAAATTTAGATATCTTACACATTTTCAAGTTTTTATCTTATACCTATTTTTATACTACATGGATACTAACATATAAGATAGACAATAGCATTGAAATTGTTGTCCTGACCTAATGAAAGTGGTTGATGACCTACAAGTCACCTATGAATACCTAGAAAATACCAAAGAGAATAAGGTACTTATCAAAAAACACTTTATCAAGCATTTAATTAATCAAACCTCTCTATTTCATTGTAGTCATAGGGACTATACATCTATAGGTTTGAAGTATTAAAGGGTTAGCCCAAGATCCTAATTTTCTAAGTTACAAGATAAGTCACCATTGTACTTAATTTACACACATTGAATGATTCACACATGAGCCAACACATAGGGGATAAATACATCAGTTTGAGGCCCTCTTCATATTATTATCTATACAAGTATCATCCTTTGAAATTAGGGTCATTAAGGTTAGCTCAACATTATATGCCCACTAACCCATTTTTCCCCATGGTCAATTGAAGATGCAAAGCTAGGGTTTTTCCAATTCATAATGAGTGACTATCCATGATCTAGATTTGAATGCACTAGAACAAAGGCAAAGATAAACCTAAAACCATCCAAGTTTTATCATCAACACAACTATCTCGGGCTAACATAACTATTTCGATAGTTAGATATACCAAATCAAAAAATTGATAACTATTATAGAACAATCTTCCTACTTACTTACATCTTGTTCAAGATCTAGAACTACATTAGCATGAAAAGAAGCTAATTATGTCTATTATTTGTCATTTATATATAACATAGTTTTACTTTCCATATATAGACTATCTTAGTATATTAAATTCAATGTATGCTTATATTTGAGTTTAGAATGTAATTGGTATACTATAGATCTAATTATCATCCTAGTGACATTTCATTTCTATATTGTTAACCCTAAGCTTAAATTTAAATACACAAAATTTAATTTTAGGGTTGAACAAATTTTGTATTGACTAATTCTTATTTTTTTAAGTTTGTACTTACTTTTTTAAGAGGATATGCATTTTAGAGAAATTTGATGGGGTGAGATGATAGAAAGTATGTGTGGGATGCCTCTTTCTAATGATGAGAGATTAACTTTTGAGAGCATTGGGTTCATTTATGTTGTTTGGTTGGATTTGGTGTCATATGATACACATATTATGACCATGCTAGTTGAGTAGTGGAATGTCATCACATGCACATTTTGGTTACCTATGACGAGATGATCATCACTTTAGAGGATAATTAGAGCATAATGTGGTTACAAATTTTTTATAAGAGGCTAGTGTTATAATATTCTATAGGACATGGGGCCATGGATTGGGTATGCACATATTTTAATTGGATACAAGATGTATTCCATCATAATGTGAGTTATTTAGATGTTGTATTATCTATGATTGTCTTTTTAGATGTTCCATGTGTGCAAAATTTATTGGTAATATTATTATAATCATTCATAGTAATGGATTACAGTGGTTTGGTGGTCACCTATAGAATGTACTCAATCATCTTATATATAGAAGATCACATTAATATTTATTATTGGGAAGGAATATGCTTACACATCTATATCATTATTTTTATAGGTTCACATATGAGTCATTTGATGATGGGATTGGATCAAATACATTTTTGCATTATTAGGCTTAAGAGCACATATTAGTCACTTGACAAATGGTATGTCACATAGTGATTGGGCACATCCATATATGTTTACATCGATATGGAATATTACATATTAAGTGTGATCTCAAACTACCATGCACTACAAACACATACTAGATGGGTTGATGACCAAATCCATTGTGTGAAGCCATACATAAGATTTATTAGAAGGACAAAGGATAAGGTACATTTTTTTCATATCCACATGAGATAATGGCTTTATGAATGGTGGATTGTGTACAAGCATTTTAAGTATGATAGGGTCATGTTATAGTTCTGGGTACCATAAGATATGCCCCCAACTCCATTTATATGGGCATAGAACATGCAAGCTCTAATGAGACTAGGTAGTAGGGGTAGGTCTTTTATGTTATAGATTTATCCTATTACATCAAATAAGAGGGAAATTGGGATATATATTCTAAATGTAGATGATGTGGGATGCACATGTGTATACATGACATGGTGGAGAAAGTATAGGTAGCTCCATTATTTCCAAGTGGAGGAGCCACATTTGGTATTGATGTATTAGATCTTGTTCTTGTTAGGTTTTTTTTAGGTATGAAAAAATTCATGTTGGTTTTATTACTTATACATTTATTGTGCCTAAAATGTTTAATAAATAGTGGCTAATATGTATCCATTATATGCCTATGCGAGTGATGAGGAATACTAGGTGATGACCATTGAGTCTAAATTACATGAGATAACACAACATGTTCATGACAATGTCATGGAGGGTGATCTGATCAAGTAGGCTATGGTTATGAAAGATACACAAGTGCTTCTTTTTTATCAAGTGATGATTGTTGATGCAATTACATGCATGCAGTGATAAAGTGGGATTATTTGAGAGTTGAGATGGCTAGGCTATGGGTGCCTCTACTAGATCTAATGGGTGGCCTAGGTCAAATATTATTAGATGAGTATATATGGATATAGAAAGAAAAATTTTATATCAATTAATTCATAACTATGTATGAGGATCAAGAGAGATGAGGGATATCAATCTCTAACATACATGGTGATCCTTGGGTATCTATTTCTAGGTCTCCTTTGATACATGATATAGATGATGTAGATGAAGATGAGGAGGGTCTTGTAGACCACTAACCTATAATTTAATTATGTATTATTTATCTCATTGTATAAATAATCAATATATATGGACATGTGTCATTTTTTGGTATATTGGTCCATGTTATGATTGATTTATGTTTGGTACTTTGTATTTTTATGTAAAATGATATATGTGTTTATCTGAATTGTTACTTTAGCACTCATAATGCCTATAATTTTTTTTGTAAACTATATGAACCTATAATAATCATTTATCCACCCTAAAGGTATTAATAATAGTGAACCATACTAATCATACTATATTTTAATGAATGCACTCTAATTATGCCATTTCTCTATATATAGTTATAGTAGGAGTCTATGAGTTATCTATTACAAAATAATTTATCAGTTTCCTCAATTTTATTATTGATTAATTCTTATTTCCTTGTGTCATAATAAATTTTTTATTTGCCTTATATTTTTGTATTGGCTGCCACTTTTGTTAAACTCATAATACAACTGATCTAGCATTACTGAGTACTTGAGAAACCTTTATAGTCAAATGATGAGTAACCATTAGTTCCTTGATAGGAATGCCATGGGATAACTTAGTCATGGTATAATGGTATCTATTAAAATGAGTATAAATATACCTATATTTGCCCTTTGTAAATTTGATAATACTTTTGTCGATATATTACTCGATTTGGTTTCTTAGTGCACAACAATGATTATGTTAATGACCATTTATATGATGATAGTTATAATATGGTTGATTTATAAATATTTCAAAGTGATATGGTGGATGATAGTTATTGGGATGAATTTTAATCATCCTCCTATCCAATGGTTCCAACACAATGTCATGAGGCATATCCCTGAATGAAGTGAACTAAATTGGTGGACTCTTATCTTTATGTTTTATTCAATGTAGGATATGATTTTAGAATTGGTTCTTTCCCTTTATGTATTAACTTAATCTATGGATGTTGTGGAGGACTAATATAAGGTGTATTAGGATCTCCGAATAAATTAGATGATTTAAGTTGTACCAACTCAAGATCAACATCAACATCTTGATTTAGTTGTACAAGTTCCAATTTCTTTTCCTTTGTGATAGTGGCATTGCAAAGATGTTGAAATAAATTATATCTACGATGTAATATTTTTTAAATGATATTGAAAATAATACCTCTAAAAAAAATGTAATTTCTCTCTAAATATGTTATTTTATAGATAATTTTTTCATACTCGCTTTAAATTGTAAGATGTAATCACAAAATGGATTTGACTTACCATCATGAAATGAAAGTAGTTTCTCCTATGTAACTCTCAACCCTTTATTCTAGGAAAAATACATAAGGAATACTTATTCTAACTCATTTTTAGATAACCACATTTGGTACAAGACTTGTTGTATGATGTCTTTTTTCTTGTTTTTGGATGTATAGGCCTTTCGATAGAGGATTGAGTACTTGGTGGCATGGTTTTACATGGGTCCCTTGGTCTCCATGGATTTTATTTCAATGCCTAGTTTTTTGATTTTTTTATTCACTATGATACACTATAGCCACCTTATGGTAGGGACCCTTGAGTTTTTGTTATATTTTTCAAATGCTTAATTCTTAGACACTGGCATTCACTTTGGGACACTAACGTCAATGCTACCATCTAAGGGTTGATGCTAATCTCTAACCTTATATTCTTATCTATTTTAGTTATTTGCATTTTTATACCTTTATAAAGGGACCATATGTATTTTATATTTTCATAGCTTTACATGCCACTAGGTTTTAATTCAAATTCAAAAGGACCACTATATATACAAATCTAGGGTATAATATGTATTATCAATCAATACTCTCAATTAGCATACACATTATTTTATTTAAAATGTATTGAATTAAAATACATTAATAAATTGATATATATGAAATATAAATTAATAAAAATATTAATTTTCACTTACTTCCCTTGTACCAAGATTTGGTATAGGAGAAAGAGCATATAGTTTCAAAACTATCATTACACACACACAATTAGGAGGGAGAACTACATTTGACCTGAGGTCCTCATTAGAGTATATAGTTATGTAGGTAATAATAATAAATAATGAGGTTGATATGGTTAGCTATACTTAGGTACTAACCCTTGTTTTTTAGTCACATGTGTTCAAAAGGTGAAGATCTAAGGTTTTGGCTATTAACAGTTTTTCATACACAATCTAATCAAAATCTAAAGGTGAAATAGGAATAAAGGAATAGATGTAGGTTAAATAAAATGCATAATCATTAAAATTAATAGCTAAATCCAAACCTAATCATTTACATTCAAACACTAGTATTGACACTAGTGTCCACACATTGACGCAAGTGTCTAGGCCAAAAAATATAGTAAAACCCTGAATGAATGGAACACAGAGTTGGGCAGTAAGGTTGAGAAAAACCCTATCAGTAGTGAAAATATAGAATAAATTAAAAAATAATTTATGTTCTCTCCTAACTCATATTCTCATATTTTTACAGTTATTTTTATATTTCTCATGTTTAAATGAATTAATTATAAATATTACAAATCATTTCCTAGATCCAACTATTTTATTGATGCATTCAAAAGTTTTATTTTTTAGGGTGTTTTTATAGAATTTAATTTCTGATAAACATTTTTATGGACACATCCTTTGAACTAACATTGAACCAAAACCCTAGATTAGGGTTCCAACTTTCAAAAACTTCATATTGCTGCAATTTTTCCCCAATAATTGATTTTTTATATGGGTGTAACATAAGTGATATTCATTCTCATTTTTCTCCAAGATTTTACACTTTTCCTTTTGGGTGTGTTTGGATTTAAAATATTAAAAATGAGTCCCTATAGTGAAGATCCTTAGGATCTTAATCCTTTAGATTTAATTCTCAACCTTCCTAATGATCAAAAATTGCTTATGATGATATAATATCTAATAAGAAATGTAATACCAAACATTATTTTTCTTCAAATTATGATAATGAATGGAAAATGATCTAGGTAATGTAAATAAAATATCAATGATTATAAATAAAATATTAGCATTACTTATGATTATGATTATGATAGTTATTCTACATATTTCACAAGTGAGTGTGAAGAGCCTAGCTCTCCTATGTATTCTATACTTATTTATTTACAATCTAATGATGCATTGTTTTAAAAAACATGGTTTTTATTTACATTTTACTAGTGCATTGTATCACATTAAATTTTATAAAACTGACATGTGGGAAAATAAAAAGAAGAATCTTATTCAAATTATTGATCATATTCATATTTCATGTTTAAAATCTTTACATGATGTGTGTCTGAAAAAAATTGGATGCATATCTCCTTCATCAAATGATGCACATGTTAAGTGTGTTCCCTCTTTATAAAATCTTCACAACATTACATACATTTGATGACTCTTTTCCATTAATATAAAATTTAAAAAAATAAGATGTTTCTCTTTCTAAAACTCTCAATAACACAAATGTGTGAAAATTTTCTTACCCTCTCCTCAAATGGAAACATGAAATTATGGAAATAGTCAAAGTAGTATATATGATGCATATGAAACTAAATTAAATGATTATTATAGTGTTGATTAGAATTATAATGAGTATAATATCCATAGTAATAAAGAATAATATTCTCATCCATCTCATGCTTATTTTAAATTTTTCATTTGGAGTGAACAAAAAAGGGAAATGTCATTTATTTCATCTAATGAATATTCACGTAGTCAAGATCAAGATAATATGCATGATATGTTATTTGAAATCATATTCAACGATTCTTTACATTATATTGATATAAATTTTTGTGATGTTCAAAATGATATAATTACTTCCTTACATACATCTAGTGCTATGAATGTTCATTTATGCCATACTTGTAGAACATCATCGAATTTATGAGGCCTAAAGAAACAACATGATAAGACTATTCAAGATTATGATCTTAGATTCAAAGACGTTATATTATTTGATATATAGACCCTCATATTTTGAGGTACAAATTATATTTAGAAGGGGTATTATTTCTCCACTACAAAAGAGAGGGATTTGCATAAACCTTACACTTGATTTGATAACCTATATATGGATGAGAACAAGTATGCATGTGAGCTAATGAGTGACAAAATGGAATTAAATAAATCTCTATTAAAAAACACAAGTGTTTATAAAAACCCTTACAAATTAAATCAAATAATTATAGATGTTCCTAAACAATCTACAAGTACACATACTAAAGAGTAAATAGTAAAAGTAATCCAAAGAGGGCAAAAATCAACATATCGAGTATCTCCAATAATTAGATCATCTAATTTTACTAAGAAACAACCACTTTAGTTTGACCATACTAAGGATTGATTGCATGAAATATTAAATATATTATTAGATAAAATGTTGATTACTCTTCCTCAAAACTACTATCATCAACTACACAAATATGAAAAGATAAAAGTAAAGGAATTTTAAACTTAGCATGGTATTAATAGACATCATAACAATGATTATTATGCTTTACAACACAAGTTTGTGCATTTATTAGATTGAGGAGTTATTAAATTTAAGAATGAGATAACAATGTATCCTTCTCTCACTTATTTCATGGGTCATTATTATAGGAATGAAACATCCCATTGCATTCCTCAGAAGGATTGAATGGTCTATCGGCATGTGCTAGAACAACCCATTGGAATAATTCCTTCCTTTGAGTCACACTTTACACCAATTGATCTTTTCCAAACTAATCAAGGAATAATTAGTTGATCAATCTCTTAGAGATGTATTTAGGGGAACCATTGAGTTAGCTATTTTATAAAACACTCATGTATCAACATATTTCTTTTCCATAAATCAAGAAGAGGTAGTGAAATTAAATTTTAAAGTATATATTCAGTTGTAACATAATCATTATAGTCATGCATTATTTTTTTAACTAGATTCCATGGTATACAATGATTTCATTAAAATTTAAAATTCAAAACATATAAATTGATCCACACTTGGGGATCAAGACCAAGTGTATGGGGGACAAGAAAGTTTGGTTATACAAAGTGAGTATGCAAAGATGTAAGTTAGAACAATAAAAACCCATTTAATGGAGTGAAAGTCTTATTTGCAAAAATGTATCTTATAGTCAATACAAAAGAATAGGGAATGGTAAATTGTGTAGCAATGCATGTATATATAGTAAATGTGTATAGAAATCTATGTGTATTACGAATATGTGTATGGCATAAAATATAGTTTGATATAGTTTATGTGTTATAGAATAGATATGTAGTATGATATCTATGTTACATTTATGTATTATATTGACCTATTAGCCAGATGTGTATGTTACATATTTAACATGCATGATTACAAGTATTGTCAAAAAAATTATTATAGAGTACAACAAAGGTGGAGTTGACATGTCTCACCCTTTTTACATGCCAATAGTGGATTTTCCAACTAGGTGATGACAACTGATTTGATTGTGTGATTATAGGATATTCACTAATAGTCATGATCTTGAGAATCCTAGATGATAGTAAATGGTAATCAATCTTGATAATTTCAATTGGTTTGGGGACACTAGTCGATATGCATAGTCAAATAAGGCTGACATATAATTATGTTAAAGTGGGGTTTAATGGATTAGATTAGTCTATGATCAGATTCCATTGAGGCATGCAATAGTGTGAGCTAAGAAGTGTGCATTAAATTATGTAGGATACGATCTAAAGTGATCATTTCATAGAATGTTGTGATCAAGTGTAGGACTTGTGCATAGGAGTATGAAAAATATTCATGTAAAATACTATGCATGATTACATATGAGGTATGATTTATGTGTAGAATAATAAATAAGGAATGTGTTTAGTTACGTATAAGATGTACATGGAAAATTTACCCTTAAATAGAATGGTCTCTATTACATCAATGTGCAACTGAGGAAACTATACTTGAAATTATTGAGAAGTTTACAACTTGGCTTGATTATCATATTGGCTAACCTTGACCACTTATAAAATCTGATGTGTGTCATGGCGGATGCATTTATTTATCACTTTAATGATTTGTTCATTCTATATGGGGTGAAAGTCTTTAGGATCTAAATTAGAGGGATGTTATATCACTATTAGATCAAAAAGTGGCAGAGAGTGGGGCTTGATAAGTTCCACATTGAAGATTGGGTGCATGCCCAAGTATGAAGGTAGATCAAGAATGAAGGTGTTCTCACTAATTTTGTGTATAATGGTGTAAATACCATAGTTTAGAGGCTTAATCTTCTGGTGTGGGCATTTGAATCATCCTTTATGAAGGTGTAATCAAACTTTATCAACAAATCATAATACATGAGGTGTGAAATTTTCATCATGGAACTCCTTGTACTTTACTTGTGTATGTGAGATAATATGTTTAATCTATTAATGAATATACTATATATGTCACAAAAACTTCTCATATTTCTTTGCTTCCCATTCATGTGTGTGTAACTCAGTGCTAGATGGTGTGTAATAAGATATGTTTACAAGTGATGAAGGTTAAACCTAAGACATGTCTAGAATATAATGTCACTAATAGAGAAGTGAATGGATCTATTGTAGGCATGTTGAATGTACAAGATATTATCATCCCAAGCGTGAGCATGTGCATGGTTGTACATTGGTAGAAGATGAACAAGTATGCAATTTAGACCCATATATATGTGGATGAAAACACATCGACCAACCTAGCGACACACCCACCAAGTCCCACAATGATTTCCAAACATGACTTGTAAAACATGAATCTCAATAAAAAAACAATAGATGTTGGACTCCTAAAATGAACACAAAAATGGTTGAATAAGTCTTGCATATTTCTAGTTGAATCAATGTATTTATTACAAGTGACCATGATATCAATCTTAGAAAACATATCCACTACAACAAACACAACATCATTTTGGCATCTTATTGTGGGTAACCTCATCAGGAAATCCATGCTAATGTATTTCCATTATCTATATGGAATCGATAGAGATGTGGAAAGTCCTAGCTTCTTATTTGAGGGCTTGGTGATGCAAAAAAGAATGAAAAACAAGTTGATGTATTGTTCCACATTTATGAACATGTAGGTTATAAGAAGTATGATTAAAAAGTGGATAGATTTGTGATGCAGAAGCATCAAATAGAATAATGTTAATCTAGTCATGAGTGAGTATTTAGGTGTTGTGTAAGTGTGTTTGGTCTCATATCATATTTTATAAGGAATTTGAGTCTTTAGAAGAGTCTATATGTGTCCTTAGGTATGCCTTTTACATTTTCCCACCAAAATGGGCATTATGAAAATTTGAGTTATGTCATTAGTTTTAAGAGGTTTTTGGTGAAGTTCAAACGTTTGTAATGGGCTATTTAGGTTATAAGAGGTCTTAGTTAGGTGTGTGGATGCGATATTCATGTAAAAATTTAATGTACTTTAGAAATAAACAAATAAATGTAATTGCCCCTTCATTTATGGAGGTGTCCAAGAAGAGCGAAGTTGGTAGTTATGTGTTTTGAATAATGTATAAGGTAAAATACATGCTAAAGAGCCATTATGTGCATAGAGAGGGTAGTATTAAGAAGTTATGAAGTATAATTTTAAGTAGGTAATATAAAAATGAAGTAAAATAATAATTTACAGTCATGTTCATAAAGCACAAGAATGTGAAATCGACTATATGTTGTAAATATCTCTTAAGAAAGCAATAAATATTAAGTAGTTTATGCATAAAATTTCTTATTCTTCATATGTTAAGTGTTTCCTTCATGAATCAAATTGGGTTGATAAGATATTAAGACTATTATAGAGGTAGTTTGCAGAAATGTTGTAGGTCTGCATTGATAATGGTGAAGAGACAATTAAAGGAATGAAGATTTGTCAAAAGTGACACTTGTTTAATAAATCAAGCATGGTAAGAGAGACATTTTAATGATTATTAACCATTTTCATGCTTTTTTATATCATATATTACCCTTTAGGTCACTTAAAAAACCTATAGTCTGAATACATTATGTGGTTTGACATAATCAAGGTAATGAAAATGATGTTTTATATGCTTTGAAGCTTAGTTTAGAGTCCAATACTTGTAATAAGTTTTGTTATGGTGGGACAAACCCTTTAGAGATCTTAGTAAGTTTAGAGAGGTTGTTAAATCCGAATGAATCCATTTGAAGCAATGTCATCCTATAGATAGGGTTGAAACCCTAGAACATTAGAAAAGTGGATTATCTCTATTTTATGATAGGGAATAGGAGAGCCAAATGGTGAATTAACTCATGCAAAGCCAAGAAAAATAATCTGCAAGATATTTTAACACAAAAATATTTCTCACTGATCTGAATTAATTAATTGAGGACATAATACATTTATATAGGAAAACATCTCCTTTATTTTAGGAGTCCAACAAATCCTACTAACTACTCAGTCTCCTAGAATCTCTCATAGGACATTAACAAACCTATATACAAACTAATATTGTTAAACATAAAAATATATATTCTAACTAATATTTTTACATAAAAATATTTTGATTAACCAAATCTATTTAAAAAACCACCTATTACCATTTACCTCTTGGTAAATACCCAAACTCATACTAATGTGAAAGTTAAATTCTTAACATTCCCCCCATAGTTTATACATGGTGAAAAACCACTCACACTCTTATCTGCAGTATGCTCACTACTTGTAGCATGCCAAACTATGTGGCTCATGACCTTGATATACATATAGCCTCACTCATCACGTGGCTTTATAGTTTTACCACAAACCTTGACATGAACAGAACAAATACAATTATATGCCATCATATACTCTTAAGTATGCATACTATTGACGTAATCTTGCTACACATAACCACTATATGTGAAGGAATGCATCTTGAATTTACATTACATGACTATAATGGACATGTTACTAAGGTTCATCTCCATAAATAATTAAGGTATTCATGGGATCTCTATAGTAGATGCTCTTCTAACTATTGCCAAAACATTGTTCACCTCCTGTGGTTTTCTAGATCTACCACAAACCCTTTCAATATCCATGAATTGACTTACATTGGTGATTTCTATCTTTTCACAATGTTTTCACCTCAGATAATCATGTTTGGAATTTGTAAACAAATTACATATGATGAACAGGCATATTCTTTTGTTCTTATTATGAAAAACACATAACAAAAATTAAAAACACACCAAACAAGTCACCAAAACATTGATACAGCCCCATCATTGGTGACTAATGAGAGGTCACTAAAATACCTCCATCATTTGTGTATCCTCTATCCTCTAGTATATGATATTGGTTACTCAATCAATGTATCTATGAAGCTTCAATGTATGATTTTTTAAGGGAAATACCCCCCACAATATGAACATCACATATAAGTGAAAATGCATTTGTAAGGCAAATTTTTTAATTATTTTTACAAATTTGACTTTTGACTCATGATTACACCTATACCTAAACAACTTTGAATTTTTGACTATGGACCCAAACTAAAATATTGACACTTTGAATTTTGAAGAAAACATTTATATTGACAATATAAATTCTAATGACTTTGTAATCAAAATACCTATGACTTTAAAATACAACATAACTATTTGACATGAATCAAATAAAAAATTTAAATAAAAATTAATTAAGTGGATAATTCTAAAGCCATATATTCAAATAAAACTAATAAAAGGACTATACTTAAAGTTATAGTGAGCTTATACATTTATGAAGTGTAATAGATACAAAATTACAATGGCAGATGTGAAAAAAATGGTGACTTTAAAACAACAAGACATGATTGAATCCTATAATGACTTAATACCTAAAACTTGGACACCATATTAAATTAATGGTTACAATAAAATCAAATATAATGATACGTTTACTCATATGGCTATTTGGAAATATCCATGGAAGCTTGATAGAGGTGTGATGTGGATATTATTGAGAAATTTCATGGATAAATTTGATGTACACATCAAATTTGTGCAATGCATGAAAACTATGGTTTGGCCTTGATAAATGTACGAACTAGATCATGCTCATTTCTTTAAAAAAGTGGTTGGAGAGTTGTTTGGAGCTTAAAAAAAGGAAATGTGGATTAGAGAAATTTAATAGGGTTATATTAGACCTATTTCAAGTCTTTAAAGTGTTTTAATAGATAAATAATTCAATATATTACATTTTGATAGGTTTTGGCCCACATAAGACTATCACAGTCCCAATCCTAGGGTTTTAGAAAGAAGTTTGTATATATACATTTGTAACCATAAAAATTGTTTGAAAATTTGAAATAATATGTAATTTATGATTAAAAATAATATTTAAGTGTTTTTTAATTTATTACACACTATGCATTATGGTCTCCTTTGTTGTGGGCGTAAATAGGCCTAATAAAGGACTAAATTGGAAAAAACAAGAGTTAATAAAGTGGTAAATCCAAGGGAGTTGGTCAGTGAAACTTAATAGAGAGATAGAAGATAATAGAGGGTGTCATAAAATTCTTTTATTTTTTTATTACTCAACCATACCTATCTGTACATGTGAAAAGGGCCTAAAAAGGCTATTAGAGAGCAAGAATAAGAAGAAGTAGGTAGTGATTGAAAGGTTATGTTTATAGATTGTGAGGTTTGGTGTGAAGATAAAAAAGGGATAAAATGAGTATGGAAATGGTCCTATTAATTTTTATTTGGTCAAGTAAACTAGAATATTTTTTTGAACCAAGTTGCAATGTGTTTGAGTCAAAGGAGTAAGTTAAAACTAAGCATATAGTATGAAAACTAGTGTGTGATTGTATGAATGAGTGTGAGAAGTAAGAAGGGAATAAAATAATAGAGGAAAAAGATTAAAATATGATTAGTTCATAGGATCATGAAAGATAATGATGTCAAGCCAAATGATAAATTTGACAAAGAAGGGAAGACTGAGGACTTATGATGAATGAATTGATCATTATAGGTATCAGAGGTGTATAAAGGATAGAGAATGAAGGGATCTCTGCATAAATTTGGTATTAGGGAATAAAATTTATTTGGGAAGAGAAGAAATAAATTCATCTAGTAAACAAGGTACTTGTTTGAATTAGTTTTTATTTTTAATTTTTATTATGCTCATGAAAAGTGTTGATTTGTGAGTAAAAGGTGAGATTGGGGTAAGTCATCCTAAGCTACTGAATATTGTTAAAGAAAGAGATATTTGTTGGAATCTCAACAGTGAGCTTAAGGAAATCTTAGAGAGAGAAAGAGGATTCCTAGGAAAAAGGTGTGTGTGTGTGTGTGTGTGTGAGAGAGAGAGAGAGAGAGAGAGAGAGAGAGCTAGGTGAGGTCATAGAGTGAGTGAGACCTAAGTGATGTCATGATAAAGCTAGTAGAGGAGGCTTACCAAAGAGAATAGGTCCAAAAGAGACCAAGATATTGAGAGATATATAATATGAAGAAGGATAAAGAAAAGAGGAAATAGGTCATGGTTGAGATGAGATACCACAAAGAAAGAAAGGTACAAGAAGACACCAAGAGAAGAGAGATGATAGAGGTAAGGTAGCAATTAGATGAGTTGATTCTCATCATAGAGGATATGAAGGGAAGTGAGAACCCATACTATGGATGGATCATGAGGAATAAAACCATTAATTGGAAAATAAAGATACAGATGAAGAGAAGAAAGATGAAATCTATGAGAGAGGAAAGAGAGAAGAAAAAGTTTCCTTGTAAGAAACTCAAGAAAGTGATGTAAAGGCTTTGGGTGAGTGATCAAAAAAGTGAGTAAAAATATGAAGATGAAAAGTACCTTAAGAAGGATGAGGTATTCTTGAACGAGGAAAAATAATATAGTTATATCTAGATAGATGGTGGGAAAGACAAAGAAGTATAAAAAAATTAGCAGGCCTTATTAAAGGCTTTTAAATGGAAGTACAATCCAATGAAGGATGAATGGCATTTGATTACATGTTTCTTTATGAGGGTCAAGAGCAGATAGAGTCAAAAATAGCTACACTAGAATAGGCTTTGTATAGTGATGTGATGAAGAATGTAGAAGTAAATGAGCTAGAGCATGAAGAAGTAGAAGAGAAGGTATAGGTTGTAGCCTTTAAGGACCTCATGATGGAAGACAAAGAACATGAAGAGGAAGCATTAAAGGTAGAAATGAAGTATATTGAAGAAATAGAGCTATATAGAAGACTAAATTTTAGTGAGAGAGTAGTTAGGAAATAAATTTACTTTGTTTTTGTTGAAAGAATGAAGATGATAACAAGGGAAGGTCAGAGTACAGGTGTACCAAAATTATGTTTAGGCATACATATCCCATATGATAGATGAAAAGATCAAGGCATGAGTATATAATAGATGTTAGTTGATGTAATTAATTATTAGAAGAAAGGAAGCAAGATTGTCTATGATAGAGGCAAGTAAGAGAGAAAAGAATAAGAATAGTTGAAACATAATGGAATAGTAGAAGATAATGATGATGCAAGGAATAAGAATTGGAAAAACAGGAAGAAGAAAATATCAGTTCATCAGAGCCCAATTTTGTTTTCTTGTCTAGGAGTATGATGTAGGAGCATCAAGAATAACAATGTTAATAGTCATGAGTGAGTACTTAAGTGTTGTGTAAGTGTGTTTGATCTCATATCATATTTTATAAGGCATTTGAGTATTTATAAGAGTCTATTGGTGTCTTTAAGTAGCCCTTTGGCATTTTCCCCTCGAAATGGGCATTTTGAAATTTCAAATTATGTCATTAGTTTTGGGAGGTGTTTGGTGAAGTTAAAATGTTTTTGATGTGTTATTTAGGTTCTAGGAGGTCTAAGTTAGGTGTGTGGATGTACTATAAATGTAAAAATTAAATTTACTTCAAAAATCAAGCAATAAATGTAACTACTCCTTCATTTGTGGAGGTGGCCAAGAAGAGGGAAGTTGATAGTTATGTGTTTTGAAAAATGTAAAAGGGAAAATACATGTTAGAGAGTCATTTCGTGCATAGAGAGGGTAGTATTAGAAATTTAGGAAGTGTAAGTTTAATTAGGTAACAAAAAAATGAAGTAAAAGAAGTTATAGTCCTTTTCATGAAGCACAAGAATGTGAAATGGACTATATGTTGTAAATATATCTTAATAAAGCAATAAAGATTTATTATTTTGTGTGAAAAATTACTTATTATTCATATGTTAAGTGTTTCCTTCATCAATCATAGTGGTTTGATAAGATCTTAAGACTATTATAGAGGTAGTTTGCAAGAATATTACAGGTATATATAGAGAATGGTGAAGAGATAGCCTGAGTGAAGATTTTTGAAAAATGAGACTTGTTTAATAAAGAAAACATGGAAAGAGAAACATTTTATCGAGTAATAACCATTTTTAGGATTTTTTATATCATCTATTACCCTGTAGGTCACTTGAAAAACCTACAGTCTGATTAAATTGTGTGGTTTGACACAGTCAAGGCAAGGAAAATAATGTTTTGTATGATTTGAGGTTTGGTGAAGAGTCTAATACTTGTAATAAGTTATTATATGATGGGAAAAAACATTTATATATCCTATTAATTTTATATAAGTTAAAATATATAAATTAAGTTGTTTGAATCACTCTCAAACTGTAGACAGGGTTGAAATCCTAGAACATCAAAAAATTGGAGTATCTCTATTTTAAACCAACTAAAAGTATTATAATTAATAAGGAGGATTTTTTGGGTTTTTATTTAATTATTATGAATGGTTTAAAAGTTATTTGGGTTGTGAGAAGAGATTAAAATGGGACAAAGGGTTTTATACCCTTCTAAAATAGTAAAAAAATTAGATTTTTGTTGAAAAGAGTGGTTGGAGAGTTGTTTGGAGCTTACAAGAAAGGAAATAGGGATTGGAGAAGTTGAATAAAATTATATCAGAAATTATTAATGTCTTTAAATCATTTTAATAGGTGAATAATTCAGTATATTTCATTTTTATAGGTCTTAGCCCACACAAAATTGTCATAGTCCCAGTCCTAGGGTTTTAGAAAGAAGTTTGTATATCTAAAGTTGTAATAATAAAAATTATATGAAAATGGGTAATCATATGTAATTCATTATGATGAAGAATAATAAAGGGGTTTTTAAGTTTTTCCACACCATACAATACAATCTCCTTTGTTGTGGGGGTAAATAGGCCTAATGAAGGTCTAAATTGGAAAGAAAAAGAGTTAAGAAAGTGGTGAAGCGAAGGGAACTAGTCAATAAAACTTGATGGAGAGATATAAGATAATAGAGGGTGTCATAAATTTATTTTATTTTTTTATTAATCAATAGTACTGATTTGTACATGTGAAAAAGGACCTAAAAAAGGTTTATAGAGAATGAGAACAAAAACAAGGAGTAGGTAGTGATTGAAAGGTTATGTTTAGAGGTTGTTAGGTTTGGTCAAAAGATCAAAGTGGGATAGAATGAGAAGGTTAATGGTCCAAATAATCTTTATTGGGTCAAGGAAAACTTAGTATTTATTTGATCCAAGTTGTAATGAGTTTGAGTCAAAGGAGTAAGTTGAAACTAAGCATATAGTATGAAGACTAGTGTGTGATTATGAATGAGTGTGAGATGTAAGAAGGGCTTAAAGGTAGATAAGAAAAGGATTAAAATATTCTTAGTGTATAGGATAATGAAATAAAATTATGTCAAGATAAGTGAGATAATTGACAAATAAGTGAATACTAAGGACTTATGTTGCATGAATTGATTATTGCACATATACGAAGTGTATAAAGGGCAGAGAATGAGGGGCTCTCTACATCAATCTAGTATCACACCAAATTATCCTAAGGTCTTGGCATAGTTTACCTCCAAGATGATTCATTGGTAATGTGTGCCACAAGTAACATAGATATGTTTGATATTTTAAGAGACAAGTGTGTAGATAACAAGTGGCAAAAGGGACAACAATCCTGCAAAGCACTAATAGTCTACTCACCCCTTTCTTAGTGCACTCCTTAGGGTGTACACAAAAAGATATTGAGTCTTAATGGATTATTGTAAGATAAATAGCATCATTAATTGATAAAATTTTGAAAATGTCATGTGTATATATATTCCCCACTGGAAGCTCATCATGTGTCACGTAAATGCAACATAGGATGGTGCTTTGGGAATGGAACATGATGATACATAAAATTGATGATAAATAAAGTGTAGTAAGGAGAAATAATATAAATTAAATGACAAAATTGAAAAAAACATACATTTACTTACCTTAGTGTTGTAGATAAATAAGGAGATGTGAAGGTTTCTAATGTGAGGAACATTAAGCAAACCTATAGAGATTAGTGCAAAAAAGAGACAAAAAAAATTAAATATATGTATATAATATTTTAAACTATTATTTATGACATCATCATGATTTCATAACTTATTATGGTTCAAAAAATGAGTTAGTAAAAACAAATATATGATTAAAACAAGGAATTTGACAGTAAATATTTAAAGGGTAAATAATTGTGAATAGTAACTTTAAATAGGATGAAAAATAATTAATTTTCTATTATTTGACTATTTTGAGAGGAAATAGAGCTTTGAGAGAGATAAAAAATTCCTAGAGAGCCAATATGGTTAGGAGATGATATTTGAGATGAGGAGGATGCCTAGCGGCCATAGCAGGTGCAGCACAAAAAGTTACAAATCAGACCATATCTAGAGACCAAAATGAATTTTAGGAAGTTGTTATAGACACTAGAGGTCAAATGGGGAATTAGGTTAAAATGGGTTAGAGTAATAAATTCCATAGGAATTTATTACAATGGGTTAAAGAGTTGGTAATGTGAAAGAACTAGGTCAAACCAGTTGACCTAGTAGGTAGAAATTAAACTTTTCAAAGGGTTGACTTAGTAGGTATAGGTTGACTTAGTTGTTTAAGGAGAGGGTCAACATAGTACCATTTGGATGACTTGGTTTATTAAATCAAAAATTTGAATTATTACTAAGGGGGGAAAATGAAAGGGCCTACTTATTTGTTTAAGTCCAAATGGTTGACCTAGTACTATAAGGCTGACTTAGTATATTTTTAAGTGGTCAATATAATACTAAAATAAAATAAAATGGTTGTTATAGTACTTGTAAGGCCCAAGGTGCTTGATTGAGTACTAAAATGGCCAAAAAAAGCTTAAAATATGTCAAATTGGTAAGAATTGAATAAATTAATGCAAATTAGGCTAGTTTGTTAAAAGGTAAAATAATGTATTTTGAATATACATGACACGGAGATCTAATACATCTTATATTATTTGATTTTTGCAAGGGTGCTAGATATTTTAGTGATTTTTAGATGCATCATGGCTATCAAATATATTGGAGTGCCTAATAGATGTAAACATAACTAAATTGGTCATGTTAGGATCAACAGTTATCATGGAGATCTAATGGATTCCATTGAGTATTGATCTAATTGTCATGTTCTTAGAATCCTGAGAACATTTGACCAATACTTTTAGATGGGTGATGGATGGGGATACCATATAGGTTGGTATCACTTTATAGGATGTCTATGTATTACTTAGACTTCTTATAGGGACACACCAATGATCACGAGGATACCAGATGATCAAGAGGAGAGGTGAGCACCAGTTCAATGGGTAACATGATTAGATAGGATTTACCTAAGATTGAGGGCGGTCTATTTTATATCTACATTTCCAAAATTTTAGATACCTAAAATTCTATGATAGGTCTTGTGATAGCACAAATGTTTTGTCACAAATCAGAAGACAAGGTACTATTGTATACAATAGCCTCATGTCAATCGATATTGGAGCAAGGGGCACTATATGACTTGGGTTTTGTCATCTGAGTTAAAATCATGCATTATATGTATGAGATGTTTTCAAAATGGTTAATACCATGGGTCTAATGGTATTTTTGAGTGCATATATATATGATAGGTTTTTGATGTATCATCTAGCTAGGTTGTCTCATGTGGTTGTTGATAGATTGCCTTGGGTTTTGAGATGGAGATGGATTAAGGTATCATGGGACATGCCCCACATGCTACTTCTATAGATGGTCACATGAGGAGAGATCATGTGGTAACCTTATGCACACATTGTCATTATTTGGTTGAGTTGGGTGATAGTGGTATAGGGCTAGCACAAGTGTGGATCATAGGCCACTACACCTAGTAGGTAAAGTCATATCTAATAACATGCTTTTCAATATAGTTTAGATTCCCTTTCTTGATAGTTCCTATAGTGTTACTTACATTTTAATCTCAGCATGTGAGAGAGCAGAGGGGGAGAGGAAGATGAGGAGTGTTAGTCATGAGATTGAAGATCACACCATGGCATGAGACACCATGGATTTGTTGAGCATGATAGATAGCAACTAAATAAGGCATGGACATGGATGTAAAAGTGCCAAAATTACCAAAAATAGTAATATAATAAGAAGAGTGGATACCCCCTCGATATCACCATGAAAAAATATTCCAATAGTGAGATATAACATAGAGGGTGGTCATCCAAGATGACCTATCAGTCTAGTAGGGTAGAGCTGGTCAATAAAGGTAACACTGAGGCAAGGTTTGAGACATGCATGGGTTATGACCTTAGGGTTTGATTTGATTAATAAGCATTTCATGGATGAGGTACTCATAGTATGAATCGATGGAAATATCATGATCAATAGATGATCAAATGGGGAGATAGTGCTTGATGACACCAAGATAGGCAATAAATGGTTATAATTTTTAAAATATTAATTGTATAAGATTTGATTGATAGATAGAGTTTGAGATATATATATATATGATCTAATGTCTATATGGTTTGAATTTTTTAGATCATGTAGATGAGGAGGAGACTAGATGGGGATCCCTAGTGATGGGAGCACACCATAATATTCTAGATGGGGTGATGGCACCATATGACCCCACCATATTGGATGATTATGTGGTACTATCTACCCTAGCTTAGGCAAGCTAGTTCAAACTAGTAGGTGAGGCAATAATCCATTTTTAGGCATGTAGAAATGGGATACAACCACTAATAGGGGTGTGAGTGGGAAATTCATAGGTATGGCAGGCCTTGGCTTAGGAGAGGGTCATGTATTTGGCTACCACTTTTCAACTATGACAAGTACAAGAAAAAGTTTACAAGCTATATGGATAGATAGTAGGCTTCATATCTAATTAAAGTGTACTATTTAGAGGGGAGTTTTTGAGGCATAGATGGGTAACATGGCTAGGCCATGAGATAAACATGATAGAGCCCAGCCTATGAGCTGGCATAATCTATTTTTGTATTTTATATCAAAAACACATGATATATATAAAGATGATTTGTTTTGATAGTTGCATGTTGATCTTATGTGTTTGTATTATGGTTTTGGTTGTGGAGTCATGGATATATTTCTTTCTAGCACATGTATTTATATTTTTTGTATATGCTATAGGAAATATATGTGTTGTGTTTTCTTTTCTATCATTATGTAGGACACATATATGGTGAAAAATAAATAAGAAAAAAAGACTTGGAAAAGTATAATTAATAAAAAATAAATGTACTACACACTATTTCATGATGGAAAATGTGTAATAACAAAATATTACAAAGTATAAGAAAACAAAAAGTAGTAAACAAGAGGAAAAAAAATGTTTTTAAACCATGATACATGATGACACCAAATTACAACAAGTAAAATCATACTTAATTGCATTGGGACATATGAAAATAATGTAATAAAATGGAAATCATGTGAAATAAAAATGGTATAAAATGAATCAATTAATTCAATCAATCATACTAAATCATATAGGGAAGTATAAAAGAGAAATAAAAATTGGTGAAATGGTCTTGAATTAATCACACTAATTCAGGTTGGGAAGTATGAAAAACTCAAGAAAAGTGATTGGATTCTTACATGCAATTAGAAAATAAGAAGATAAAATTGAAAAAAGTAATGAAGTAAGCATAAAACATACTAAATTGATATAGGAATCATGTCAATGACATGTAACTCATAATCAATCACATCTTATCTCATATTTGACACATGTAATTTTATTATGACTTGGATATTAGAATTTTTTTTGAGGAAGGCTAGGTCCTATCCTTGGTATTACACTATAACTTATAAAAGGAACACCAATGAGGTGTAATGGTAATATGAAAATTTGGTAATTTTTTAGTAAGGTCAGGTCCTATCCATGGTCTTATAATACAACTCACAAATGAAATCCCTAGGGGAGTGATCAGTGAATAGAAAAATATTTCCCAAGGGGAAATATTAGGATTTTAGGGAGTGAAAAATGGAATGTACAAATCATAACATAGGCATCTTATGAGAAAACCTTATGAATCATGAGGCATACTAAGGACATGAGAAGACACTAAGTGACTAGTGACCATAAATATACAGAGGATACATGTTTGCTATAGACACAAAAATGTGTAGGAAAATAAGTGTTATACTAAGATCAATTTATGTAGGTAGTTTAAAACAAGAAAATTAAAATAGAAATACCTTCCCACAACATGTTCCCATTCCTTAAGACCTCTTACAGAGTCATCGATCTACTGTGAAGATTGGGTACTTGAATGAGAAAGTAGGTAGTACTATTTTTTTTAATTCTCCTTTTCTAATCTACTAGTCTAATGCACCCAATGGATCTTAGCTCTACTATGAGGCCAAATTTGGAGTTTGAGATTCAATTATAAAAATTAGATGTGCTCTAAATCATGTCTTTTAGTGTGATTTGACTATTGAAGATTTTGAATGTTGCCTTTTAGATCATTGCCTTTTGTTAAATGATTTGACTTTTGCATAGTTTATGGATTTTAAGATTCTTCCTCCATATATACTTGGAATGACCAATCATGAGAGATACAGTGATACACACAAATGAGGTTTAGGCTTAGGATAAATGAATCTATGTATCCAAAAACAAGATGAACTACAACACTTAGGCCTAATGATGAATTAACATGTTATATCAAGTCTCAACCATGTGTGTTTCTGGTTTGCAAAAGGGAATAAAGGGGGATAAAGGGAGATCCAAAGTGGATTGATAAAAGGAGATTATAATGAGATGAATTATTTGCTAACTGATCATATGGTAAAGAAAGAATGACTAAATGGAGTAAGGTTTGTATAACCAAGTCACGATAACAATTATCTATGTTTATAGAGATAAGATAGAAAACAATCATGAAAAATAATAATGAAACCATAAGAAAATTCAATCAAGAACAAAATGAATGAAATTATGAAAAATAATCCATAAGAGAACATAATGACATAAGAAGCAAAATAAAGTGTGAAACCAAAGTCACCATGTAAGATAGATAAAAAATTGACACAATATAAAATGATATAAGAACAGATAAATGTAAAGCTAGAGCACATGTCCAAGCCAAATGAAAATGTTAGAACACCATGCATGTGCTCATAAGTACTAATATATTTATCCATACACATTATCCATAACATATGATAAGTCTCTATGAATTTGAATGAAAACTACAACAAATGTCTCATCAATCTTTAGTGAAAGTTGATAAAATACTTCATGTCAAATCTCCTTGATAGAAAAGGTAAGAATACATGAAGGATCATGCTTATTAGGGATATCATGTAGGGGATGCTTAGGATAATGCATGGGAGTGGTTTTTACAAGATATGAAGTTTTAATGGATGGGTAAGGTTCCACATGTGAGGGAATCATGGGTGGAGAAGCACCCATAGGTGATGGAAAGTCCATGGGTGAGGGATTCATGAGTGGAGGAAAAATAGGTGGATAAGGGATCAAAGGAGGTGGAGCTACTAGGTAAGAAAGGGGAGATTTATTTCAAGAGTAACCTATGGGAGGAAGGTTAGAAGGTACAAGAATGGTTAAGAGGTGATCCTTAAGATATTATTAAAGGATGAGGCAATAATCAATGTGATGTGTGCCATATTGGTGCTAGAGAAAATATACCTATCCATACTTAGGAAGATATTTAGGTAACATTTTATAGGGAGGTATGGCCTTATCTGAGTGATTAGGAGTGGTGGGATGTAATGTTTTGATATATTTCCATAACTTATGACAATGCATGGATGAATGGTTATTTATGTCATGGAAGCAACATATATGCCTGTGAGTAGTCTTGGTAGGTGTACTCATAGTAGGAGTGGAGACATAAGTTAAGGGATCTTGATATAAGGAAAAATCTCTAGTCCAATGACAAATTTTTTTATGAATGTAATAATAAGGATGATCAGCCCATTTGGTGGATGAAATAACTATTGTGGTAAAGGGATCAAACCATCACCAAGAAAAGGTGGGACTGGTGGAGAGATTGAATAATGCTCGACTAAAAGAGAAATAGGATTAGAAAAAGGAAGAGACTTAGTAAAAGTGGGAGTAGGAATGGGATCCAAATTAAGTGCTACTAAGGGAGGGGTGGGGTCCATAGAAGGCTGAAGGATAGTTGCAAACATCTCAGGGATAAGTATGATAGAGGGTTTGTGGTATCTATCAAAGTGATAGGGATCAATAATAACATGATCCATAAACATAATATTTTGAGTTTCTTTAGAAATTAGAGGTGTGTGCACCATCTCTACCCTATGATAAAGAGGAAAAATACTAAAATTAGGAAAAATATATGATGGAATACTAGAATATTTACTGAAAGACTAAAGTAAAGAGGAATGATAATGAATAATTTCAGCATATCAAACTTGAGAAAGACCTCCTAAGAATGGATTGTCTAATGTATAGCCATCATCATAATCAGGTCTATGAAGATCAATGGAATAGGTAGTGATGACCTTGTGATCTAATGTGGTGAGATGAATTTAATGTCAAGTCTTAGTAAATAAAATGGGGATGTCATCACAAGGTAGTTGATGGGAACAAGGGTGAAAGTAAGAAGGAAGTTGATAAATGAGATGAGGTGACAGATCAAAAGTTTTAATCTTGAGATTGATCTCATTAGGCTCATCATCATTGGAATAGAAGAGGTTAGGGGGTATATTCCTAATGATTTTAGGATGACCATTGTAACCTCAAGTGGAATTGATAGGAAATTTGAACCATTGAGATTCATGAAATAGAACGCTTGGCAAGGGTTCAAGGGTAGGAATCTTGAATACACCACAGTTTTGTAATTGTTAAAATTCCAAGGATTGGTGTCACCTTCAATCCTATAAATGGATCTATTATAATTAGATTTGACACATCAAGAAGTGGGAGAGGCAACTACCCTCATATGATGAGTCCATGGCCTACCAATCAAAATGTTATAAGATAGAGTAAATTTGAAGATCATCACATTTACACAAATAGTGATAGGTGAGATAGTAATATGGAGACACACACAACTTAAAGGAGTCATTTATCTTTAATTGTATCCTTTACATGTGTTATGTGTGGATTTAATATATTATTTGTAATATCCAAAGGTTTTAATAAAATCAAGAGAGCCAACACAAGTGATAGAACCATCATCAATCAAGGCACACTTGACCTGGATATCACCAATTTGGACATTGATAAATAAAGGAGGATCATCCACATGAAGTAAAATCTCATCAAGGATCATAGAATAAATGGGGAATTTGAGGTAAATATAAGTGTCCATTGTTTCATCAACATGTATGGACATCTCTTCACACTATTATAAAATGCTATCTTTTGATCCAAATAAGATGGGTTTGCATCTTGCTAGGGGAGGATGAGGGAATTTCATTTTAAATAAAAGCTACATAAGATGGTTATGATGTCATGGAGAGGTTTGCATAAGTTCAAAAAATGGAATTTGATATGGGAGATTAGTAAGTTCTATGATAGGATCCCACTCATCATAAGCTATAAGAGGATTGTTGGAAATAGGTGTATAGTGTTGAAGGAAGTCCTCAGAAGGAGGATCTAAAGTGCATGTGAATTTATGTTTATAAGAGGTAGAAGGTTTAATGAGAGGATAAGTTTTTTTATTATCTTGAGGAGATGGGATAGTTGATATAGATTTGGTTTGAGAAGAAGTGTTGATAGAAGTTTGAGTATCATTTGTGATAGGTAAAGACTCTAGACGGATAGTAGAAATGGTATGAGAAGTGTTATCTAAAGGAGGTGTTAGAATTGTGTTATAAAAATATATAAGGTCTTCTTACCCCAACTCATTTAAGTGAGTTGGAGAAGAATCTTAGATAAAACAAAATATGTGAGACAATTGAGGTGTGTAGATGAGTTAAGGATCAATGAAAGCAACCACCCTTCACATATTAGTCATATTAACCAAATTCTCTTTAGGAGTTGGATCAAGAAGACTATCAACATTATTGGTAGTAATGGTAGGCTTGTCTTCATAATCTTGGTGATTTGGAAAAGGATCTTTATAGATGTCCAAATGAGCATTAACCTGATTCAAAGCTTGAGATTTAATTTTTATTTCATGGGCTTTGAAGGCAATGCCATAGGCTTGTTAGCATTGACTAATGATAGAACCATGGTCAAAATTGGGACCAAGTAATAAATCCATAGCTAAATTATGAATCTACTTATAGATCTTATGAGAATTACCACAACTAGAATGAAACCAACAAAATTTATTGGGATCATACCAAGATTTCATGGGACAAGTTAGGTCAAGTTCTCATGGTAGATGCCTTAGTATATTTTTTTGTAATTCAACTAAGTATAAAGGTTTATGAACATTGATTTTTTTGTATAAAGATAGATGATTTTGGTGATGTGGTTAAGAGGGGAAGCTTGTTCCAAATTTTGGTTGGGAATAAAAACTTAAATAGTTTGAATGGTATCTTAAGAGTTGGTGACACCATCATTGGTAGCATGATGATTCTTATTCTTGAATAACATGCGAGTACCCATATAAGTTTGGAATGGATTGAATTGACACATAAAGAAATCTTGATTCTTAGCTTGGTCAATGGCTTCTTCTAAAGTATGTTGAGAGAGATTATGGACCTGATATTGTAACTTGGGAAAAAAAGAATTGATAAATAAATGGCAAAGGTTGTCATTTTCCATATTATATTCACATTTATTACACAATGTCTTCCATCATTTGATCAAATCTTGTGTGGTTTTGGTCTCAAGTTAATCATAACTGATAAAATTGGCAAATGTATTCTTAGGGAGATCACTATTTTGGAACTTTTGGACTAGATAATTACTAAATCTTCCAAACTAGTGATGGAATGAGATTTGAGTTGGTTGTACAAATCTAAAGCATCACTCATGATAGTTTTTGTTAATAACTTGATAGCGTCAAAGGTATTTAGTTTTATCCAATCTTTATATAGATTTCTAAATGTTTTTAAATGAAGATAAGTATTAGTTGACACATTGTAAGAAATGGTAGGGGTGATACCTCCTATATCGATATTATCAATTTGAGATGTAAGAGGCTCATTTTGAAGATGATTGATTTTCTTATTAATAAGAGGAGGTTAAGGGATAATATTACCATGGGAAACTTAAAGTAGAGGTGGGGGAACATTTTGGTTATGCATGCCCCATGGCATCTATTGAGGGTGGGTTTGAAGATGGATAAGATGATTTTTTATTTTCATCATTTAATTTATATTGTTAGCGTGGAAATAATTAATTTTATTAAGAGTTTTTAATAGGATTTGATGGGTTTAAGTTGCATTATTATAATTATTTGAATTATTAGAATTGGTAGTAGTGGTTTGGGTACCACTATAGGTGTCATTAAGAGCTTGAAAATAGTGAGGCACTAGTGGCATAATTTTCTCATGTGGAAAAATATGGACTAGTTGATTGATGAGAAGAAGAAGCACTAGAGGCATGATTACCATGGGTAGTAAATGATGCACTAGTGGAAGAATTGAGAAGAGTAGTTCTAGGAAGAGGCCCACTAAATGTGAAACCTGTAATGTTAGTAGAGATACTAGGCATGGAGGTAGATGAAATCAAATAAGAAGTCATGGTATGATAAGGGGTTAAAGGGAAGAGGTTGAGAATCAGAAAAGCTAGTGTCCCCAAATCTATGTGAGAATGTGGGAGAAGGTGAATGGGTCTCCTCAACATGACCACTTATCATGTGATGGTAAATTGTAGAAGGATCCTTTACTTAATGTTGAGGAAATTCATTGATGAAGAAGATCATTTTAGGTGTGTACTCTAATTTAGGTTGATATTCAAATGAGAAAAGAGGATTGAAAAGTGAAGAAGAATGAGTTTTGTAGTGTGAGTGCCTATATGCGCATTAATTTCATCTAGGATAGGAGCCACAAGATGCTTATGTGAGAACCTATTAGGGTTGGTAAGACTCATCACATCTATTGAATTCAAATCAATTTTTTATTCAAATAAGAATTTCATGATGAAAGAGAGAGATTAGGTAAGGAAAATTTGATGTAAAATCAAGGAGAGACAAAATGTAGATAAGAGTATAGAGTTAACTAAGTTTACCTAGTAATGAAAATAGGGTATGAAAATTGAGCAAACAAGGATATAGAGTCAACCAGTAAACTTATTACTATAACCTAGGATGATGGTTAACCTAATAAGGATAAATAGTCAACCAAGTTGACTTAGTAATATAATCTAAGAGGTAGAAATGACTACTAGGTCAACCAAGTCAATTTAGTACTGTAGTTAGAGAAAAAGAGAGTCTTTAAGACATTGTGTTGAATAGAATGATAGTGTATTAAAAATAGGGAAACATTTTTCAATTTAATTTTAAAGCAATAAATGGAAGTAAACACATAATATATTAGGTCAATGAGAATGATCCAATTGAGGCACATAGCACAAAACCTTACACCATCACTCGTCAATGTAAATTTTTTTAATACAATATATAATGGGAAAAGATCAAGTAGTCAACTAAAAATTAAATGATAACTAAGTGGTCATCTTGAATGTTGTCACATTATTATAAAGTGTTATGTTAAGTGTAATATGGAAGTTAGATAAAATAGGAAACTAGAAAGTAATATATGGATGGTTTGAGGACATTTAGGTTAAAATGGATTTGTGTTAGAAATGGTACTAGCTTGGTATTGGGACCTACCCCTTACTTCATAATACCATATTTATAAGGGTGTTGGGTGCTTTACCAATATCTACCTTTAAACATGTTTTTATACTTGGCTAAAAAACTAAGTCGGCTTCCTCCTTGGTGATAAAATCCAAGTAGGTAGGCCTTGGGTAGATAAAATTTTAAATGCATTTTGAAATTATGTTATTTGGTAGTGTGTACAAGAAAGTTAAAAAAATAAAAAATAAATGGTATATTTCAAAACCACCTAATTAGACTATGTGAGTTACTCTAAGCATGTAAACAACTAAAAGTGAAAGTGTGAATTAATTATTAGCATATAGTTGGTAATTCCCAATTTAATCATAGTATAGAGTCAGTTCATATGAAAGTGTATGCAAACTTTAAAGAATAGAGTCGATAGGGTCACTATCATATTGAAGAAGTAATATTTCTTAATAACTAAGTCGACCAAGTCAACCTAGTCTTTCAAACAAAAGACATAATACAGAACAAGGTCAACTAGGTCATTTTAGTTTGCTATATGATTAAAATTTTGAAGATTACAAACTTTAAAAAATAGATCTATATAGAAGAACTAAATTGAAATAGAGAGAAAGAAGGGAACTTTGGTCAGTTGGAAGATGTTGGGGACTATGAAATTTCTATTGAACTACATTGAATGTTGCTTTCAAGTTATGCCAACTATGTTGAATTGAGTTACCTAGTTCTATAATTCCCTATTTTCTAAAGATTGTTTAAGATGACTATATCAGTTTGGTCAACCTATTTTTTTATCTAGAAGTTAGATGTGATACTAATTTAACATAAATTACCTAGTTTTTTGTCATAGATCTGAATAAGAGACTAAGTTGACATGTTCAACATAGTTTCCTATCTAGAATTGAATAATAGTATTGTGTCAACCTATGTAATCTAATAACCTATATTTGATGAATACCTACACACACAAAAATAGAGTCATTTTGATGTGATTGTGTGTTAAACTGCTCATAGAATTTAAAAACTTTATTGGCTTGATCGACCTAGTATTGCAAATATAGAAAAAAATGAAATGAAAAAAATGAAAAATGTGAAAGAAAACCTTCAAGGGTTAGATTGACATCATGTTCACTAGAATGTATGAAATTTTAAATGCATCAGATGCATAAATCAATCCTATCTCAGAGAAGATAGATCTTACTTACACTTTTGATTGGGGATATATTAGATAATTGAGAACATGACCAATGCAGATCTATGAGACCCAATAAGGGATCTCTTATCATAATTAATATCATTAGGGAGGGTTTGAAAGCCTCCAATCAAGTAAAATAATGAAATAATCCTAACTAAGTCCTATTTTTTCATATTCACTATACTAATAACAAGTAAAGAAAATAAATCTAATCTAGTGCTCACTAAATCTTGTGGCATAAAGTACGGGTAATAAACAAAAAAATAAACATGCATAGAAGACATATATTCATGTCAATGTATATAGAATCCTAATGCATAAAAGAGAAGTAAAAATGGATATCTATCTACTCTTATAAAGGAGGAATAAAGTTAGGAATACTTACCTTTTTATATGAACCTGTTGAGCCTCAATCTTTCCCTTGGATAAGGTGCTTCACAATAGGTTATTATGGTTTGTAAAGATGACAACAATAAATTAGCTTTAGGATACACAACCTATCAATGCATCTAAAAGACTTCTCTATAAGATAATATCCATATCTCCAAAGAAAGTATGAAATCCTTAGCTTGCTCCTCAAGTATAATGGTGGATAAGAATATGTGTAATAGCTCTTACTTATTCTTATCTTCTCTAAATAATGGTCAAATGATTATGTATATATAGGTAAATTTAACTCTAAACCCTTCTAAAACTTTCATCTGATAGGATCAACCTAGTTGACCTAGTATCTTTATTGATAAAAACACACTAGATTACAATCTAGGTTAGTCAAAAGCCAACCTAGACCCTAAATAATTTTTTTCAGTAAGAGTATAAGGTCAACCCAGTTGACCTAGTCATGTAAACTATCAAAAGGGGTTTTAAGTTAGAAGAAGGGATAATAAAGGTGTCAAATGACTAGAAGAGTGTGCAAAAGAGAACAAATTTTTTTTAGGAGATAAGTGTGTAGATAAAAAGTGGAAAAAGGGACAACATTCCTGTGAAGCATCAATGGTCTACCCACCCCTTTCCTAGTGCACTCCTTAGGGCATACACTCAGAGATATTGAGACTCAATGGGTTTTTTCAATATAAAGAGTGTCAATAATTGATATAAGTTTGAAAATATTATGTGTATATAGGTGGATTACCTTTTCACCATGTCATTTAATGTCTCTAAGTGGTATGTGACCAAATGTCCATGTTACATGAGTATTACACCAAATACATAATCAAATGCATTGGTGTGATTTTTAAATTAATGTTATATGTTAGGCATTAAAATAATAATCAAAACATAAATGCATTAATTGAGTGCCTCAAAAGTGCATTATTATGCATGAATTTAATCAAACTTGGAATTTGTACATGTTATCTAGCTGAGATCCTAAGAGATGTATGAGAAACCAAGGATAAACTTATGGTAAATGTTAGCATGTCCAAGAAAACTCCATAATTCTATGAGATTACATAGAATATATCAATCTTAGATCACCTTGATCTTCTTTATATCTATACAGATTCATGTGAAATCAATTATGTATCCTAAATATTAAATCTATGTAGCACAGAATGTACACCTTAAAAATTTAGCTTGCAACTTGTGTTGATACAAGGTGTCTAATAAGTGTGAGATGTGCTCTAAATGGTCCTCCCAAGTCTTACTATGTCCAAGTCTTACTATGTCATTAAAGTAGATGATGATGAAGGAGGTGAGTAAAGGCCTAAGTATATCATCCATCAAGTGTATGAAAATGGTAAATACATTGGTTAGGTTGAAAGACATAACCAACCATTTGCATAATCTTTCTCATGTCTTGAATGTTATCTTCAGAGTTTATTTAGGATGGAATAGAATTTGAGGGTAACCTAACTTTAATTCAAACTTGGTGAATTATTATGTGCCTCAGAGATGGTCCAAAAGGTCATCAATGCATGGTAGTGGGTATTGATTCCTGTTGAGTGTGTGATAGTCTATGCAAAATTGTTAGGAACCATCCTTCTTAGGTATAAGGACTACTGTACTTATGCAAGGAGAAGAGTTATGCCTAATTTTGACTTGATCTAGGAGATCTTATATCTAGTGAAAGATTTCATCATTCTCCCAACTAATTTATGATATAATGAACTATTTAGAATATAGGTTCTATAAACCAAATTGATGTGGTGATTTACTATGTAGTGTTTAGGATGCCTTCAATATATATGAAGACTTCACTAAATTTCTCCAATATCTTACCAAATTTTCATTATGATAATATGTAATTAGTGTGTGCTACCATAGTGTGCTTTATCTTATGTGAAGGTTTTTTATGTATAACCATGAGCAACACAAACTTATGCATGTACAATATAATTTTGTGGCATTACTTGGTAGAGAAGAGGTGACTTTTGTTATTGGTTTTGACTTAAAGATATTGTATAAGTTGTCTTGCACATAAATAGTCCAATGTTGTGTCTTGGTTTGATATGTATCTTCTCATTCATACAAATATGTTCTCCCTATAAAGATGTCATATACCTCCATACGTGCAATTTTATAAGTAAAATTATCCTTTATAGGCTTGACTTTATACTAAAAAGTGCATTATTGTTAGACCTGTATATCTTTCCCCTACTATATCCACCCTTGACAATATGGATTTGGATGCAAAATAGTGGCAAAACTAAGGATTAAGTTATGGATTTTGAAATTATGTTCTTCTTACTTCCACTGTCTATGATGACATGAATAGGATGAGCCTTCACATAAAACTTAGTATGGAAGAGATAATCATGCTCCTTAGAGATGTTTATCATAGTAGTGTTGTTACTTACATAAGAGGTATCTAGATTGGTGTTGTCCATCAAAATGGGTCTTTATGTAGACTATACAAGCAAGGATTTCTATGCAAAACATTTAGAATTATTAGGAGTGGATGAGTGATTGTGGTGACACCACTTAACATCATAATTATTCTTACCTTTATATGAAGTAGAAGGTAAATTAGCCTTTTAGTATTGAGCAATCTTCTGAGGCTACTCACTTTTATTAGTAGTGTTTTGCTTATGTGCAGAAGGTTGTGATGTGGATTTGTGTGAGGTTTGGCCCTTGTGCATTGTGTTAGATGAAGAGGTGGAATGTTGTTTCATCTTTTCCTTGCTTTTGATCTTGGAAATATTGTGATATGCTTAGCCTAAAGTGTCATAATTCAATAATTTCATCTTCTCATGGATATAAGGTGATATTCCATTGATTTACTTCAACACTTTATGTTGTGTAGTCAAATTCTCTCATAGATACACATAGCATTCATATGATGTGTTAGTTTAGTCCTCCACTAACTAATATTTTCACTAACATATTTGTTTTAAATTGATATAATCATATTCAAATGGTTGTAGAGGGTAGTATTCATATTTCATTGTATCAATAAAAGTATTCCATGATTTGATTAGAACAGACACTTATACATGCTTCACACTACAGGTCTCCCACTAATGAAAAACTAGAATGGACATCTTCAATATTGTGAAGGTGATATTATCAGCATTGATGAATAAATTAACTAAAAATTATGCCTTGAATTTCCAAATCTAAGCATCTAATGCTTTGGCATCTATATTTGCTTTGAACATAGGGATGTCGATATTGTCTTGTACTTTGAAAAGTGGTTTTTTTTTTAAAACCACTATTGAGCATATTTTTAAGATGGATGGGAAGGTGTCAAGTTGAGATACAACATCAACTCATATAAATGACTAAACAATTCAATGCATTATGCCCTGATGCATCGATGATGAGCATTCAAAATTATGGAAATAACTTAGGTTGTTGCTAGGAGTTAACCATCTTGATTTTTCTATGATGTATTCTATAATTTTGAAGATAAAACCAGATATTAGACCCTATTTCTCTCATTTCACTCACATGGTTATAGGAATAAAAATGATAAGATATAGTAGCTTTGATATTAATGATATGGACCACAAGGCATAAGACCAATTATGTAGGGGATAAGTGAGTTTGGTTGCACAAAGTGAATATGTCAAAATTTATTTAGATAGAATAATCAAAACAATTCAATAGATCAGAAGTCTTATTTGTATAAATGAAACTTCTATTCAATAGAAAATAATAGGGAATGGTAAAATGTGTTATAGTGCATTTATACATAGTATATGTATTGAGAAAGATATATATGTTATGATTATGTGTGTGGTATAGAATATAGTGTCTTATTATTCATGTGCTAAAGAATAAATATGTGGAGTATACTATCTATGTTATGACTATGTATTTACATTGACCCACTAGTTAGGTGTATATGTTACATATTTAACATGCATGATTACAAGGTTAGTCACAAAAACTAATGTAGAGTAAAATGAAGTTATATTTATCACATCTCACCCTCTTTGCATACTAATGGTAGATTTTCCAGCAAGGCAGTTACCATTAATTTGGTTGCACAATTCTCAAATGTCCACTAACAATCATGATCCTAATAATCCTAGTTGACAACTAATAACAATCAATCTTGAGATTATTGGTTAGTCTGGGGCCACTAGTTGAGGCATGCAAATGGGGAATTCCAAAATGTGGCTATGTTAAAGTGGGGCCTAATGAAGAAAGCTAGTTTTTGAGTAGATGCTAATAAGTCATGCAAGATTATGATATAATGAGTTCATAGTGAGTTGTGTAGGTTGTGATTTGAGATTATCATTTCACAAAAGTCTACGAGAAAGTGCAAGACTTTTATGTGGGAGTATGAGAAAGCTTTGTGCAAATGAGTGCATAGGATTATGTGATAGGTATGATCTATGCACAAAATAACAAATAAGGAGTGTGTTTAATTATGTAGAGGATACACATAAATCATAAATAACAAACATTAAGATTAAAAATATTTCACATAAGTTATACTTATGAAATATTGTAATAAATACATCATATAATTATTCTAAATGCTAATAAAAACATTATCATATATATATATATAAAATAATACAAAATTTCAATCATATATTTGGGGCATATCCCCAAGAGTTTATGAACCATCACTACATACATACAGGTGCCTCTCACCTCTTGATGTAAATGTCTCGGCATATCATCTAGGACCATGAGAGTGATACTTCTCTCACAACCACTCCTCCAAGGATCCTAGCTCATGATATCTTCATTAATGCTCTCATTATAACTCCTCATGTATGTTAATAAATGTTCTCATGGTATCTTTAGCATTCCTCTTAGGAATGACCCACCTATCAAACTCTGCATGCAACTCATCATGATTAGTGACCATGTTATGGCATGTTACCACAACCATGGTTACAAGATCAAAAAGTGGTGCATGTGTACTAGTAATATAGGTAATGTGCTTCAAAAAATCATCACCTATAATTTCTATGGGAATAATGTGTGTTAGATTTTGCACAACATGATAAATCATCATTAACCAATCCTAGTTACATGTTGTCAAAACTAATAAGTTAAAAATTAGATATATTTATTAACATAATTTACCAAATATGCTAAAAATTAAATAAAATATAATAGTGTAATTGCACACTACTCTAATGGATGCTTAATATAAAGGTTTTGGGCCTATGGGATCACTTTCTACCTCTTCCATATATGCCCTATGTTGTGGGTTTTACACTAGGGGAAAAAATAATAGGAAATAACAATAGCCATCGATCCATAGACCACCAATGTGTGTAAGCCACTAAATACTTGCATCATCTCTAGCCACTGATGGAACAACATGATATATTTACCCAATAGGGAGCAATTTTATATCTAGAATTGTATGGGTAGGCATATCATTCAACCTATGATTGTATCTCATAGTATGATGTCATGGATAGGAATCCAATGGAACATCATGTTGAATACCAAACTAACACATTATAAGATCAAACTAGAACTGCTTGTATACACTAAAACACATGTATATTAACCACATGGTAGAATAATCCACTGTAACTCTTTCCCATACTTTAGCCAACCAATAAAAGTCCTATAAGTATGCCATATAATCTATATCAGCATCAATCAATCTATTATCATGAGATACTCCATGATAGAATGTACCAATGATTGGGTATCACCCATCATGTTGTAAAAACCAATGGGTGGTTCCATCTAGTAAGGGGTTCATTGATGGGAAATATAACTAAAATGTGTTTGTATACCCACACATGAATAGAAATGTTTTCATGCAATATGACACCATGGATCTCTAAACATAATCTGTATGAATCTCTATCAAGTTAGACACCATAGTGTGCCCACAATAATACCTACTACCTTTTTATTAAATGTTATTATTAATATGATAGATATGTAAGATATAGCTACCCTAATACCTTCTAAAGTGAAAAAATAAAAAAACAAACAAAAAATTAACTTTCACAATTGTGGAACATAATATTGGACTATGTCTTCCATATGGACCATGTGAGAGGGATATTCAACCTCTATTTTATGACCTATAAATTATACATGGGGCCCTCTCCCTTGTAATATTCAAATTCAAAATCCAATACACATCCTCTAATGTGACCTTAATATCACCTATGTGGATCTTGAATGTATAAGCATTAACATTCCACCTCTCAACTAGTGTTATCATCAAATAAATATCATAATGGATCTGCACTAATCAACCCACTTGACCAAGCTCATCCTGATCAATAATTGCCCTAATTACACATCCAAACCCAACTCTAATAGGGTGGATAGATGCCTTTCATTTTTAATCTCAAAGATATGAATGCCTTTATACAAAATAAATATTTAAAGAGATCCATTTTTTTCAAATCAATGCAATATTAGAATGCAAATATGACAAGTTCATCAATACATATGAGGGTGTTAACATTAGACACTACCATAAAATTCAAATGATAGTTTAGGATGTTAAAATAAAAAATAAGACACTAATTTTTACTATTTGATGTTGTAGATACTCCACTTTTATCAATTCCATGTCAAAATTGCAAAAGGTAACAACTTCTTGTAATTATACACAAACTGGTATAAATTCATCTTTCCATCTAACATATAAGTTTAAATTCACCTTGTGGAATCTTGAGGTGGGATAATTCACTATGTTTAGTATGTTAAATTTTCATTCTTTTTATTTTCTCTGGTCAATTATTTTGCTATAATCAATTCACTAATTTTCTTTCATTGATCAATTAATGCAATTAATTCCCAGTTCCCTAATTATTCTTCTAATCTAATCCCCAAAAATATATTAATTAAATTTAACTTTGATTAATTTAATTAATCACTCTTCTATGTATATTTATATACAAATGAAATTATAATTTCCTTTCAATTATTAATTCTTATTTGTGTCCCTCCAAGAGGGATATTCATTCAAAAAAGAATATTGATATCTTACTAAATATTATTTTGTGAGATCATTAATTAATAAAATAAGTATTATAAATTATTATTCTCACCCTTCATCTTGGAGATAATATGAATGGTCCCCAATGAATCTTGTGAGATATTTTATGGAGCATTCTCAACCCTTCATCTTAGAAATAAGATGATGGTTCCTTATTAATGATCCATGTGATTTCTTTGGAATGATTCTCCACCTTTCATCTTTTAAACAAGATGAAGGGTCCACATGGACTCTTAAAATAATAATTTGAGGAGAATTATCCACCCTCCATCTTTCATGTAGTATGGAGGTCTCATGTTAATCCTTTTTTAATATTTTCAAGAGATATCCTCCACCCTTCACCTTAAATAACATGAAGGGATCATGTGATCAATACATGTGTTGATTTGTGTGATTTGGTGAGGATGGATTTGTATCTATTCATCTTGGAGTCAAGATAAAGGGTATTGATTGATTTAAATTTATTATAAATAGACATGTTCTCTTTTGGAATTATCATGATCAAATTACACTATGAAGTGTTATTAGATTATTTAAGTCTTATTGTGCATCACCTTTATAATCTTCATCAATTTTAGCTAATAAAATGTTTTAAAGGAGATGTTTCATCATGAAATGGCATTGATAAAGACCTATTAAATATACATTCAAGCCAGATCATACACAAATATGAGGTTTCTAATGAAGGTTTGAATTGTATTGATTTAATCTTAGCATTATTATCTTAATATTTGTATGCTCATTGTTAGAGGTACAATCACTAAAAGGGGGTGTGAATTAGTGATCCTAGATAATCCAATTCAATTCCCAACTCTTAATCATTCAACATACATCAACTTGATCAAGTAACATAAACATGAAAGCACATACATCCAAAGCATACATAAGAGCATACAACATATGAATAAATCATATATGTGGGAAACTGTCTTGGGGGATAAAACCCACTAAACCCTAAAAGATGGACTATAGTACTATAAAACAAGATCCAACATTTAGACTAACACCCACTGATCAAAGAACACCCATCCCTTAGTTTAGTGAGATAACCATCCCAAAAGGAAGAACTAAACCCCTAGGCAACCAAACACCCAGTCAAATACCTTAAATAGATCATATTGAACACCTATTTATAATCTTAAACTGATGATGATCACCTTTGTCTGCACTCTTCACCTCTAATCTCTCTCAAGCTGACTCTAGGGATAACTTGCTCAAGTTGCCTCTTCTAGGATTATTAGATCCAATGACCTATGTGTCCTCCTACATTAACTTAATCAGACAAGAATGACTAATATTCCTTACTCTCTTTTAGTCATCAATGACATGTACCTTATATTTTAAAGGTTTTCTCCTTCACTTAAATCCACACACACAAAACTAACATAATTAGTCCAATTAGACCTTATACTTATAGCACTCTCTTTATTTAACTCATCTTGGTTTTCCAATATGCTTTACACATTTTAACCACACACATGTTACATTTAAGAACCACACACTCCTTAGATTGGCCAATACCTCATTAGCCCCAAACCATCATTAGGTCTTGGTGAGAACTAAAATAATTAGGCCTTCATAATCACACATTACATTTGAGAATACTTGGACCACATTAATCCTTTAACAATGCTTCAAACACATCAAACCTATCTCTAATAGCTCCTTTATTACTCACATATGGGTTCATGCCACCTGGACAACCAACTCAACACTTGAACCTATTAATTAGGTCTCTTCACTCTTCAGGGCTTTATACATAAAAAACACATGCTCAACTTCTAAATAAAGAACTCAAGTATTTCACATAGCCATATGATTAGATCACATGGTTTAACCCTTCAAGATCTTTGAAACACCTTCATGTGTTTTAGATACCTCAACACGGGCTCTAAGCACTCAAAACAACTTTATCAAAATGACCACTTAGATTGGTCATATATAGTCAAGATATTTTGACTCTTCATATCTGATCAAGGGAAAACTATGAATTATATAACATCTCCATGCTCATCTGCTTCTTCAATTTTTCTTAGAACTCTTCCAACACACTTATGTAAAGTGATCACTCAATCTGCTAGTGCATTCAATAAACACAATCAACTTCTAAGCCTTTATTAAAACTAAATATGGATTTTTCAAACCTCAAAAATGCATATAGATAGTCTTCATGAATTCTACAACACTCTCTAATAGTTATCTCATCTTGAAATATAAAAATATCATCAAGAACAACTCAATTTTCCTTCTCAGGTCACTTATAGAACATGGTCAAACATGCAATCAACTTTAGATATAAATATATTTGATTGTAAAAATATTAAAACCTTATAACTAGTGTCTCTATATGATCCTTGGATTCCTCTACAATTTTTATTTTTACATCACCATGAAAATTGACATGGATCAAAATATATAGCTCAAATACTATAGAATAGTTTTCCCTCATTAATTTAAATATTCAAATTCCAACAGTCATTATGTAAATTATAAACATAAAACACATTGAAATCATATCATTCTACCTAATAAATTTTAACAAACATGCTCCATTGATCTCCTTGGGATTAGCTTGGTCTTTAACTTGCAATTACTCATCATTGATCTTAGATTTGTGCTTTCATGATCATGCCACTGGGTAGCTTTGCATTCCTTTTGTGCACCCTATACCATTTGGTCAATGCACTTGCACCAGTTGGAAGTTCTAAATGTAATTTGATGATCTTTTGATTTATTTACTTAACATACAATTTATCTCTAACTTATGATCATACACTCACCAATGATCTACTACTCAAACTTTGTGATTATGACACATGTCACTAGTGCATGCAATCTTGACTTTTTTACTTTATGCATGCCATCAGATCATACCACATAATCAAATGCTCACCATTATATCTACTTGATGAATTGAGCCCAGACTTCAATGAAGTTAAACTTTATGGTCTCTAGCACTTCACAATCTATAGGAGCAATTTTGAAGGTTTATAACTTGAACTAGAAAACACTTCAAGAGTCTAAATCTTTAGGGTACCTTTTTGGCACTATAGAAAAAATCTCTATGAAAATATTTGAACACTTTTGAATTTCTAAGTACCTACATTAAATTCACAAAATTATTGGATCTCTCATTTCTGTGTGATGTGCAGTGATTGTCTGGATTCTCTTATGTTAGAATATGTATGTTTCTCTTTCCAAATGATCAAATAACACACCAGAGCTTCACCAAGACATTTATGTATGGCTCACAACTTATTCTTTATCCTTATCAATCTACACATATACCATATACTCTCCAATCTATAAATATAATCACTTTATCTTTAATACACTATGAATCATGCACTCTTTGACATCAATGACAACCTAACATCAATGACCATGCTCAACAACTTCCCCTTTGTTATTGATGGCAAAACAACCTCAGAACAAATTCTTACTCATTTGAAATCCTTCATTCTAATCTTTCTCCCCATTTTACATTAATGACAAAGGGTCTCTTCCTCAACATATCAACAATCATTCCTCAACATTATATATTTATTCAAATACTATTTAAGATGTTCAAGATACTTACATACTTTCAAATATATGGGATAATTACTCCCTCTTTGACATGCACCAATCTGAACTTGGACTTCTCTTATCCTTAGACCTAACAAACTACTCATGGAGCTTATAAATATCCCCCTAACATCAAGCTCCATTGCATATCTTCTATTATTTCACATACACCATCTAAACTTGGGATTCTTTGATCCTTAAACATGTCAAAAACTACTCGTAGAGCTAAAAAACTCCCCCTAACACAATGCACATCTTCAATATCTTATCCTCAATAATATTGATCTGACCTTCTCAATATTTTTCACCTACAAGATGACTTATCACACACCTTAAAATCAAACAAATTGAAATTAACATAACTTTATCTAAGTTTCTCCACTTGAGATAATGAAGCATATCAAATAATATAAACTTATTAAATTGAAGCATCTCACAAATGCACCCCCTTAGATCATGACCATATATATAACCAAAAATTACTCCTTGACACATATTTCTCATAAGAAACATGTCAAAACATCATACCACACTCAAGGCACCTTTACTCTTGTATAAGCTGCCAACATCATACCAATCTCTAAACTTCTCTGACCCAAGAGACCTTCATGACTTTCTTTGTCATGTAACATAGCCAAGACCCAAAAATCATCCACCATGCTTCCTCTTTCTATAAAGTTTCTCCTTTCAACTTAGAGGGAGATACCCCTTTAACATTGTGAGACTAAAATTCCCAAAACACAGGAGACTTCCATATCTCCATGCTTTCATTTAAATTTTAGTCCTATCTCATTACCAAATTGACTTTGAATGGATCTTTGACTTCATTATTTGCTTCAAACTTGTCAACAAGTGTAGAAAATAAAAACTCTTGATTTTCCTTCATGTCTATCAGGGAAAATAAACCATATTTGGTCTCATTCTAATCTCTCTAAATATTCTTAGGTCTCTATATCCATGTATGATCTCTTTCATGCACACTAGGAGCTCCATACACCTTGTTTTGCTTTGAGAAGTCATTCAACATATTCTTGCAATATATAGCAATGTGACTAGATTTATGACATCTAAAATAAACAAGATCATTCATACCTTTTTCTTCATGATAATTATGACCTTATTTTGACTAATTTCTTTTCTTCTTACACTTTCTGGTTGGTCTTCTTTATTGCACTCTAAGAGCTTGTTTGAACTTATCTTGACTTGATGGTCTTTACTTAAATAATCTAGCAATATGGTCAACCTTTTGATAATAGTAGTAAATAATGTCTTCCATACCTTTTGTTTGAATACAGCATTGATCTCTCTTTTATTGATTGCTTCTTCTTATATAGTCCTTTGATCTATGACCAATAAGATGACAAACAAAACAATGGCCCATAAAAGATTTGGCATTCCTTGAATCATTTAGCTATCTAATTAGATTCTTCATTTTTCCCTTGACCTGATCTATAGTTTTGGCTATCATGCTATCAACCTCTTTGTCTTGTCTTGCTTTATTTTGATCTTCTTCAAGCTTGCCTATCTTGAATATAACCTTTTCATGCTCATCCTTTTTGGAAATAAGATTAGTCTTAAATTAAACACAATCATCTTCTTTAGCTCTCATGCTCGAAATTGTAGCCTTTAATTAAATTTTGAGATCTTTGATGGTCTTTATATCCTCCTTAGCTTTTTTGGTCATGTTATCCTTCAATCTACATGCTTGCTCTTATATAATCTGTATATAATCAAGATTAGACTTCAAATCATCATGATCACCTTGCTTTGAATTTAACTTGGCATTTGTCTCTTCTATCTAAGTTTTGAGATCTTTGATGGTCTCCTTATCCTCCTTATCCCTTTTGCCCATGTCATATTTCAATCTACATTCTTGTTCTTCCATATAATTGATTAGTTCTTGATTTTCCTTTTCCTCTCTCTTGGATTTGCTTGACAAACTCCCTTCAAGATATCTAGCTTACACTTCAAGACCTTTGATCATATTTCTCATTTTATAATTCCTTTTATTTTACTCCTTTAGTTCACCAAGTGCATGCATGAGTTTAAATTATTGATCAAATTCTTCTTCTTCACTTTCATATCAAATTCACCCATATTATACCTTGTATCACCTTCGAGTGGTTAAACTTGCATAGAAGGTCTAGATCTAATACCAATTTTTAGAAGTACAATCACTAAGATGGGAGGGGGGGTGAATTAGTGATGCTAGATAATCCAATTCAATTCCCAACTCTTAATCATTCAACATACATCAACTTGATCAATTAATATAAACATGAAATCACATACATCTAAAGCATGAATAATATCATACAACACATGAACACATCATATATGTGGGAAACCCTCTTAGGGGATAAAACCCATTTAACCTTGCAATATGGACTAAATTCCTATAAAACAAGATCTAATATTTAGACCAGCACCTACTGATCAAGGAACAGTCATCCCTTAGTTTATTGAGACACCCATCCCACAAGGAGGAACCAACCCCCTAAGAAACCAAGAACCCAATAAAATACCTCAAATAGATCATCTTTAACACTTTTTACTACTCTTAAATTGATGATGATCAACTTTGTTTTCACTTTCAACCTCTAATCTCTCTCAAGTTGCCTCTAGGGCTAACTTGTTCAAACTACCTCTTATAGGCTTATTAGATCCAATGACCTATGTGTCCTCATACATCAAATATATTAGACAATCATGACTAATCCTCTTCACTCTATATTTTTCCTCAATGACATATACCTTCTCTTTTAAAGTTTCTCTCCTTTGCTTGAATCCACACACATAAAACTAGCACAATTAGTCCAATTACACCTTGTACTTATACCACTCTCTTCCTTTAACCCATCTTGGTTGGATAAGATATTTTAAATAGTTGAAACACACTAAACATATTTCCATACACACATTAGACATAAATATCACACACTCCTTAGGTCAACCAATACCTCATTATCCTTAAAACACTATTAGATCTTGGTGAGACCTAAAACAATTAGGCCTTCATACTCACACGTTACATGTGAGACTAATTAGACCACCTTCATCCTTTAAAAAATTTTATAACACATCAAAATTATCTCAAATATCTCCTTTCTTACTCACATATAGGTGCATGCCCCTTGGACCACCAACTCAACACTTGAACCTATCAATTAGGTCTATTTGCTCTTTAGGTCTTTATACACAAAAAACACAATCTCAAACTTCTAAAGCAAACACTCAAGTATTTCACATATCCATATGATTATATCAAATGGGTGAACCCTTTATTACCTTTGAAACACCTTTGTGTGTTTTAGATACCTCAACATAGGATCTAATCACTCAAAATAACTCTCTTAGAATGACCACTTAGATTGGTCATATACAATCAAAATATAGTCAAGCTATTTTGACTCTTCATATTTGATCAAGGGAAAACTATGATAAATAAATCCTTATCATAAGCCTTAGATACATATATAGCATCTCCATTCTCATTTTCTTCTTCAAATTTTCTCAAAACTCTTCCTACACACTTCTGTAAATGGTCACTCAATTTGCCAGTGCATTCAACAAACATAGTCAAATTATAAGCCTTTGTTCATATTTAATATGGATTTTCCAAACCTCCAAAGTCAATATAAATAGTATTCATGAAATCTAAAACACTCTCCAATAGTTATCTCATCTTTAAACATCAAAATATCATCAATAACAACTCAATTTTCCTTCTTGGGTCACTTGTAGAACATGGTTAAACATAGTAAAATTTGGATCTCAATATCTTTAACTATATAAAAATTCAAACCTTGTAATTAGTTTCCATAGATGTGCCCTAGAGTCCTTTAAAAAAATTATTTTTACATCACCATTAAATTCATCCTAGATCAAAAGATATAGCTCAAATACTTTATACTACTTTTCCCTCATTAATTTGAATATTCAAATTCCAACTATCACTATGTAAATGCTAAACATCAGACACTTTGACATCATCTCATGTTCCCTAAAAGTTTCAAACAAATGCACTCTATTTATCTCCTCATGAGTAGTCTAGTCTTTAACTTGTAATAACTCACCATTGATCTTAGATTTGTGCTTTTGTGATCTTGCCACTTGGTAGCTTTGCATGACTTCTGTGCACCCTATACAATTTAGTCAATGCACTTGTGCCACTTGGTAGTTCTACATTAAATCTAATCATCTTTTGACTTATTGAATTAATTCACACCATTGATCTCTAATATTATGATCATATGCTCACCATGTATCTATTGCTCAAACTTTGTGATTGTGACACATGTCACTAGTGTGTGAAATCTTAGCTATTTGACTTTATGCATGTCATTGGATCACATCACATAATTAAATTCTCACCATTATATTTAATTAAATAGTTGACCCCATACTCTAATGAAGTTAAACTTGATGGTATCTGGCACTTCATAGTCTGCAAGATCAACTTTGAAGGTTTATAATATGTGTTATAAAACACTTCAAGAGTCTAAATCTTTAGGGTACCTTCTGTAGACACCTAAATCTGGCCACTGATAACATCTAATCAATTTTTTGACCAATTATTACTAAAATTCATAATTTGTCATAACAACCCTAAAGCAAATTGATATTTTTGAACTTGATATAGTCAAGTGTTGATTTTGGCCAAGGTATCACTAAATGGGGTAGTGCAATTTATGGGCCAGCCAACTTTGATGAGATCATTTAGAGTCAAAATGCTAATTTTGCACCTAGGTGCTATGGATTACTTTTTTCTATGAAATCTCTTACATGAGACATGTGCCTTTATTTTTTTTTGTTGGTAACATCCTAAATGGGATAACAGATCCAACTCATCTGACATTGACTTCCAATTCTAATCTAGTCAAAATTTAGACCATTAACAACCTATTATAATTAATTTGAGTAATTTGTGCACAAAGTACTTAATCATGCTTAAGAGATAATTAAATTAAATTATAGCCTAATTAATAATTTCATTTAAACTTGTTGAATACGTATTTTTAGAAATTAATATTGAATATTTACATCATCAGGTGACATCATTTCTTAGGAAGACATCCCTAGGCCATAAATGCCATAAATGTTAAGATTCATGCCTCCCATGTCTCATCAAAGCCCTTTCATGCCTCTTAAATTCCCCTTTATCCCAAATATTAATGAAAATATTTTTAGAATGAATTTAATATTTAAATTTATCATTAGCCACACATCTCAATCTTGAGATGGATGGTTCAGGTTGATTCTAGCCACTTTCCAAAATCTATAAATAGAGAGGCCATGAACATCATTTCTAAGCTATATTGGTGCAAAATTATTATGATCAAATATCTTCAATAAGATTAACTTCTAAAAAGTTACCATGCCAAATTGATTCCAAAAATCTCTCACATACCAAAGTTATGATGCCAAAATATTGAAGCCAAAGTCAAGCAACGTGTCAAGGAGAGATGGATGTAGTCAAGCTTCCATTGATGCAGACTTCATCAGCACAAATCGAGAAAGCCACTACAACAAATCATTTGGAACATCTAGATAAGGTGAAGTATTCTTAGTTTTCCTTAATTTTTAGTTGTGCTTTTTCATTTGTTTTTTATTAATAGTAACTAGGCATGAAGGTGTTAGTTTAGTGTACTTTTGATTTGATTTATCCACTAACACAATACTAAAATCCCCTTCATCATCAAATTCCTAGTTCACATAATGGCATGCCCAGTGGGACTAACGCATCCCACATATCAAGGAGAGTAAGAGGTAATTTAAAATTTTCAATTTGGATGCTTAAAACTCTTCCTACATGTGTTTGTATCTTCATTTGGTCATTATTTATCTTCATGGGCTTACACAAGTAACTGTTGATGGTCAAAGAAACCATTTATGGTTAAGTAAACCATCAACAGTCATTATTAACCATCAATGGTCAAGTATAATCATCACCAGTCATGTACAACCATCGATGGTCACTGTCAAAACATATACCTGAGAGTTAATAGACTATTTTAAAATACTTGGTTTGGGGTCATTTGGACTCCATTTTTCATGAGTTTTTTTTTTTAACACATTTTTTCTTCATAATTTGACATTATTGTAGCTACAAGTTTCATATATTTGTCACAATATTTTTAAAATATCATTAAATGTTTCTAATCTAACACATTTGCTTTTGGGGTGATGCATTAAGGGTATACAGGTAACCAACGGAGTTCAAATTTGTTAAAACATGTTTTAGACCATCTTTTGCATGATTTTAAAATGAATTAGGAATCTTGTTTTTGGTGATTAATGAAACATTTAGGTTCTTAAGTGAATTTTTTGATAAGTTATGACTTCAAAGTTAAAACTTAAGACCAAGGAGTCAAAAGAACACCACCCAATCTTTCAACTTGGTGCTTAAAAATGAACTCACCTTTCCAAGTTTTTTTATTCAATTAGTTGTTTGATTTATTTTGTTTGGTAAAGAGAGGGATTCCATGTGTATGCTCTTCCACTTGTCCCCATTAGGGAACCCTTGGAATAAAAAGCATTATTCCTTATTACAAAAATCCTAGTCTAAGGCTTAGAAATAATGTCATCTAAAGCACCCCCCAAAAACTCGCAATAGTATTGGATGACCTTGACATGACCTTGAAGTCTTTTTATTTTATGTTTCTTTCATTTAATTGTATCTTAACCTCCAAGGGGGATGTCATTACCTCTTGTGAGTTCTTTAGGGAAGCTTTGACTTGAGGTTTCATCTCCTGGCTCTGACTTTAAATTTTTCCCACTAGGATCAAAGGTTTGAATGGTTAAACCACCTTCTAGTGATTGGACTACACATGGGATGTATCTACACTTTGAACATCATAATACACTGAGTGAATAGAAAGATGTAGTGGTTGTAAAAAGGATTAGACCTTTTTGTAACAATCCAAGTGTTGTGAACACTCAATTTTCATGATTTTCTTTTACATCGATTGATGTGAAAATCATTGTGTAATTGATTCCCCTAAAAATGTTCAAAAAACATGCTAGTTTAGTCAACCCCACATTGCCACACCCTTTCTAAGATTTGGATGATTATACGTAGATTATTTTGGTCAATTTTTCTTGGTATGTTTTGACACTAAAATGTGATTGTTTATTTGAAAACTATGTCAATATCAATTTGTTTACACATCACTCTTTTATATAAAGAGGTGTTATTCTGGCCATTTTACACCATGTTTGTGCCTTAAATTTTTTTCTAAACTTGTTTGTGTGTGTGTCATTTGAGTTGTGGAGGGTAGTGTTATGGTACCCAAATCATGTCAAACCATTTTGCCTTTGAGTCTTTGAAACATAACATTGGTCACATCATTCAAGCATACTTATGCCATTAGGCTACTCATTTTGTTTCAAGACTTTTTTACCACTGTATCCAAAATTATTTGTTTCAAACCATTTCACATCGACCATTTAGACCTTGTTTATGTGTGGTCATGTTGTCCAATCTTGTCTAAATTGTTTGGTCAAATCCTAGTTTTTAACATTGAGTTTTCAATTAATCTTGATAAGTTTGGATTCAAACATTGATTAATTTATATTTTAACCTTAATTCATGGAGTTGATACATATATCTTTCTCTTTTGGGTTACATAACTTTGATTAATCGATTACCTAAATTTGAACATTATTGATGGTTTATTTGTTTAATGCCTATACTCATCATTGTGTGTGCCTTTCTTTGAGAGAAAACAACCTTTCTCAAAGAGCCATTTACCTCATGTCTTATGCCAACTGATCATGTTTATGTTTGATTATGTGTGTCAAGTCTATGTAAAATTTATTTCCAAACTTGTTAGATTAAATCAAATCACATCATGCTTTTGTTTCAAGTCAATATTTTGATGCCCTTTGGCCAAAAGTCCAAGCATATGCCTATTTGTTTGAGCCTAGCTTTTGACTTTGCATTTGGACAAAAGACCTAGTAACTTAAATTTTCCCTTTCCTAGTTTAAACCTTATTTAGAACACTTTGACCTAGAATTTTAACATGTCAGTTTTTATCCAAATGATTAACCTTTTGTGTGTATGACATTTGATTTTAGACATTTCACATTAGACTATTTATGCCAAGTTTTATCAAAAACCATTTTGGAGATACAGCTCCACTTTCAAACCATTTTTGGAGATACAGCTCCATACTTTTGACCAAGTTAGACCAAGTTTAAACCACTTGTCCTTTGGTCATAGTTTTTTAGAGTTTTTAGAACCCTAAGCTTTTTTGTCTTGAAGCTTTCATCATTTATGTGGATATATCTAGCTACACTTATGGTGGAGTCATGTAAAATCCAACTTATAATAGAATGGCCACACAAAATCCCACTAAGAACCCCTATAGAGAAATATTTTCTAAGGAATTTTATTATTTTACATACAATACTCCATATGGGGAACATAATCAAAAACCACAAAATCCAAATCAAATTACCAATTGGGATGATATGGTTTATGAGGAGGAATTTAAAGACCCAACTATAGATAATGTTGTTTGGGATATGAATCAATACCCTCTTTATGATAATCAGTACATGGAACATAGTCAAGAACCAAATTATGATCCAACTCAAGATTGGAACGATATGGTTTATCAAGAGAATTTAGATGCTTTGGCTTGTGCAAGTAATCAATTTCCATAATGTCATTTTGTTATCTAATCATCGACTACCCCTAATGCCCCTTTAAATTATACTAACTATCAAGCTCTATAATATCCAAAGAATACCATTACCATTATTAGACCTCATGCTTTGGCTTATGTGAGAAACCAAGCTCCATAATGCCCAACCATTTATATACCAGGACCTCATCTTTTAGCTTGTGCAAACAACCAATATTTGCAACACCCTTTATCATTCTAGGACATAGTCCTTTGAAGTATAAAAGAAATTAAGCTCCACACTACCCTATCACTACCATCTCAATACTTTACCCTTTGGATCATCTGATAAATAATGCTCCCTAAGGCCCTACCATTATCCAACTATTGGCCATTATGCATCTAGTACCAATCCCATCAATCCCTCAACCAATCCAATTATTTGAAGACCAAGCTATGTTCAAAATTGGTATTTTCCAACTCATTGGAAACCAAGGCCAAATCAACCAACCAATCCAAGATGTTTTTTTTTCAATTAAACATTTTTTATAAGTCAACTTGTGATGAATTACCTTGCCATCATATACCTATTATTGAGGAGTCTCACTTTGATGAGTCAGTCTTTACAGAGTCACTTCTTAATGATTATAACCACCTTTGGGAAAATCATTACCTCGACCATATGCCTATTTTCAAAAGAGCCTCCTATTGACAAGCCAGTCTCTAAGGAGTTAGCTCTTGACCTTTTTCCAATTGTACAGGAGTCTCACTTTGACAAACTAGTCTTTGTGCAACCCATTATTCCATCATAGGTCATTACTTATCCAATACCAAATATTCAACAAGAGATCATTATAATAGAGTACCCATCAGATGAAGAAATAAAGCTGGAGTTAGGTTCTATTATTGAACCAACATCAGATTTAGTATCAAAATCAAAATCAACATTAGTCTCAACATCAGATTTAGAGTCTAATGAGTTAGAATTAGATTTAGATATAGAATATGTTCATGACTATTACAACATTGGTTATGCATACCTTATAGATCAATTTGAATACATTTATGATCCTTATACAATTTTTGAGGATCAAATTTGACACAAGTTATCCTAGTATCTTCTACAAAGATTGTGCAACCTCTCACCATTCCATGGGCCATTACCATCAACCCAAATAGCCATATTATTGACATTACATTTCCCACAAGTATCGATTGGGAATGATAGAATCATAATTTATTAAATTTTATCCATGGTGACATAGTAGTTAAAGAAGAGAAATAATGCCAAGACCACATTCATGTAGTAGAAGAACACTTTCCTAGTGAAACCATTTCGAAGCCACTAGGGGACAAGCCATGTCCAAACTCAACATCTTCTAGTGAAAATTTTTTAGAAGTGATAGAATAAAATCAAAGTCAAAATCTAATCTTCCTTAGTGAAATCTTCTCAAAGTCATTATGGAAAAATCAAGACAACTTCATTGGTAAAAACCTCATTGAGGCACTAATAGCTGAGCATAAAAGTTCTTCACTACTTGATGAAGACAAAATCAAAGAACAAAACAAAATAGCTTCTTATTTATAGATTAATCAAATGGTAACTACTCTCAAGATCAAATAATAGAAAAGCATAGTGGTCTTATTAAGAGAACAAGTCTTCAACCCCAGCACAACCAAAATTATGTCGAATCTAGCATCAACAACATTACATGTGATTGAAAGTCCCAATCTTCATTTGTTTCCCCACCATTAAACATTCAATTATCATCTATCATTCCATTTCAAAAACAAAACTATCATCCAACTTTTCTCTCTATTTACCATCCATTACCACACTTTTCTTTATAGAGGCTACAAAGATACCTTATCTCAATGCTGAAAGGAATTAGAATCAACAACCAATGCAGATCACAAAAGCATTCTCAGCATTTAAATTTACAACTAGTTCTTGACAGAGCAGCTATTTAGATGAGGTGTGGGATAGAAATTAACATGATTGATTATTCTATTTGTATCATTTTTTGACTAGGACATGCAGCTCCCGATCATCGAGAACAATAGAATCAAAAAACACACCTAGGCCAAAAACATGTACCATATCATTTCACATTGCCATGTCATTGCCATTGTTACATATCCTTTGGCCATTATCGCATATCCCAAACAATCATCCCATCACTTAGGGATAACTCTCTTAGCATTATATCCAACTTTCTACCAACCCTCTTACCATTTTATCCAATCTATCAAAACCCATTATTATCCTTAGCAAGACCATGCCATCTTATCATTCCATTCCTATCTAGACCAAATCCTATTTTAAACCATCTTATCTAATCTTATTTTGATCTTGGTTAATTTGGTTCTTCTTGCACTTTTTATGGGGTTATTTTGATCAAGTTTCAATAATCAATCAAATCTATGTTTCAATGATAGTATATGAAAGTAGTGTGATAGTTGATATGGCAAGATATCCTTCATTTTTCTATCCTATCAAGTTTATTTATGTGAGCCTGATTATAACCACCTATGGGCAAATTAGTGTCTCACTAGTCTTGATATTAATTATAACTACCTATGGTAAAATTATTATCATTGACCTATACCATTTTATCTTAGTTATAACTACCTATGGGTAAATTAGGGGCAATATTTGTTTATCATGTATTATTGCATCACCTTGCCATCATTGTTTTCATTCGCCTAGCCATTTGCCAGATTTGAGAACTTGTTGGGACCTAGTTAGTTTTTTCCCACCTTTTGTGTGGATGGAATTACTAAAAATTGAGGTCATTCTAGGACTATTTGGGTCATGATCACTTCATATTGAGGTCACCTCAGTCCCCCTTTCCATACACTCTCACTATTTTGTGAGTAACCTAAGCCAAACGCTCTCACCATTTTACAAGCAACCTAAGCCACACTCTCACCATTTTGTGAGATTGAACCATTTAGTGTCTTGTCATTATCTAAAAAATTGAGATACCTCAAAATTCTAAAAGCATTCAAATATTTCAAAAATCTAAAAACATTTATCTTGTCTAAGCCTAGTTAGTTATCCTCAATCTACCTTATTGGGGCACGATCATTGTTAGGATGCTTTCTTTTACTTTTGTTTTTTGGATTTGTATTTATTTTTTTATTTAAATTTGTTTGTTTGTTTAATTTTATCACTATTATCTTGACTCAGTCTATATGCATTCATTAGGTGATTCCTCGAGCACATTATTCTTGAGCCTATCCATATTCATACATCATCTTTGTCATCATGGTTTTTATCATTGGTGCACTATTTTTAATTTTTTATTGGATCAGGGGTTAGTCCTTAGGAATTTTTGGCTAAGTCTTCATGGTGTTCTATCATGATGCCTACTATCACATACTACAGCAAAAATCAGCTTCAAGAAGGTCTACAATCAATGGAGCCATAAACTTTTGTCCTTGGCACCTTGGTAAATCCTTCCATACCAACCTTGATTAAATTAACCCATTGGCCATTCTATTTGTATCATTGGTAATCAAGATGATCATCTCCTCATTGGTAGGAACAACTGAATCATTCACACTGATCAATCTTATTCTTCTATTCATCTCTTTCATCAATTTGCACCCTCTCATGTTTAATCTATATTTCAAGTTATATCCTTGAGTTATGCTTTTTAATCTACTCTAACTAGGGAATAATCATCTTTAGCCAATCCAAGTCCTCTTAATTATTACAATTGCCTATGGGAAAATCATTATTTTGACTTTCATTCCTAATTATAATCACCTTTGGGCAAATCAGTAATCTTTTTAAATCAATGCATACAAGCATTTTCTCATTTGTATTACTCTCAACCATAGGTTAATCCCACTTTTATTCTTACTTATTTTCAAGGGACCATCCATCCAAATATGTGATGGCCACTCCCTCGATGGGGCATCATCCTAGTTTTCCCAAAAACCATTTGGAGCTTTGTTCTTCAATCATCATCTTCTTTTTGGCATACAGGCCATCTCTCATTATTTAATAAGACATTGCTTTTCCTACAGTCTAAAACATCTTCCCAAATAGGGGAAAATTGTAGACACCTAAACCTAACCACCGATAACCTCCAATCAAGCTTTTGACCAATTCTTAATAAAATGCAAAATTTGGCCTAAAAATATTAAAGCACATTAAAAGATTTAAACTTGGTATAATCAAGTGTCAGTTTTGGCTAGGGTATCCCTATATGAGGTAGTTTAATTTATGGGTCAACTAACTTTGATCAGATCATTTCAAGTTAAAATGTTAATTTTGCACCTAGGTGCTCTGGATTGCTCATTTCTATCAAATCTCTTACATGATACATGTGCATTTGTTATTTGGTGTTGGTAACATCCTAAATGGGATAACATATCTGGCACATCTAACATTGACTTCCAATTCTAATCCAATCAAATTTTTGACCAATAACAAAGTATTGTGAGTAATTTGAGTGATTTATGCACAAAGTACTTAATCATGCTTAAGAGCTAATTAAAGTAAATTATAGCCTAAATTAGAATCCCATGGAAACTTGTTGAATACTTATTTTTAGAAATGAATATTGAATATCTACATCATCAGGTGACATCATTTCTTGAAAAGACATCCCTAAGCTATAAATGCCACAAATATTAGGATTCATTTCTCTCATGCCTCATCAAAGTCCTTCCATGCCTCTTAAATGCCCCTCTATCCCAAATATTAATGGGGATATTTGTAGAATGCATTTAATATGTAGATTTATCCTTAACCACACATCTCAATCTTGAGATGGATGGTTCAGATTGATTTTATCCATTTTCCAAAATCTATAAATAGAGAGGCCATGAACATCATTTCTATGCTATGTTGGTGAAAAGTTATTGTGCTCACATATCTTCAAGAAGCTTAACTTTTTCAAAGTTACCATTCTAAATTGATTCCAAAAATCTCTCACATGCCAAAGTTATGATGCCAAAATATTGAAGCCAAAGCCAAACAAGGTGCCAAGGAGAGATGGAGCTATTCAAGCTTCCATTGATGTAGACTTCATGAGCACAAACTGAGCAAGCCACTACAACAAAGCATTTGGAGTATCCAAGAAAGGTGAAAGATTCTTATTTTTCTTTTTTTTTAGTTATGCTTTTTCATTTATTTTTATTATTAAGCTAACCTAAGTAACTACGCATGAAGGTGTTAGTTTATTGTGCTTTTTATTTGATTTATCCACTAACATAATACTAATCTCCCTTTCATCATCAAATTTCTATTTCACACATTCTTGTCACTATAAACAACATCTACATTAAAACCTTTGACCATTATTGACTTTTTGAGTACCTATATTAAATTCACAAACTTACTAGAACACTCATATTTACATGATCTGTAGTGATGATCTGGCTTCTTTTAAGCAATAAGATGCATTTTTCTCTTTCCAAATGCTCAAATAACACATCAGAGCTTCACCAATACATATATAGATGTCTCACAACTTTTTATTTGTGCTTATTGATTTGTACATATGCCATATACTCTCCAAGCTATCAATCTGATCACTTTGTCAATGTACTATGAATCATGCTCTCTTTGACATCAATGACAACCTTACATCAATGACCATGCTCAACACTCATGAGTTCATAGGTGTATATTCTTAGATCTTGATACTTCATTTTATCATTCAAAAATTATTGAATAAATAGAACTAATATCTAGATTTTAACAAAACATATGGCATTCCCAGTAGGATATATGTATCAATAGAGTCTAGATATTAGTTATAAATTTTAAATAATTTGTGAATTATCAAATTAAGTATGAGAACTAATAATCCACATCTAATACCTCATAAGCATCCAAATATTAAGATAACAATGCTATGATTAAATCAATACAATGCAAACCTTCATTAGAAACCTCATATTTGTGTATGATTTAGCTTATGTGTAGTTTTAATAGATATTTGTCAATTTAATTTCATGATGAAACATCTATTTTAAAACCTTAGATTATTCAAAATTTATGAAGAGTAAAAAGGTGATGCACAATAAGACTTGAGAATATGGCAACACTTAGTTGTATAATTTGAGCATATTCATTGCAAAGGAGAAGAGGACTAATTATAATAAATTTAAGAAAATGAGGACCCTTCATATTAAATCCAATATGGATGGCTATAAATTCATCTTGACCAAGGCACATGGATTGAACACATGATCCATTCATCTTGTCTAAGATCAAGGTTTGAGGATAACTCTTGAAAATATCAAAGGAGGATTAAAATGAGCCTTCCATCTTTCATGCAATATGGAGGGTGGATAATTCTATTAAAATTATTCTTATAATAGTAAATGTGGGCACTTCATCTTGTTTCTAACATGAAGGGTGGAGAATCATTCCCAAGAAAACATACGGATAATCAATTTAAGCCCTTCATCTTGTTTCCAAGAAGAAGGGTTGAGAATGTTCCCTTAAAATATCTCACAAGATTCATTGTGGGTCGTTCATCTTGTATCCAAGATGAAGGGAAGATAATAATCCTTTATATTAATTAATTTATTAATTAGTGAGCTAACAAAATAATATATCCTAGGATATCAAGATTCTTTCTTGAATGAATATTCCCCTTTGGAAAGAAAAGGAAAAGGAAGAATTAATAATCAAAAAGAAATTATAATTCCATTCATATAGAATTATAATTATAATAATGATTAATTCAATTTAATCAAATATCAATTTAATTAATACAATGTGGGAAATTTTATTAGAAGAATGATATATAGAAGGGGAATTAATTATATTAATTGACCAACAAAGGATAATTAGTTAATTGATTAAAGTAGAATAATTTACCAATTAAAATGAATCAAATGATAATTGAACATACTAATATGGTGAATTATCCCAGCTAGAGCTGCTCTGAGGTAAATTAAAACTTGTACATTATATGAACAGATGATTTTAGACCATGTTGTGTGTAATTGTAGGAAGTCATTCCATTTTGAAATTTTGGCACAGAAGTGATGAAAATGGATTGTCTAAATTATGTATCTTTATAATCTATATATGGGTTATACTTATTAAATAATTTTAAAATAATCAAATAAAGTATCAATAACTAATAATGTACACCTAAGACCTCATGAGAATACAAATATTAAGATAACAATGCTAATATTAAATCAATATAATGTAAATCTTCATTAGAAACCTCATATTTATGTATGATTTGGCTTGGATCAGATGTATTTTAAATAGGTATTTTTTAATTTCATTTTATGATAAAAAAAAAATCCTTTGAAACCTTAGATTAGTTGAAGTCGATGAAGAGAAGAAAGGTAATGCACAAAAAGACTTGAGAAGCTGACAGCACTTCATTGTCCAATTTAAGCATGTTCATTAAAAAGGAGAAGAGGTTTATTTTTTATAAATTTGAATCAACTATGACCCTTCATCTTGACTCCAAGATGGATGGCTACAAATGCATCCTCACCAAGGCACATAGATCAACACATGGATTGATCACATGAGCCCTTCATCTTGTCCAAGATAAAGGGTGGAGGATAGCTCTTGAAAATATCAAAAGATGATTAGCATTATACCTTCATCTTTCATGCAAGATGGAGGGTGGAGAATTATATTAAAAATATTCTTGTGAGATTCAACGTGGAACCTTCACCTTATTTCCAAAATTAAAGGTGGAGAATCATTCCTAAGAAAGCACGTGGATCATTAATAAGGGCCCTTCATCTTATCTCCAAGATGAAGGGTTGAGAATGCTCCATAAATCTCAAAAGATTCATTATGGGCCCTTCATCTTGTATAAAAAATAAAGGGTGGATAATAATCCTTTATATTAATTACTTTAATAGTTAGTGATGTCACACAAGAATATTCCCTAAGACCTCAATATTCTTTCTCGATTGAAAATGCCTCTTTGAAGGATTAAAAAAGAATTAATAATTAAAAGGAAATTATAATTCCACTTATATATAACTATAATTATAAGAATGATTAATTCAATTCATCAAAGATCAATTTAATTAATATTATGTGTGGAATTTTATTAGGATAATGATTTAGGGAAAGAGGAATTAATTGCATTAATTGATCAATAAAGGAGAATTAGTGAATTGATTAGAGTATAATAATTGACCAGAGAAAATGACTAAAATGATAATTGAATAGATTAAATATTTTGAATTATCCCATTTAGAGATGCCCCAAGATGAATTTAAAATTGTATGCTATATGAACAAATGAATTCAGATCAGTTTGTGTGTAATTTCAGGAAGTCATTTCCTTTTGTAATTTTGACATGGAAGTGATAAACGTGGAGTGTATATATTTTACCCTACTTGATAAGGTGTTGTGATATGTAGACAAAGCAATGTATTTTAAAATAATTGAAAAATCATTAAAATTATTGAAGAATAAAATTAAAGGATTTTAAATCTAAATAATTTATTAAATGTACTATCAAACAAGTTCAAATATATCCAAAAGTAATGCTTGGTAAGCATTGAATTCCCCCTCAAGGGGGAAATTAGAAAAAAATTTGACAACTAGACCCTTGAAGGGATGAAATACTAGTGTAAAAATGTTATAAGAGGAGAAACAATGAAAATATAGGTGAAACCTAGAATAAAAATAGATAATGGGGCTAAAAATAATCCTCTATACAATAAAAATAGTGCATGGGGATAAAAAATTGAAATAAAAATATATAGATTCACCTTCGGGCGGATTGGTTTATTTTCACCCTAGCTTTTTGAAATTAACCTCTATGATTTTACACAATAGTGACCTAGAGAAAATGACTCATACACCATGCTTGAGGGTACTTTCAAAACATGTTTGAGAGTATAGATAGTCATGAAGACTAGTAACACTGATAAGTGCACTCTTTGATTTGTGGTTTTTTCATTTACCTTCATTTATTTCTCTTAAAAGTAGGTTAAATCATGAATTTTCCATTTTTGAAATGGTAAATTCTTCCATTAAAATGCTAAATTTGCCATCAAAAATGGTGAATTGGCAATAAAACATGTGAATTCACATGTGAAAATAGCTATTTCGCACCCAAAAATGTCAAATTTTCAAAACATAGAATGCCACAGAGCAATTTTGAGGAAAATGATGAATTTGACAAAAAAAAGAGTGAATTTATCACCATAATGAAAAAAATGCCAAAAGACCCACATTATTTCCAATTGATGAAAATGTTTTTGAAAAAAAATGAAATGGCAAGGAATTCGGTGAAATGGTTGACTAAATAGTGAAATTTATCAGTGAAAATTTTAATTCACCTATCAATGAAAATGACACTAGTAATAATGAAATGGCTAATAAAATGATGAAATGGTTAGGTAAAACATCAAATTTACCATGAAAATGATGAAAACACTTGGACCTTGTCTAGTATTGAATTCACCATAAAAAATGGTGAAATGGTCTTACTAAATGGTGAATTCACTTGAAAACTATGAAAATGTCCTAATTACATAGGATAACATATATTGAAAAGGGATTATAAAGAGAAAGTGACTACCAAAGCTAAACATGACTTAAGGAAATGATTGTCCTAGGAAATATATTTGATTAGCAAGTAGAAATGTGATTGATTTAATGTTAGATGGTTGATTGTAGCAACCTTGATTAGATTATAGGAGTAGGTTGATGTGTTTATAACATACGAGAGATGATCTCATATCCTACAGTAGTGGATGGTATTGACAAATGGCATGTGTGGTCTCTTTGTGGTGATTGGTGTTATATATGTAGCATGGATGCCAATGATAAGAATAGATTGATCATTGATCAATGCATTAGCATAGAGATGGAGATTAAATATGTATATATTTTGGTTACTCATAGGTGAGGTGACCATCACTTTATAAGACATTTAGAATACTCTATGTGTATTGATTAGAGGATGGCCCCTATATATCTAACCTTGGGACCCAGATAGACCATGTTGGATGAGTTGGTAGGTTATTTAGACATTGAGATGGTTTAATGTGGGTATGTGGACATTGACAAGATTGAGCTAGTCATGGATATTCTAGATTATGGGGCCATGGAGGCTGATCCTTTTATACCATTTGTACTTGATAGGGTGGTTATTATTATATATTTTATTTTCATAAACATTTTACTACCTAATAAGATTGAATTATTATTTTAAATGGTCTTGGAAGGAGTAAATAGAGACATGTTAGAGAAAAATATTTTTTACATGGGGCCTAACTATCCTCTCATAGTTGTATCATGATTTGTAATACATTGTACACTAACAAGGACATAGTATTAGGCCATCTACACTACTCCAAGTCTAGGTATGGGATCATATTTCCATTGAGAGACATGTAGGGAGATGACATCAAAGGAGACCAAAGGATATGATGGTTTATGAATGGTACCAGTAGGGTCTTGGGCATAGAAGGCATAGAGTAGATATCTGATATTATAGGTGGGATATACATGATATGATAGATGCATATTTGGATTGGAGGCCTTATTTAGTTATTCAATTGTAGTGGCCTAAAGATATAATTTACATGTTATATATAACCAAAATGTGTTATATCATTAGATGGTAGAAATATACTAAAGAGAGATATATGCCCAATTAGGTGCAACAACAATTTGGTTTATATAAAGATGTACCTATATGACCTCATCATTTTGTGCATGTGACTAGAGATAAAAAAAATGGGGACTGATAGTTGACCAAACTAAGGAATGGGTAAAATTTGGGTTGGTTCCATAAGTGGCCTAGGCTTATGTTAAGGGTGATCATATGTAGGTATTATCGATACACATGAGACATATTAGACTCAGTAGTTTCCATTGAGATTGGTCACAATACTAGGTGGATATTAGGGAGAAGTACAAGGAGCTATACAGCACAAATAAGTAATCCATTATAGGTTTGATGACCTAGTCTTGTAGTGATGGAAATAGAATCTGAAGTAGAGGAGGAGGGAGAGCAGAAGGGAAAGCAAGGAGAAGAGGTGGAGAAGGTGGAGGTAGAGTTCATAAAGGAGGGAGTAGAGATAAGCCCATCTAAGGAGATATTGGATGTGGATGTAAGGGGTGTAGATCATGGCATGTAGATTATAATAGATTTTGGGTAAGCTCTCCCATCTAAGCAGGGAGTGTCCTCTAATGCTTAAGATTTGATTGATATATCGAGGCAAAATATTACTGATAGAAATATAAATATTGGGTTAAAAGTATGATTAGACCATCAATAAAAATAGTTGACCTTAGCTCATAGTTAGATTAGTGTTGATTAGATAGAGAATGCTAGGCTGAGAGTAGAGGTAAGAAGGATGATGCAGGTGTAGGCATAACTTAATGTCAAGATGGATTTCACTCAACTTGAGTGAGATGTCTAACTTAAGGTCTAAAGTTAAATTATTATACAAAGATACTTTACTCAAGTTGAGTGAGATGCAATGAGAGCAGCATGAGATTTAGCATGGGCATAGCGAGATAGCATGGATATGCAAATAGATAGGGCTCAGGTAGATTTGGCTAGAGTATAGATAGATTATGATTATGCCATTGAGATTTTTATAGAGAATGTCTTACTAAAAAAATTTAAGAAGAAATTTCAAGCTAAGGATAAGGCTAGTTATTACAAGAGCCTATATGAAGTTGCAGTGCTAGTGATAGCTAGGGGTCATACCTTCTTAGAGTACAATATACAGATATTAGATTTAAAATAAAGTAGATCTTAGATTACTTTGACATCATCTATATATATCCCAACTTCTTCCTAGATCATCATGTATTGGTCCTCTATAATAGTCATCACTATCGTAGGAGATGATAACAAATAGTTCTCTATGAGATGATCCATAGGGTAGATATTATAAAAATGGGCATAGCTAGAGTTGAGATAGATTTATACAATTTTGATTCATGAGATGCATATATTTTTATTGTGTACTATAATGATCTATGATGTAATCAAATGATCTGAAATGTACATGTATTCTCATTGATGTATATGACCCATTTTTTATGTATATATGGATATTTGATAGGTAATATACATAGATAGATCCATTATAATTATTTATATCTCATGTGATGCTTATTTCATTAATTTATGTTTATTTTGCTTATATATGACATTGATTTATAGATTATCCTAGTATTAGTATTGTTGAGATAGATGTTGTGCCTAGTTGATGTGATCCTGATGTTTGTCAGTCTTATGGTTGGATCAAATAGATAGAGGTATTTGATTGTAGCATTGTTGTATGACTTTTGAGACTTGATTTTTAATATTTCACATGAAAATATGCATCATAATATATAAATTAATCATAATAATATTTGTTTATCAATATGTGTGATTTTGAATTAAAAAATAAAATGGATACAACTTAAAATAAGATATTAAAAATCAAGATTTAAATGTAAAACATAAATTCACTTAAATTGATTATAATTTAGAACAAATGTTTACAACTTAAAGTCATTGTATGAATAATAAAGACTTAAGGTAAAAACATAATGTGCTAAATTAAGGCAATCAAGTAATACATGTCAGCATGCAAACAAACAACCAAATAAATAACACACAAGGGAAATCAAATAAACATTTTATTAGAAGCTAAGTGTGTGTGAAAATGAGGCATTACTCTTAAAACCAAAAGTGTGACACAACAATAATGACTAAGGGGGAATAGAATAATAGGTAAGGGGTGGTCGAGTTATATCTAAATACCCATGCAAGTGGACGTTGCCTACATAGTCTTATGGACTTCAAGACAAATCTAGTTCCCCCATGGATCTGGGAAAGAATAAAAGTGATAAAAAGTTAATAATATAGATTATAGAAGAAAAATAAAAAAGTAATTACAAAATTACATAGGAATAAGCTTTCAAAAATGGAAAGAGATATGCTCACAAAATGTTAAGAGCATGGGATAAGGGATAATCAAGCTAACCTCAAAAACCTGAGTGCTACCTACATAGTCTAATTAGACCTCAATCCATTATAGCTCAATATAAATTAAGAACATAAATTGATAAGTATTAATAGTAATAAGAAATAAATTATTTTGATTAGATGGTTAAGCTCAAAAAATGGTGAAAGCATGAAATATTAACTCATACAATGGTGAGAGTGTAGGAAGTTGGTCCCACTTTTTGAGATTGATACTCATGAGGATATGAAAATCACCTATGAGTTACTTGTGTATGTGCCACCTAACTACAAGTGACTAAAAATCTAAGTTGAGTAATAATATGATAACTAGTCAATGATGTCATATTAGAATGGGCACAATTAGGGAAATTTGTAAGATACTAAGTCATCCAATTTTTTAGGATTTTCTACATAATTAAATATTTGGATTTTTAGGGATTTTTTGTAATATTTGAATTGTTTAAGGATTTTTGTAATATTTTAATTATTTTGGTATTTTTTTAATAAGTTATAAACAAGAGTATTTTGACCAAAGTATATATAATAAATGGGAAAAACAACTCTATAAAAAGCTATCAAAAAAGGAAGGGAAATTCTTGGTATGAGAACTCAATAGTGGAAAGGAAATGTGAAAGGGGTATCCATACATGAGAAATTTAGGGAGTATCATTCAACAATAAATTTGAATAAGATACAATGACATATTTTACAAAAATGAATCTATACATGATGAGGGTGAATGAGGGAATGCAAATAGGAATAGATATTAACTAAAGGTAAAATAAAAGTCATACAATCTAGAAAATCATGAAGTTCCATATTTTAACATTTCATCTAACAAGAGATTATGACATAAACCATTATGTAAATTTAAGCTACTTCTATTGGATGTATAATCTGATTAGGGTTGTAATAGTAAAGGGAAGTGAGGAACAGTGAAAGGATGCCCCAAAGAAAGATCTAAAAGCATAGTGAATATAGAATGGAACATAAATGCCAAAAATAGAAACTATTAGACTTCTAAGTTATACCCAAGATGAGGAGAGGAGTGTTCATTTCCTAACCTCAAACCTAGTCAAACATAGGAATGAACTTAGGTTATGGGTCACCTATAATTAGGATAAGCTTCTATATTGTTAAAGGGGCTAGCTCCCTAGATTTTTCAATTTGGATCTCTTTTCCTAAGAATTAATCTATTGGGAAAAATACATGAATGAAAACCTACTCTGAGTGTGGTGATGCACCATGAATTCATTATATCCACTCATAAGCTTAAACTCTCAACATACTAAAAATAATGCATAAAACTAAGAGACTACCTCCAATGAATCCTCAACATCAATATTTCATCTAGAGGTTAGTAAGATGACTTAAGTGAGAAGGTCAAGATAAGAATACCTGGTTCAAGTCACTTACAATCTGATTAACACCTAAACCTGATTTATTCACCTTATAACACACTAAACAACCTATCAAGACATTAATCATACTTAGGTGTAATTTGGACTTGAAAATGGAATTATATACCACTATTATATATATAAAAAAGCATAAACACAAATTATAAACCATGAAGAAGCTACAATATGTTCTATTCATTATTCAAAAGATGCATAAGCAGAAATTTTGGAAGAGTTTCCTCATACCAACTTGAGGGATACAAATCAAGGCTTAGAAGCCTAAATATATAGAATAATGTCAAGAGAGAGAAGTGGAAAATGGTGTATAATGTTGGATAATGGGTCATAAATGACCATGTCCACTCATAAAGGAAGTTACAATAGTTATATAATTCTCCCTCATTCTTCTCATGCATTGAACCTCTTTGAATGCACCTTAAATGAGATTTTGGAATTAGAAAATAGGTAAGGGAGGTTGATTCAACCTCAATTACACTTTTCATAGGCTTGACCATGATAAAAATAATCCCTCATGCTCTCTTATGGTAGTTACAATATGAATTAAGCCACCATAGTTATGTAGCAACCCACACTTCTCCAAGCCCAGTTGATAAGGTCAAGGAAACTATCTCATTTCTCTATCACAACCATGAAATGTGCATCCAATGATCCTAAATGGTTAGTTACCAATTTAACATCCCTACATTGACTCATTTTAGTAGTGTTCCAATGCTAATTTCATTTTTTTCAATGACCAATTAGGCTAATTAAGCCTATTAGGCCTAATTGCCTAAGTATTGAAACTTGTTAGCCATTAGAGACATATAACAAAGGTTATAACACTATTTATGAATATCATTAATTCTTTAAAACATCATTTCCAAACATAGCATAGGCTTAGAAGGGCATTAATAAATTAAAACTCAACTTCTCTAAGTTGACTGGTTCATCTCTCTTAAGTACTAGCAGACTGGTAGTTTTGAATGCACTGTAGAGACATATGAGGCTAAATCCTTGAGCATGTTAATATTTTATGATTTTTATTAAGTTATAAACTCTCTATCCCAATAGTTGGAATAATTTTACACCATTAAACATTCTTCATTCTATTCAAAACCTTACAAAATAGCCTATTTTTTAGGGTTTTAAACAATGTTTGTTTAGTCAAGTACCAAAAATTTAATCCCCTCTGAGTGATCTTTACCTTTAATAATCTTCTAGTTTCTAGGTTGCTAAAATTCCAAGTTTTCTCAAACTGGGTTTGCTTAGGGTTTTAGGAAGGTTTATGACTATCTAGGGGTCTTAAGGATGGTTTATACAATACTGACATCCAATATCATAATAAATTCCATGTATCCCTTGGTAATATACCTAATAAAATTATTTTAATTTCTTGGACTCCCATGCAAAGGATGGACAAATATATGAATGCCAAAAGATGACCCTAGGGTAGTTTTCAACCCATTTTTGGGTACCTAACTCCTTATCACTCATTCATAAAAAATATCCTCAAAATTCTAACCAATATACCATGTATTATTATTGAATATGTTTACCTAAAACATACTAATATAATTTTCTTAGAAACCTCTTAAGGTGGAGTGGGTGAGCTTCTAAAGTTAGTGCTCAAACTACTTGTGTGCATGACTAGGTGTTTCAAGCAAAGTCTTGAAGGTACCCTAAAATTTATTCACTCCTTTCAAATTTTAAGTTCTTATATCATGTATCAAAAATCCTCTTATTCCTTTAATTGATCATATAAATATCTATAGTATCTTTATAAATATTTCATGTGGTACTGTGGTCTGCAAATAAGCCTAAAGCCTGCTTGTTTGGCTTATCTTCCATGATATTTGATAGTAGTTGTGAGTGTTAGAATACTTTTAAGGTATAATTAGGATCCATTAACCATATTTAACTGATAAAATACCATATAAGGGTTCCAAATTACCTTACATCCCTCTTAACACTTGATTTTGCCTATTAAGTACCCGTACTATTTGCTTAGACATGTCTTAGTCTGAGATAAAATAGTGGGTATACCCACTATTTTTATGACCAATAAAAGAGTATGGATGACTTTAATAATCATTATGTACTTATATTCCAAATTTTAAGGCTTAATTTTATCTCCAAATTTTAAGGCTTAATTTTGTCTCCAAGTGCCTCAAATGGCTAATTTAGCTCAAAATTGCCTTATATTGCATGCAGGTTATATGATTGTGTTTTGAACATGGAAGATTTTATTCTTTTAGGCCACTATATATGGATTAAAAATAATAAATATTATCTCCTATGTCTTAAATCCATCCTTTTCCATCATTCTATTTTCTTTCATGGAGTGACTAGCCTCTCAAAGCATCAAATTCACCTATGCAGGGTTTGGGGATTGAGGGTTTAAACTAACCCAAGAGGTCAGCAAACATACTCTCTAAATATTACTAGAGAATAGATATAATTGAATGTATTTGGACACCTTTATCAATCTTTTATAATCCTTACCATACTCAATCTTTTCCTACAACCATCTATTTGACACTCATAATGCATATGAAGGCTCTTTTAGGGCTAGTTGTTTGTGTTTTACTTGAAACCCTGCATACACATTTCCTTATCTGTAGCTTGACTTATGATGTATTTCAAATTATTAATAAACATTATCCAAATTTCATATGATTTAGGTTGATTTAGGGTTGGAATCTATGTATCAAGATCTTCTACCTCTTTTGAATAAACTAACTTGCACTTGAAATCTTGTGCTTCTTATTTTATCTATGTATTTGGCTGAGGATGGAGCTAAAAAATCCTTTTCCATTTTTAATTTAATTATGAAGTAACTTTAAAAAATAATTCATGACCTTGGGTTTGGCCATTTTATCCATGATAAACCCTTAAATCAATGTAAATCCTACATACTACACCTACAGTCTCCTAGGGTTAAGATACAGTCATGGATGTGAAACCCTTAGGAGCTATGTTCTAGTGTTTTATACTTTGTTCAAAGATTCTAAATTCACTTCTCATGTTACTTAAAATATTTTTAAATTATAACTTAAACTCCATTATTATATTTGATCCCCTTTATTTACTTACACTTGCCTGCTTGGACCTGTTTGAGCTAATGTCTTCCCATAGCCTATAGGTGTTCCTCATTTTTGCTTTCTTGGCCTGGTGAAGGGAGTAAACTCTTTGATATGAGTTTCATATGTATTTTTAGGTAATATATACATTAACAAGATATATGTGAGCTTATCTCTATTTCCATTTAATCTAAGATAGTAACCTCCATCATACCAACTAACATAGAGTAAGCCAATAGGGTGACTGAAGGTGTATGTCATGTCTTGTATGGGGTAGTGATTGGGGTGAATATGTGAGGGATATTAGTGGTGGTTCCAATTTTAAACCCTCACTTCCTACATTTAATGGTGCTTCACTTTTCATAAAAATTAAGGCCAAAACTTGTGACTATCCTCTCAATGCCCAGTTGACTGAGCCTTGTAACCCTATTGTATGGACTGATAAGGTCTATAGGTGCCTCTTGCGATAGTGTCCTTAATACAATATTTATTTATATTTAATTCTATCCTTGCTTAAAATTCATCACTATATTTCTCCATTTCATCTACATTTGACTTTGAAATACCTTCTTTTTCATGCCCCTTTAGTATTCTACTACAATAGCTTTATACTATAATTGTGTTGTGACAATGGATTTACTTAGCATAAGTCCCTTTCATTTGGGGTCTCTTGAGATGATACAAGACCATTAAACATTCAATTTTATTAAGAAATCATTAGAACTATGATAAAACTTTTCAAAATCTTCATATTCAGATCATAGTCCATAACAAAGACACCAAAACTTGGTTAATCTAGTCAATACTTCCTTTAGGCTACACACAGTGGTTAGAATTGAAGGTTATCCAATCTTATGTGTTCACATGTGTGAGAAAAATGTATAAATTTCCATGGATGGATCCTAAAATACTTGAGACAACCTCATCAGGGATTAGATTGAGTAAGCCAATTATAATTTCATGAAAACCATCCCCTTAAAAATGGCTTGTGTAGATGAGAGGTGCAACCACATTCCTTAACTTCTTAAAGAATGTTCATAAGGTTGGGGATGCCAATCTTTAGACAATTGATCATGATTGGAATATATTTTAGTGTATTTATCATGGCCAAAATTTTGGACCTTGACTTTATCTCTCTTATATAGTACAAGCAAGAACTTGAGGTGTCCTCCAAGCTTGCAAATGAGGAATGAAGATGTGTAGACCAGCTTTGGACTTGAATGGAATATTTTACTCATGAAACTCTAGAGAGACATCACATATGAGCTAAAATTCAACCCTAAATCCTTGGCTATATGGTACAATATATGAAGCTCATATAATGTTTAGAATTGACTTTAAATAGTGAGTTTTCCCAATATTTTCTTCAAATTTAGACATCTTAATGCCATATCATGATCAAATGAGGAGTACCATGCATTAAAAAGCTAATTTAAAATAGGACAAATGATAGATGGAAGTGTATAAGCCATAAATTTCCATGTGAAGCCCACTTGTCTAATGAAAAGGTGTGGGTGGCTCATAAAAGAACCTTAAGTGGCATGAAACACATATGGGAAGGTAATTGGCATAACACTTCACTTTCCCTTTTTCTAAAGTATCACAAGGTGACATAAGCTTATGAAGGGGTTTTAATGGGTCATAAGGGGTCAAATGAATTTTAGGATGAATATGTCATGTAAAATGACATTGAATTCATCTTGATCTCCATTTTATAGCCTCAAATACTATCACAACACCTTTATATTTCCAAAGACCACTATATTACTCAAACAAGTCTAAGACATTCATTATCTTCATGACCCTTGGCAATGATCTTTCTCAACTCAAAACACTATGACACTCATTTATCATCACAAGGACTTCAAAACACTCATGACACCATAGATAAGCTTGAAATTATGACCATCATGACACTCTTAATAATTAATCCAAGACTCTCATTGGTACAAAGAAGGCATGACCATGATGGGTGTAATCATAAGCAGGCTAGAAGAGTGGTCACTGAAAGTTTTTGATGTAGGGGGTTGATATTTAGTTTGTTTAGCCAAAATATCAATAGGAACACTTATAAATAATAGAATGTTAGTTCAAACATAAAATTATTAAGATGCATAATGTTTATTGGCTCATCTAGTTCATGACTCTCTATAGTATCCAACCTATGTGCACCAAATCCATATTTAGTTGTTACAATGAAGGGACCTAACCAGTTAGGTTCAAAACTACCTATATTTTCCTAATTAGAATTAGTATTCTTTTGTTTTTTTTAACACCATATCATCAGTATAAAACTCTCGAGAGATAATACACTTGTTATAACCCCAACATAGCTAATTTTGATGGGATTTGATTTAATTAAGGGTGGCTTTTTATTTATCATCTAAGAACTTTAGTTTTGCTAATTTGGTAACTTTATAGTCTTATTCATCAAGAATTTACTATAATGAAATGTTCAAAGAGGGAAGCTCAATCTCAATAGGAAGAATTTATTCATAACTATAAGCCATGGAATAGGATGTTGCACTAGTAGAAACATGGACAATAGTGTGGTATGCCCACAAGGCTGGGAATATTTTCAAATAATAATCATGGCCAAATTTATTGACAATATTTTTAATGTTTTTTCTCAGTATTTGAGAAGACATTACTTTTTTCTACATATCACAATGCTTCCTCAAATAGGGGTAAATCTAGACACTCCATTTTTATTATTTTCATGTCAAATTTTCAAAATGGAATGAATTTTTATAATTATACATAAATTTGTTTTAAATCATATGTTCATCTAGCATGCAAGTTTGAATTCACCTTAGATCATCTTTAGGTGGGATAATTGACTGTATTAAATCTATTTAATTATCCTTTTGGTCAATTATTCTACTCTAATCAATTCACTAATTCTCCTTTTTTGATCAATTAAAGCAATTAATTCCCCTTCTCTAAATCATTCTTATAATAAAATTCCCCACATTGTATTAATTAAATTAATCTTTAATTAAATTGAATTAATCATTCTTTTATTATAATTCTATGTAAATGGAATTATAATTTACTTTAAATTATTAATTCTTCCTTTTCATTTTCTTTTAAAATGGGCGTCTTCATTCAATAAAGAATCTTGAGATCCCAGGGAATAATTTTTGTGAGCACACTAAATCCTAAAGGAATTAATATAAAGGATTATTCGCCACCCTTCATCATGGAGACAAGATGAAGGGCCCATAATTAATCTTGTGAGATGTTTTGGGGGAACATTTTTAACCCTTCATCTTGGAAACAAGACGAAGGGCCTAAATTGATTATCCATGTGCTTTCTTGGGAATGATTCTCAACCTTTCATATTGGAAACAAGATGAAGGACCCAAATTAACTCTCACAAGAATAATGTGAAGATAATTCTCCACCATCCATCTTGCATGAAAGATGGAGGCCTCATTTTAATCCTACTTTGATTTTCTTAAGAGTTATCCTCTACCCTTAATCTTGGACAAGATGAATGGATCATGTCACCAATCCATGTTTTGATCCATGTTCCTTGGTTAGGATGAATTTTTAGCCATCCATCATGGATTCAAGATGAAGGGTCCTCATTGATTTAAATTTATTAGAAATAGACCTCTTCTCATTTGCAATGAACATGCTCAAATTAGAAAATGAAGTGTTGTCAAGTTCTCAAGTCTTATTGTGTATCATCTTTGTACTCCTCATCAATTTCAACTAATCCAATGTTTAAAAGGAGATGTTTCATCATTAAATGGCATTGACAAAGGCCTATTTAAACTACATCTTATCCAAACCATACACAAAGATGAGGTTCCCAACAAAGGTTTGTATTGTATTGATTTAATCTTATCATTGTTATGTTTATCTTTGTATGATCATGAGGTCTTAGGGGTAGATTTTTAGTTTTTCATACTTTATTTTATCATTTAAAAATTATTGAGTAAGTAAAACTAATATATAGATTCTAATGATACAAATACTATCATTAAAAATTGTAATGCTAGTGTCCATTTATTTTATTTAAAACCCAAAAAAGGGATCAAAAATTTAAAAAATAATTTTTAATTTTTAAATAAGAGACTAAAATTTATACTTACCAATTCCTCCATATCCTAATTTCCCAATGTTACACATATGACATCAAATTTCATCATAAGTATTGCTCAACCTAGAGGCACGGTGAAAAAAATTATGGATCACAAAAAAGTCAATTGATCAAAATGAAAATGAAAAACAATTCAATTTTAGAGATCAATATATATAATCATTGACTTTTTCCATTGTTGCATGTATTTTAAAACTTCAAACTATGATATATTAAACGTTGTGTAGCTAAATCACGAACCACAAATTATGTTGGAACCCATACCAAGAGAATTTACGCACCATAGAAATTTAAATACATTATATAAAATTTATTAATGTATAATTCTTACCCTATTTTTAGTAAAGTGATAATATGTATCACATATGAAAACATTACCACTTACAAGTCTACCAAGGCATAACATTATTTAATGATTGAATATTATATTACTAATACACATGATTGTAGAGAAGTGTTGTCATTGATTTAAATATTGATGTGACAAGGAAGCCATGTCAAGGTTTAGGTTAGAGAGATAATTTTAAGGCAACCTAATGATTCTTCTATTGGTTGATGTCAAGGTTCATGTCAAGTGAGCATTGACGCATGGTTATGAGGCTCTAGGTCTACATGAGGTCATAATAGAATGTTGATAAAAAATAAATTATTTCAATGGTGTGATAGTGATATCTTAAGAGTGTTTTTTTTAACATCATTAAGGTAAGCATTTTTCAGTACTAGTTCTTGAGTTTCAAGTGCTTAAAAAGCCTAGTCATGGCACTAGTCATAGCACGAAGAAACCTTGTTAGAAGGTATGAGTATTATGGCTTGGTGAGATGAGTGAGCAAAGGAATGAATGGTTATATAAGGTTGTTTGAGAATGTATGTGAATCATTGGATCACTCTTGAGAGTCTCAAGGTGAGCCTACATGGGTAGAACTTTTAGACCAAGTCTGCACCTAGACCACTTATAAACCTAGCCTAGCCTAATGAGGTATCATGATATGTTGTCAAGTCATGTGAAGAATGTATGGTAGTTTTTAATCATGATAAATTTTGATTGAATATTTGAATGAGGTGGATATTTCACGGAAAGAGGCATGAAGGTTAGTTTTAAGTCTTATGTGGTTTGCAAGTCAAGGTTTAGGCAAGCAAAGAGAGTATGACCTAATTAAGGGTCATGATCATATTTCATAGTGTTTGAGATCATGTAAGCATTTTCAAAGGTGAGGTATGTTGTTTCAAGTTTTTTCATGTATTTTGAGGTCATGGTTTGCAATAAAAGGCATGAAAAGTGGTTTTGAGGTCTCTCGAGTACAAAAAATGAAGGCATGCAAACCCAAGAAGGACTTCAGGTGTTCATTGGCATGTGTAACATCTACATGAGAACATAACATATTAATTATAGATTAAGGGTCATAAATAATAACTATAGGCATTTGTTTTGGATTTAAGGGGCAATCTTTTATGAATAATAATAACACCAAAATTTGTGTTAAACCTCTCTAAAGCCCTAACAAGGACTCGATGTGAAATATATTATTCAAAAAAGCCCATAATGGTCTAAAATGACTATAGAAACTATTGGATCATGTATTAAACTCTCCCAAGTACCTCCAAGTAGTGGTGGTTAGTTAGATGAGAGAGAAAATACATAAATACAAACTTGTTTGTTAAGAATTTGTAATAGCAGTCAAAAGTTACATTGATAAAGAAAATAAAATGAATGGAGGATGAATATTGAGAATCATGTTTCATGTCCATGAATTTTTATATATAATTTATATCCCTTAACTATTCTAAACTAATCATCCAAATTAGTCAGTTGTTATTAAGCCTAATGGTTGAAATAGTGAAAAAACTAGGCAGTAATGAGAAGACGATAAGGGATATGTTATCATGATAGATTGATGAAAAATAGTGCATGGAGATTTTTTTTGTATTGGTATGTCCTATTTATTTTTGGTATAAATCTTAGAATTTGGGTACAGTGGTGAAAATAATGAACCCAAAATGGCTTGTCTGGCTTAGTAAGGTCTGTGTATAGTAAGGTCATAAGATTGATCTACAAGACCAATATTTTACATTTGACCATATGATATTTATATCTAATAATGGTCTAATAATATCATATGATAATATAATTACATAATAAGTCTTTTAAATTTTTCATACAGTGTTGGAGGTCATTATCACCATGATTATGCTTTAAAGGTAAACTGACAGTTTTGGGTAAGCAAGTTGAAGTCATGAGTTTGAGGTTATATGTGTTGATTTGATATATATAATGCATATGGTGTTTTTTTTTGTGAATTTAAATTTATTTTAATTCTTTTTTAAATATTTTAAATTATTGAAAGTGATTTAAATGTTGTAACGAAAATGGCTTATCTAGTTCTGGTTTGATTGTGTGTAATGAGGTCAAAAGATTGGTTTACAAGACCAATATTTGACATTATAAATTGTGATTTATATATTTTATAATGTTATAGATATTTCAAATGATATTTTTAAATTATTATTGGTCATTTTAAATGTTCTTTTAGGTATTTAAGATCAAGTTGTTCATGACTAGTTTTTAGAGTGTTCTGGCAGTTTTGAGTGGGATATCTACATAAAAGTATTTGAGTCCTTTTGACCTGAGTTATGAAGTATAAATAATATGGTAATTACCATGAGTTAATTTATTTTCTATATATGTTATTTATTTTCATGGTTTTTTATCTAATTTTTGTTTAATCTTCATTATCTCAAGACAAACTTTCTGTGTATGAGAAGGCCTAGTTGTGAACAATACAAATAGTGTGTTTCAAGTAGTGGTTGGATATACAAAGTATGATGGAGCCTATATAATATTATTATAGGTATATTTTATTGTTATATGATATGTTACTTCCATTTTATATTTTAAAAGTGTTTCAAAGAAGGCAAAGTGTAACATGTCCTAAAGTAGACCTAATAGGATTAGGCCTTCATGTGACCTATAAGTGAAATGAGGTATAATAGATTTATGATAGACCAAAAGGGAATAAAAATTCATTTGAATCACATTTATGAGATGTCATAAGACCTGTTCCATGTCTGAGTTAATAGGTTAAGTTTTTTGGTTGACTAAGTGGCATATGAAAAAGGAATGGTATATATATAAGATAGTTTTAGGCCTATTTAAGTAAGTAGTGAGTATGTGAATAAAATAGCACATTATTAAGAAAGAAAAGATCACTTAGACCATCATAATAGTGTATATGATCAGTCATGAATATTTTATAGTGTGTTTTCATATGAATATGAAGTTCATATGACCTAATTTATCTTGAAGAGACCTAATTGATTGAAGAGGCCTAAAAGGTAGTTTGAGAGGGATAAGAGTGTGAAGAGATGAAGAAGTGGTCATCATCAATTGGTTGAGAAAAAATGTTTTTTGAATGTGATAAAATAAATTAGGTTTCTAAGTTTATTGTGAGTCATTTGAGGGTTTGGTTCCTCCTTATATTTTGGTGCTTGTCAAAGCCTAGTTTAGTTGGTGATTAGCTAGTTGGGATTGGTGCTCCATGTAGAGTTAGTGTTTCAATAAATTATGATATTTTTAATTATAGTAATATATAACATTTTTAGGGATAAATGTATTTTATTCCTCTTTATGGTTTCCCACATATATGATGTGATGTCTTGTGTAATTTTGTTTCATGTTTATATGGGTAATTATTTATGCATTGCATTATCTATATATTGATGTGATGATTCATGAATGTTAAGGAGGAATTGAAAGAAATTTCTAAGACACTGATTCACCACCCCCCCAACCCCCTTAATTATTATGCTTCAAACATTTGGTATCATATTAGATCCTTTGAAGTAGGCCTAATAGCCTAAAGGAGATTCTAGAATCAAGGATGTCTAGTCACCAAGCTCAAGGTGGTTTCTTTACTAGTAAGGTTATGTTCTTTAATGGAGATAATTATGATTTTTAGAGCATTAGAATGAGGACATATCTAATTTCAATGGGCCATGACATATGTCATTTATTTTTGGATGGATACACTCCACCTCCTACACCACCAACTGATGCAGCAGGCAAGAAGGAAAGTGAGAGAAATCTTAAGGCAAAAAATGTCATTCTATGTGGCCTATTAGAGGTATATTTTTTTAAGGTGATGCATTGTGAGTCAGTAAAGATGATATAGGATAAATTGAATATTATATATGAAGATAACAGAAAGGTGAAGATGGCCAAGTTGCAAACCCACTAGAGACAATTTAAAAGTTTGAAGATGAATGAAGATGAAACCACTGCATCTTACCTATTGAAGGTTGATGAATTTGTCAATGTCATTAGAGGATTAAGAGAAAAGTGAAAGAGTCTACAATTGTTCAAAAAGTATTGAGATCACAAACTCTTAAGTTTTATTCTAAGGTGTCTATAGAAGAGATGCAAGATTTGGACAAGCTAGAGTGAATGAGATTCATGGCATCTTGACTGCCTATGAGATGAGAACAAATGAAGGAAGACCTCCCAATAAGGAAGCAACCTTAAAAGCTAAGAAGAAGTCAAAATCCAAGAATATCAAAGATAAGGTATGTTCAAATGCTAATTATGATGAATTGATAGCCATGTTTTTTAGGAAATTGAGGTTTGGATCTAGTAAACATAAGTGTAAGTTACCATTCAAATGTTTTAACTATGGTAAGATTGGTCACATTGCATATAAGTATCCTAATAAGGATAATATCGATCATATGAATAACATGATGAACATTATGAAGATGAAAATAATGTCTATAATATTGATAAAAATAAGAAATATTTTAGAGAGTATGAAGGTAGGAAAGTATCATTCAAGAACAAGAGAAGTTTCTATACCAAAGAATATAATAACTCAGCTAATGATAGTGACACAAGTACATCTGATAGTGATGATGATAGTAATGAACATGAACATGACAATAATTAAGCCTTATTCATGGCTATATAAATATACAATGAGGTTTGATCAAAATGGAAAGGCCTTATGGATGATGAATAATCAAGTGAAGAAGAGGCTAAAATAAACCTTGAGGCAGAATTGGTGAGTAATCTAGAGGAGTTAAAGTTCAAAAGAAGGAATAATCATAAATTGAAGTCACTAGTTAAGGACTATGAAGATCAAAATATTTTTTTTGAGGAGAGACTAACACATTCAAAAAGTATGATGATATCATCAATTAGATTGAAGCATAAATATAGATACCCATTGCTATCTTAAGATCTAAAAAGGAAGAATGCACTAGGTATGGAACTGAAATGAGATCCTTGAAAGCTGAGTTGGATCAAGCATCTAGAAATTTGAAGATATTTATGAAGTTTGAAAAGATTATTGATGATCTAGATGACATTTGAGTAGTCAAAAAATCTACAAGTGATAAGACAGGTCTTGTTTTCAAAGATGACCAAAAGGAGGCATCTCAAGTCAAGGTGAATGTTAATAAAGATAAGAAGGTCAACATGAAAATACCAATCAAAAAACCTAATGCTATGAGGTATGTTAATTCATAAAATGGTTAATATTTTTCATGTTATTAGTTTGTTCGTAGAGCAAGAGAGTGTAGGAAACTCTCTAAAAATGAGTATGCATAGAATTATGAAAAGAATAATTAGTCAAGAATTATGAATGGGGTTGTTTGCTTTAATTGTCATAATGTGGGATATGTTACAATATTTTATCCTAATAGAGTTAGAAGGTCATCAAGTCAAAAAAAGAGGTTTGAAGCCCCTAGAGTGAAATAAAGAAGGCAAGAATGTATGAAAACCAAATATAGTAAAGGTGAGTCATGATCAACCTATAATCCCAAGCTAATTTTTTATTTTGGTAGAGAATACGTCAAATGAGAAATCAAGTCAGGAATGTTCATTATCAACTCAGATTTTTGATCATATAGATGATGAAGAGGTCAATCCAAAGAGAATAATCAAGCCTAAAAGTATCGTGGAGGATATTCAGTCTTGTGAGAGCATGGAGATCTAGGAATCTCTTGAGTTTTTTTTTTAGGGTTCTATGGAAAGGGGTGACTCCATTAGGCTTCATGGAGACACTTTTCAATTAGAAGAAGCATGATAGATCTTAATTTGAGGGGGATATATTCAATTTTTTCATAAGCTTCAAGTATAAATGATTGAAAAGCATAGAAGAGTTAAAAGGGGGAGTTCTTATTTCTTTAGTTAATATCAAGAGTTTGGTAGTTTGGTAAGTAATCTTAAGGTTCAAAGTTCATTTGAAGACTATGTTTGGTCTAAGGAGAACTTGGTAGTTCTCAGTTCTTTTGCATGTTTTTCAGAGTAGTTGTCAAAGAGAGAGAATGAATGGTTTTTAGTGTAATGTGTATGACCCATTGTCATTAATTTTAAAAGAGGATAAATTTCAAGAAGGGAGATTGACCAAATTGGGGAGATAAGAATGATCAGGTTGAAGAATGTTTTACCATCAATGACAAAGGGGTAGTTTATTTAAAAGTGTTGTCATTGATTTCAAGAATTATATAATTTATATGATAAGTATGCCATGTCAAGGCTCAGTTTGGAGAGATAATTTGAAGGAAACATAATGATTATTTTACTGGTTAATGTCAAGTTTGATGTCAAGGTTTAGGTCAAGCAAGCATTGAAGCATAGTTATGAGGCTCTAGATATGCATGAGTTCATGAGAGAATGTTGATTATAAATATATTATTTTAGTGGTGTGAGAGTTTTGTTTAAACAAAAAAAAATTTAATATCATTTATGTAAGCATGTTTGAGTACTAGTTCTTAAGCTTCAAGTACCTAAGAAGCCTAGTCATGACACTAGTCATAGCATGAAGAGACCTTGTGAGAAGATATGAATATGATGGCTTAGTGATATGAATGAAAATAGGGATAAATGGTTGTATGAGGTTTCTTGATCATGTATTTGAAACATTGGATCACTCATGAGAGTCTCAGGGTGAGCCTACAGGGGTAGAACCTTTAGACCAAGTATGCACCTAGACCACTTATAGACCCTACCTAGCCTAATGAGGTATCATGATCTATTGTCAAGTAATGTAAAGGATGTATGGAAATTTTTAATCATGAGATAGGCTTATTTAGTATGTGTGTGATGTGGAAATCACATGGAAAGAGGCATGAACGTCAATTTTAAGGTTTAATGTGGTTTGTAGGTCAAGTTCTAGGCAAGCAAAGAAAGAGAGTATGGCCTAATGAGGTTCATGATCATATTTCAAATTTTTTAAGCTCATGTAAGAATTTGTATATGTGATTTATGTTTTTAAAGATTTTCCATGTATTTTGAGGTCATGTTTTGAAATAAAAGGCATGAAAAGTGATTTTGAGGTCTCTCAAGTATATAGAATGAAGGCATGAAAAGTTGAGAAGGAGTTTTAGGTGTTTTTTGGCATATCTAACCTATGCATGAGAACATAATATATTAATGAGACATGGTTAATGGTCATATTTAATAACTATAGGCATTGGTTTTAGATTTAAGTGGAAATCCTTTATGAACAATCGTTAACACCAAAACATGTGTTAAACCTCTCTAAAACCCTAACAAGGAACCAATGTGAAATATATTATTAAAAATATACCATAATGGTATGAAAAGAATATAAAAAATATTGGATTATGTATTCAACTCTCTTAGGTACCTCCAGGTGGTGGTGGTGGTTAGTTAGATGAGAGAGAGAGAAAATGCATAGATACAAGCTTATTTATGAAAAAATTATTGCAGTAGTTAGAATTTGCATTAGTAAAGAAAATAAAATGAATGGAGGATGAATCTTGAGACTCTTTTTTCATTTACATGGATTTTTATGTATAATTTATTCTAAAATTATCATCCAAGTTAGTCAATTGTTAATAGGCTTAATGGTGGAAATAGTGAAAAACCTGGGTAGTAGTGAAGATGATTAGGGATGTGTTATCATGATATATTAAAAAAATAAATTTCATGGATATGTTTTTTGGGATTTATATTTCCTATTTATACATGATATAAATATTTAAATTTTGGTATAGTGGTGAAAATAATGAACCCAAAATGGCTTGTTTGGCTCAGTGAGGTCTATGTATAGTAAGGTCATAAGATTGGTCTATAAGACCAATATTTTCCATTTAACCATATTATATTTCTATCTAATAATGGTCTAATGATATCATAGGATAAAATAATTTCATAATAATTATTTTAAATTGGTCATACAAGTGTTGAATTTTATTATCGCCATGACTGTACTTTAAAGGTAAATTGGTAATTCTAGGTAAACAAGTTGCAGTGATGACTTTGAGGATCTATGCCTTGATTTGATGTATCTAATTCATATGGTGTTTTTTTTTTGACTTTAAAGTCATTTTAATTCTTTTTTTAAATCTTTAAATTTAGTGAAAGTGGTTTAAATGTTGCAACCAAAATGGCTTGTTTGGTTTTGGTTTGATAGTGTGCAGTGAGATCAAAAAATTGGTCTACAAGACCAATATTTAACATTATACCAAGTGATTTATATATTTTATAATGGTATAAAGATGTAAAATTATATTTATTAAAGAATAAGTGGTCATTATAAGTGTTCTTTTAGGTATTTATGATCAAGTTGTTCATGACTAGTTTTTGGAGTTTTCTGGTAGTTCTAAGTGGGCTTTCTATGGAAAAGTATAAGTCTTTTTTCCCTGAGTTATGAAGTCTAAATAATATTGTTATGACATGAGGTAATTAATTCTATGTATATGTGATTTATTTCCATGGTTTTTTATCTAATTTTTTTTTAATCTTTAGTATCTCAAAATAGACTTTTTGTGTATGAGAAGGCCTAATTGTGAATAGTACAAATGGTGTGCTTCAAGTGGTGGTTGGCTCTAAAAAGTGTTATGGAGCCTATATGAGAGTATCATATGTCTATTTTATTTTTATATTATATTTTATTTATATGTTTGGAGTTTTAAATTATTCCAAGGAAGGCAAAGTGTAACATGTCCTAAAGTAGACCTATTGGGATTAAGTCTCCATGAGACCTAAAACTGAATTGAGGTGTAATAGAGTTATGATAGAAAAAAATGGACTATCATTTGAATATTTTTTATGATAATTTTTAATACATATTCCATTTTTGACATAATATTTTAAAATTATTTGGCCGAATAAGTGGCATATGAATTAGAAATGGTATATATACAAGGTAGTTTAGACCTATTTAAGTAAGTAGTGAATATGTGAATGAAATAACAAATTATTGAGTATAAAGAGGTATTATAGACCATAAAAATAATGTATAGGATTAGTATTGAAGATATTATAGTGTTTTTGTATATGAATATCAAGGTCATATGACCTAATTTATCTTGAAGAAACCTAATTAAGCGAAGAGGCCTAGAAGGCAGTTTGAGAGGGATAAGACTGTGAGGAGATGAAGTGGTGGTCATCATTAGTTAGTTGAGAAAAAAAAAAATCTTAAGGTGATAAAATTAATCAAGTGGCTAAGTTTTTTCTTGTTAAAGCCTAGCTGGGTTGGTGTTCCATGTGGAGTTGGTGCTTCACTAAATTGTGATATTTTGACTTATAGTACTATATTACATTTGTATGGATTAGTGGATTTTATTCCCCTTGAGGGTTTCCCACATATATTATGTGTTGTCTTGTGTAATATTATTTCATGCGTGTATGGTAAATTTCTTATGCATTATATGATCTATATATTTATGTGATGGTTCATGAATGTTAAGGAGTACTTAAAATAAAGTTTTAAGAGACTGATTCACCCCCCTTTTTAATGATTGTGATTCAAACAATGATATAGTCATTTTATTATTTTTTGATAAAGTGACCACCATGATACATTCCCCTCATACCAATATCTGGGTCATATCAGAGGGGGCATTTCATCTAGACATGACTCCATACACATACAATTGAAAAGATTATCAAAATTTAATACATTTTACATGATTCAGATATATACTTGGGATAAAATATTATACATTTGGCACATATTTGGGATAGATTTTTTCATATTTGTTACAATATTATACATATTTTATAGATTATAGGTTCTATTTTAATAGATACTTCAACTTGAAACACCAAAATCAAGAATCATATTCAAACTATACATTATTCACACTAAGAAAAATTGGGGGAATGAGTAGAGTTCATTTCTTCTCTTACTTAGTAAGATGAAACATTTGATATTTTATCTATCTATAATAGTTGGCTATTTTGAATAGTGGAACAAATATTCTATGTCATCAATGGACTTGGAAATCATTCTATTATTATGGTTTGATAAGGTTACACCATTTGAATTAGGCAAGATTGGATAGATTGGCTAGATTGGTTATATAAATTACTTTTTTACACTTGAGTTCTGTGGTTGAGATTCAATGTTCTCAATGGATTTATAAATACTCCCATTATATTAAGTTTGGGGTATGACCACCTCCCAAACCCTCCTTTTTTATAAATGATCTCTATATATAGCACACATGATCACTTTTGGACTCATTCATATGCTTAGCCAAAAATTATTGGGTCCTTAAGTTCCATTTTTATTTACCCATCCTCCACAATAAGGTTGATATTATAGAAAGCATCACCATGAAACATATATCAAGTGTATTATTTCCATGTTTTTGTTATTGTTCATTTTTAGTTTATATATGCTTTTGTACTATAACATGATTTTGGTTTGAATATAAGAGCTACAAATTCAAGTTATAAATACCACAAGTTCAAGGTGTGTTCACATACCTAGGTTTTAATTACCTTTAATTTTAGTAATTTAATTTCATGGAATTACTAGATTAAAGAGCGGGTGAACACATATTTGGTACAAGACTTGTTGCATGATGTATTTTTATTTAATTTTGTATGTATGGCATTTTGATATAGGATTGAGTATCTTATGGTGTGGTTTTACATGATTCCCTTGGTCTCCATGGATTTTTACTATAATTTCTAATCTTTTGCTACTTTGTGTTCATTATTTTGCACTCTAGCCACCTTGTGCTAGGCATCTTTGAGTTTTTTTAATCTATTATATATTTTTATTTCCTAGACACTAGTATCCACCTTGGGACATTATATTTTATGTTAATGTTATAGGCTAGACACTAGTGTCCATTCTCTTTTTCTATATTTTCAATCTTTTCACTTTATGACCGTTGTAAAGGGTCCATATGTTTTTCTATTATCAAATTTTTATGTGCCACTAGGTTATAATTCAAATTCAAAAGGATCACTATATATACAAAGATAGGACATGGTATTTTTTATCAATAAAACCTCTCAATTAACATACACATTATTTTACTCAAGATCTATTGAATTACACTACACTAGTAAAGTTTTAGATCTTAACTCTGAAGTATTATAAATATCAATTTGCACTTGCATTTCTTATATCAAGGGTTGCAATAGGAGAAATAACATATAGTTTCACAATCATAATTACATTCACATAACTAAGAGGGATAACTACATGAGAGTTAGATTCCTTTTTTAGAGTATATGGATATGTATGCAAAACTTAGTAATAGAGGAGTTATTAGGGCTAGATAGACTAAGGTACTAACCCCTTTCTTTAATCCATATGTGTTTAAAAGGTAGGGATCTATGGTTTTGGATATTAACATTATTTATCACATAATTTGATCAATATTTGAAGGTGAAACGAGAATACAAGAACAAGTGTAGGTTCAATAAAAGACACAATTAGTTGAAATGCATATTTATATCTAGATAGAATCATTGATATTTGGACACTATCATCAATGCTAGTTGTCTATAGGATAACATGAGTGTCAGACCCTAAAAAATTAGTAAAATCCTAAAAAAATGGAACATATAGTGGGGTAATAAGGTTAAGACAAACCCTATAAGTAGTGGTAATCCACAAAAGATCTAAAAATAATATATTCTCTCTCATAACTCTTACTCTCATTGTTGTATAGTTACTGATATATTGCACATGCTTAAATGAATTAATTTTAAACACTATATTTCATTTCTTAGATCTGAGTGTTATATTCATGCATTCAAAAGTTTTATTTTTATATGGTATTTGTTTAGATTCCCATCTTAGATAAAACATCATCATATGTATGTAATGAGCCACTTGGGAGTGAATGATGAAACCAATGTAGTTCTTCATACTCTAGGATCCTAAGACAAAATTGTAATAATATCAAATTTTCATTACACTCATTCATGGATTTCATATAATCTTTGAGATTTAAATAGGGATCCCCATTTCCAGTGAACTTAGAAAATGTGGGGATTTTTACATACATGGTAATGGTCCATGAATAATTTTATGTGGTACAAAGTTGCCATGGATAGCATCTGAATCAACCCAAGAGTGGTATGATTTATTTTATAATGTAATTTGATGTACTTTATGTTTTAAATCACCCATAAAATTCATTGAATATATTATATTTTGAGAATTATCAACAATATCTTATAGTGGTTCATTTAAGACTTAAATTTTATTATTAATTGTGACCATTAGTACACTAATTAACTTACCTTCACTTAGTAATATGGCATGGGTCATATTACCCCTTGGAGTAGTCGCATCATGGACCTAGTTATAGGGAAATAAATTATAATCCTCTTTAGGTTTATAATGAGGAAGATATTCTATTTTAGGAATGGTGGGATTGGGAGATTTTTTGGTATTTAGTACATTATTAATTTGTAAAGGCATGGAACATTCTATTGAAATAAATGGAAAAATATTAAGGTTTAATTCAATATAATATACATGCTCACATTATTTATATTTTGAAATAAAACTAGGAACATTATCATGATTTTAAATAACATTTCCATTCATCACCCTATCATTTGATTTGTCATGAAACATACAATAATTATCAACATGAGTCGGTGGAGAGGAATGGATAATAGATGTAGAAGAAATATTTTCCTCATCACTATATGAAAAATAATCATTATCATTCCAATTTTCATCATGATCATAGTCACTTTCACATGTTGAATCAACATTTTAAGTGATCACACTTTCATGCTCACTAGAAGAGGGTGTAAGTGATTTATTTATATTTGCATTATTATTCATAGCATCATCACATGTAAGATAAATTTAAGAATTAATTTCATTATCAAAAATATGGAATAATGACATTATTTTGTTCATAAAATGTAAAGGAAGGAGAAAGAGATACTTTTCTACTTTATTCAAAGCATTATGACATGAAAAATGAATACAAGATTGAGCTTCATTATTGATATTTGAAATTGAACTATTATTATTGGAAGTAAAGGAGGGATAAATAGAAAAGGTTAAATTTTCAACTTTTTTCAAAACATCATCATGTGAATTATCACTATTTAAAAATGAAATATTCTATTTTGAGTAAAAGGTAAAAGGAGGGACAAAGGTTACATTTTCAACCTTTCTCAAAACATCATCATTTTCATTTTTTGTTTCAAAACAAAAGGTAATAGAATATACATTATCACTTTATAATTTAGACACATTATTATCATATGAGAAAGTAATATTATTATAATTAGGATGCACTTTTTGAGAAGCAACATTGTCATGTTTATCATGCATATGTATTTTGACCTTATTTTTTTTATATTGTGTAATTTTGAAAAGATATGTACCAATTTTTTTTTGACAAACTACAAGTATTATCAAATAATGCATCACAAATGAAG
>JARHVA010001290.1:690000-740000 GCA_037957365.1 Torreya grandis
GAAGAGGGAATGAAGTGTCCAAATAAGGCTTTGGAAGCCATTGATATAGATCATGTATTGAATTTTAAGTATCCTTGTTTTTTTAATAAATATGGATGTTGATCTTCATGGTATTGATTATGCAATAATGATTTCAGTGGTAGAATTCTGGTTATACAGTATAGAGCCTTGAGTGTGTGTTCTTTAGAGCTTAAGGAGGCAATAAACATTTTATGATGCAAGATTAACACATTAAAACCTTTGTAAATTTTTTTGAGATAAATTTGAAGCTTAATGAAATTTTGATAAGGAAATTTAGAATGTGTGGAAGGTTGCAAAAGTTCAATGAACAGGGTGCAGGCCTGTGTGGAAAGACAACTAGGCACAGTTGGAAAAATGAGTACATCTCGAGTTTTACCCAATTAAAACTTATGAAATTTTGTGTGTAGATGATCCTTGGAGTTATTAATCCAATTAAAGTGGTTTTATATTGAATGGAGCAATGTGTAAAAATATGTGGTCAAAATACAGACCTGCAGTTCTAAAACAATTCAGAAAAACGTGTTCCCAGTCACTAAAAAGGCCATAACTCCTAAAATACTAATCCAAATGACTTGATTATTTTTGGAAAAGTTAGATAAAATTATTTTTGATTTAATACAAGTTTTTTCATGACAAAAATATCTATATATTTGTATATATAGATGACTGTGGTTTTATCAGCCTGTAGGTGCTCATTTTTCAAAAATTGTCAAAAAGTCAAAGTTGAGTTTTCCTTACTCTTGAGTGCTATAACTTGGTATAAGGCTTGGATAATCTTTATTATATTTTAAATACCTTAATAAATTTGGTTTCAGATTTAATAAGGGGATAATAATGATTTTGTCCTATTGGAGGCACAATTAGGCCTAATAAGACCTACAAGCTTCTGAAGAAGGTAAGGAGTTTAGAGACAAAATTCAATATCTTAGAGTCTTATATATTATATGAGGATTGAAACATGTTAGATAAATTTAATCACATGTGTTTAAACTTATTGGAAGCTTCAGATAGATGCATACTATAGATTGAATACCTAAAGCTCCATTAAGGCTCAAGAAGCTAGTAAGGGTTTCAAGCATCATAAGGAAGATCAGAAAAGAAGATTGCAGAACTAGAAAGAGTATAATAAAGCATGAATGGATTCATTGATACAATCATAAGTGAATGTTTTTAAATTGAGTGTGGTATCCATCACCTACATACGCATAAAAATGTGGAACTTCATTTATGTTTATTTTCCTCAGTGATTAGTCCCATACATATCTTGACTAAAAATGAATCACAATGTAAAAATTAGTTGAAAAATATTTAATATTGACAAAAATATTCAAAAATATGTGAAATGAAAGGAAGCCACATTGATAATTTTGTCAAACAGATTGCATTCAAGCTATATGCAAGTAAACTTAAACAAATTATAGATGATAATATGAAATTCATTAAACATTTTTCATTAGATATAAAAATATAAAAGAAAGGAGGGATTTTAATATATTTTAATAAATTCAACATTACAATATAATACTTGGGGTTTTTACACATTTTTGTGGTTTTCATCAAGTTTATTTGATATGTTTTCCTACATTTTCTTAAGGTTTTTATTATAAGTTTTCAATAAGGTTTTGAAGGTTTAAGTACATTCAAATAATTCTTTTATTAGAGATAAAAAATGATTTGGAAGGGCCTCAAAACTTAAACAATCATAAATCAAAATAAAAGTAGGAAAGAATCAAAATGAGAGATAATAACAAGACATGGCTAACGAAAATCCCACTAACAACACTATTAAACCACTAAAAAATAGTTAGGGTTAAATGTTAATCTAAGGTGATTATCATTAAACCTAGATTTGAATTAAATGGGTATATAGAAATGAAATGGAACAAGGGTGATAATTATATCTATAGTAGGCTAATTACATGTTAAACTCAGATATAATCATACACTAAATTTATTATGTTTAGATAGTCTAAATGTATAAAGTACAACTATGCTAGATATAGAAATGATAAATAAGTGGTGTACTTAGCTTGTTCTAATGCTATTGAAGTTATAGATCTAGAAGAAGAAAAAAATAAGGCTAGGAGATTCTGTAATAGTCATCAGATTCTAACTTTAACACTTATGGCACTTTAGATAGTAATGTTAGCCTAGGATAGTTATGTTAATGATATTATCTGGGTTTAATGCTAGTGTCCTCTATGGAATACCTACTGAAATAAGATGTGACCACCTAGATGCTTTTGGTTTTTGCTTCACCTTTGCTCTAGTGCATTTATATCTAGGCCATAGATTGTTGTTCTCAATGAAATGGTAAAACCCTAGTTCTCTATCTTCATAATGACCTTGGGGGGAAATGGGTTAATGGGCACATGTTATCAAGCTGACCCAAAAGACCCTACCATCACAAGATGATGTCTACACAGCCAATATTCCATATGAGGCCCTCAAACTCATGTAGATATCCCTTATTTGTTAGCATGTTTGTGAATCATACAATATATAAATCATGTACAATAGTGACCTAGCTTGTAACTTGGCAAATAAGGATCTTGAGCTACTCCTTTCATACTTCAAACATATATATTTGATTTACCAATAATTAGTATGGAAATAGGGAAGGTTTGTTCAATTGAGTTCTTGATAGAGTGCTTTTGAAAAGTTTCATTGGTCTCTTTGGTATTTTGATAGATTTCTTAGTGAAGAATGAATGAGGGTTGATCTTGTATTTATATAAATCCCTTTGGTGTAATAACTCACATTAAATCACTTAGGTTAAACATAAGGATACATTTCATTTGAAAATTGGATGACTTTAGGGTACTTTACACTAGCATCAAGAAAAGATAGTAGAATCAATGCTATTGTCTATTATAGATGTTAGTGTCCAAGGAGCACAAAAGCATGCATAGGTTAAAAACTTATAGAAATGGAAGATAACTACATTTTAAACATTATGGTCAAGATACAAGACCTAGATCATCAACATAAATATTAGTCAGAATAAGAGATATAGGGCAAGGGACACGAATAAGAGTATATGTGAGACTTGTGGATGTGGGAAAGGTAAATAACTAAGAGGAATAACCAAGGTTTGATTTTTCCATGTGTACAATATTGAGGTGTTATATAATCATAAAATATCATCTACATAATATAATAGTTAAAAGATAAAAAAAACTAGCATGAAATTAAGTTGATCTATATTCACGAGGAGTTTTGACCACCTTCCATTCCTCTATCATGAATTTAAGGTATTCTTCATTTTTTTTAGTATACACAACCTTTGTAATAGTTTTCTTTCCTTTTTATTGCATCTTGATTCTTTTTCTATCTTTGGTTCCCAAAAATAATTCATTTTCTATTTAATACAATCTGACACTATAGTGATACTAACATCATAGTTTTTTATAGTATCCCTATTAATTTATATGAGTTTTTCAATGTATGCTTGGAACTCCTTCCTCTCAATTTCTATTTTTCTCATTTTATCCTCCATCTAATAAACTTTACTTTTCAAATCCCCATGTATTTCTATTAAAGGCCCTCTTTCCTTATTCAATGTTATATTCTGATTATATTTTTAATCCATTACCTTTGGAGATATAATTTATTCCTCATATTCTTCAACATGAATTTTAGGGAATCCTTATGGATATTAACATTTATTTCCAAGGAAATATTTTTTCTAGGTAGGTAGTTTCATTTTTCTTAGAAGTCTTCCTTTTCCATTTCATTTTTCAGAACCTAGAACTTACTATTGTTCCAGGCTCAAAATATTTTTTTCAACCATTTTTCCCATCACATTTATCTCCCTATATCATATGGACGCATTTATAAATTAATTAAGGCTTATATCTTGATTGGAAAAAATAACAATATGATAATTTAAAAAATTAGGTTCTTATGTTGAGACCTAGGAAGATTTTTTGGATTGGTTTCCTATGGTATTATTTTTAACATCTATTCCTTAGAAATGGATATTAATAGGGATATATTTATAGGTTTTATACTTCTTAGTATTATTTACAACATCACCATTGGTAGGCTTAATAGAGGATTCTAAAGGGTTGTTTTCAATAAGATTGATTTGCATGTTATAAATTGGGTTAAAGGCCGAGGCTTTGGCAAAGTGGAGAAGAATATAAATTAAAGCTTGATGTAGAGGGAACAAAAAAAATTCATGTTTAAAATTAATAAATTATTAATAGACATAATCATATAAAATTGAATGTGTATCAATTTTTTATGTCTAAATAATTTAGGAAATCAAAATGGTAAGATAGAGTAACTTTGTATCTCCCTTCCAAAGTGATACCTAATTATCTAATGAATAACTTATTTCCACAAATTTTGGATTTGAATATTTGAGATATCCTCCTTGGAACTTGATCAAATTCTCATTTCCTAACATAAAATCCAAAACCTATTATTTTTCTCCCTTTTTACTTATAATATTTGACGCCCTCCATGCTCAAGCCTAAGACTTCAACAACACTTCCCTCTAACACTAAAAATGAGATATTTATAATAGTAACCTTATAGATATTCAAAGAATTTTAAAATTTAATTACTAAATTGGGTTACATCCCATAATCCTTTTAAGGAATTTTTTTAAGCCCTCTTGTTTAAGAATTATCTAAATTATGGTCCATTTTATTATGATTTCTGGAGTTATGGGTTCAATAGGAATCTATCTCCTCTCATGTTTGGTGAAGTGATAAATTTATTTACCCTCCTTCTAGTATCCTTACCCCTATTCTATCCTTGTTTGGTGAATGTAACATATCTCTCTAAGATATTTCCTTTATTCCTTACAAATTCATGATAGACACTTGAGCTCACACGTATAATAGTAAATTATCTCATAGTGTCATGGTTCAATCTAAAACAATAAATAAGATCAAAATTAATTTTGGCATGCTTGATACTATTATCAAGGACCTTATATAAACTAATTTATGCTAATTAATATCATAATATATTCCCTTGATCAATAGGTTAATTATGTTTAGTGAGTAAGGTGGGTAGAGGTTACTTCCATCATGACACTAATGCAACTTAAATCTAGGTTTAAAATATTCTATACTCTTGAAAATTAACATACCAAAATTTGATTTCTAAAAACTCAACCCCATATATTGTGTAGTCTCACTTTTCAAACTATCTAAAATATTATTTGTATTATCATCTATCATTAGTTGGATAACCTCATTAAGAAGCTCCATAATTTTATTCCATTTTTCAAATCCATCATTGAGGACCCCTTTGTTGGTAAACCATCCAACCACTTTGGTGTTGTCTCTATACACATGGGTTATCAATACCTCATAAAAGGATTGTAGACTACATAAATCATGTAATATTATATTATTTGTAGTCCAACTTAGAGAAATTTTATTGGAAAGGTAGTTTTCAATATGTAGATAATCTCCTTCAATCAATAGATGAGTTTCATTCATCTCTTTTACTACTTGGATTCCCCATAAGATAGATTTTTCTTATGACAGATGATTCATCTGAACTCTAATATTTCCCACATAGGCTACCAATAAATCTCCCATGCTATACTTATAATAATTCCACCTTCTCCTCCTAAGACTAGATTACCTTTGGAAGATGCATAAAAATTTAGTTTGAACTATCCTGGGGATTGACATGACCATTTAAGATATTTTCTCTCTAAATTCCTTTGACCTATCTCTGTTTTTTCATTATTTTCAAGGTTTCAATTTATATTTAGTTTGATTTAATAATATTTAATCTTTTCCTTCTTATTTTTGATTGCTAAAAAATTTTATATGATGGAAACTATGATTCCTGAGGAACTCTCTACAATTTATATCTTATTCTGAAATATTTGAAGATTCATTTCCCACCATATTTCCCAAAAACATGGGGAAGTGAAATAAGTTATAGATTTTTAAGACTTTCACTGTAAAAAAGAGGCTACCATTGTATGAATAGATCTAAAATAAAAGTTGGCTATATCCAAAACACTTAAAATTTTGAAAGGATGATTCTCATGATTTTATAATCATATGGGAATTTTAGAAGAAAGCGATATAGTGATTCCACATATTTTTCACAAAACACACATCTATTCATAATCTAGAAACCTCTTTTCATAAAATTATCAATGGTGAGGATTTTATTTTACACTGCCATATAAAATAAAAAGTTTATTTCTAAAATAAGATCTCTATCCCAAATTTTTTTCTAAGGAAAACCATCTAGGTTAACATTGAGAGCTATCATATAACCATATTTCACACTATATAATGTCACTGGAATCAACGCATATTAATTCATCTTCTATAGCTAACCACCTGATGTGAAAGTTATTTAGGATATTATTCAAAAATTAAATTTAAAACTAGGGGTTTTTTATTTCTTTCCTTGGTGTATTTCAAATGGATTTCCTCTTAGGGTTTTTTGCAAATCTATTTAATGTGTTTTTATAGAGTTCTTTAAGAATTTTTTCCTAGGGCTTTTTTTAAATTTCAAACAATTTAGATAATAAATTTTTAAAATAACATACCTCTATTTTTTTTTAGGTTCCTTTTTTAATTTTGTCTAAAAATTTATTGGTTTCACTCTTTCTCCATTCCCTTGGTTATCAGTTTCTTGATTTTTTTTCTCATGACCTCTTTAAAAATAAAATTGAAAATTAAACTAAAGTGGGATGACATATGGTCTCTCCCGATTCAATATATGCCTTTTTGGGTTATTTTCAGGTAACTTTAGTACAAGTTGTGTTAGATTTGTGTTGTAACTATGTTTAATAAATAGTAATTAGATTATTTATAAATTAATTAATACTAATAATAATTTTATATATTAGAATAATTGACAAAAAACATATTTAAATTTCAACTATTAATTTTGATCTTTATTTATTTCATTCAACTATTTAATGGTTATATACCTTGGATTTACGATCAAAACTAACTTTCCCTTTCTTTTTCTTTTTATATATCTACCCCTTGAAAGATCACATTCATTATATAAATACTACATTATTAAAATTTCCACACATCATGTCACCTTGACCTTTGACAATTAATTCATCTTTATTAACTTGTTTATCTTCATATTCATCAACTTGATCATCTTCATCTTGTTCAACATGATCTCCAAATTCACCAATTATATCATCTTCAACACCATGATCAATATTTTCAAGTTATTATTTAGGTTATTTCTCATATGAGTCATCTCATTCATTTATGTAGAAAATATTACTCAAAATCATAGCGTATCATTTTTATAATCAATAGCATTCATCATCCTTATCTAACATTGATATATAAACTATGAATTATTCTACTTCTCAAGATGAGGATAGAAGAATACCTACATAGGTATAATTATAGTAAAGGATATAATTAAGCAATAGGTCTTATATGAAAATTAGTATAAATGTAATTTTAATTAATATGTATTCACAATGTTGAGGAATCACATATCACTCTTTCCCTTCATGTAGTGGTCTAGTATAATCAACTAAATAAATATTGACATTAATATCCATTTTGAAAAAGACATTTTATCAGTATAAGGGTGTCATGCATGTAATTAAATATACATACTTTATAACATGTTATTAGTATAGGGGTACCATGCATGTAATTAAATATAAATACTTTTAAACTTATATAATCAAGTTTTATTACCTATTATATATTCACAACTTAATTTAATTTCCCTTAGAACAAATACTTGTCACTTACACTTGCTTTGCTAGCCTATTCAAAAGGAACTTCACCTCTAGAATAACAATTGACCCTTCTTTTGTGAATTTTTCTTGCATGGAAATATTTTCGCTTTGGCCACATTACATAATTATTACTCAATTATAGTATGTCATATCAGTTATGAAAGTATTATTATAATAAAAAAAGGTTTATAAAATTATATATAAACATTTTTCCGACTTAATAATTATTCACATCCTCACATAATGTGTAGTGCTTATTTTGTTACACTACTTGGATTCTTGTCATGAATAGTTTATAAATATGAAAACATATAATGAATAGTGGAATGTTTCAGACATGTATTCTAATTTACGGGGTAGGTTTTTTGTCATTAATATTGTCTTCTTTAATCAATCCTTCAACTTTCATGCCTAACCTTCTCTTCTTCATGTTTTCCAAACCACACAACCATTTATAAAGTATTTAAAAGTATGAAAATATTTAGGGCATATTTCTCATTGTGACTTGATATGAATCAAATATTTAAATAATATAATTAAAAAATTAAATTAATAGTTTTTATTTGATAGGGTAAATGCTTTTGAAGCCGAATCTATGAACTAGATAAATGAGGGTTTTGATGAATGGACCCACAACCAAAGTGAGGGTTTTGACAAATGAACCCACAACCAAGAGGGTTTGGAGGATCCCCCAACCTTTATAAAGCATAGCTAAAGGATTTTAAGGACCCCATAACCATAACAAGCATAAGAAGGGTGAAACAAATAAAAAGAGGGTTTTGAGGATCCCATAACCATAACACAAGGGTTTTTAGGATCTCACAACCTTAGTATAAACAATGATGTTACAAATAAATGATATTTAAAAAGTTGATGCCCTTAGATAGGACTTCCCTAAAACTAACACTATAGAATAAGAGTCTATCATGAGTAGAAGGTCTTATGCCCCTAGGAATATTACACAATCTCCATGCAGTTGAGACATAACAAGTGGGATTTTCCTCCAAATCAATCCATTAGTGGCTAAATCATAACAAGTACCTATCCAACACATCCTTAGTAGTTTAGCTACAATGTGAAACAAAATAGGGTTCTAATCCAAGCATGGGTAATATCCTTATACTTTTGGGAAACTCCTTAACCCATAAGAGGCAAGATCAAAATCCTCTACCATCCTCTTTGTTAAGGCAAGTTTTGATTTGGTTTCCTCTATCTACCATAATCAAAATTAGGCAAGACTAAAAATAGTTCCCCACAAGTTTGGTCTTCACAAGATTTTCACCCATCCTCTGTAGACCATGTGAGTAATGAGTGGCCATAAATAATCACTCAAAGAGACCACCACCCATGAAAAGGGATCATCATTTCAAATTATACTCCATAAATCTTTGTGAGTAATCCTCTATCTTCCTCATTATCCTTTAAACCCAAAATTGGCCAAACATGGGCTTCAATAATTTTTATACAAAGACCCAGACCTTGATACCTTACCAAAAATTTGTATTTGCCATAATGTAGAACTGAAATAGGTAGAAAATGTCTATTATTCTTGTTTATTTGTGTAGAATAAATATGGATACCTTTAATACCCACTAGTTCTAATACATTTAGATCTATTATAGTGCCAAGCCCTACAGCCTTCAGGACCTTATCAAAATAACCCTAAGTAGATCCATTCCATGATTATGTTAGGGATCTTGAAATAGTAGTCAAGGGTTGCGAGAAACCAAAGACACATTCCTAGTAATATAATTAGCATTTTTCCATAACTGACTTCCCTTAACGTGATTGTCACTATCATCTACCTTGCTTAGTAGACTCAGTGCATGATCTTTCAATAATAGACTGAATGTGTGAAGCTTATCTATTATATTTATCAAAGATGAGAAAAAAAATTAGATTCTCTATACAGTGGTATGGTCTAATTAATTAATTGCATTATGTTGGATGGATCATCCTTATTCTTGTATTTCAAGAACCATGAACCAGTTTAGGGGATTTTTTTGTGTTTTCCTTCTTCTTCCTCAGAGGATTGGAGGCATTGAGATTTATTTTTCATGATATACATGGGTTGAGTGTCTAAGGGAGATATAGTAGGTTAAAAGTTACTAGCCTTAGATGAATGTGGAAGGTCCTTGTCTTTTACGACAACTTTGTCTAGAGATCTCATATGTGTCTTATCCAAAAGTATCTCTTTTGAGTTCTGAGTAGATACCTTTAGAGTATGCTATTTTAATCACATTTTCTAGGGAAAAAGGTTGGATTGTGTCATTTTAGAGGGTTGGGCATAATCCTATTTTCTTTTCCAATGTTGTTTGTCTTTTCTAAAAATAATGGTATTGCCTTTTTTGATAAAAATTAGACATTTCCTAGTTGGGTGGCCAAGTTTCCTACAATATTTGCATTTTAAAGTAGATTTTTCATATTCTATCTTTTAGATACATTCCCCACTTGAGGATTCTAATACAATGGATTTAGGGAGGTCATGATCCATAAAATTATTGATGCATAATCTTGCATGAACCAGGCAGGTTTTATTTTTTATGGAGGAGTCAAAAGTACTCAAATAACCCATCATTTTGGCTATATTATTGAAAACATTCTCATCTCATAACTCTAGGGGAGACCTAGGAGACATACCCAAATAGGCATGAGATTTATTCTTTCTTGTTCTAGGTCAAAGCTTGGTTTCCTTTTTTTAAAGAGGCTAGACTTACCCAAAAACCAAGGACCTCTAACAAGAATATTTGCATAGTCTTTATATTATTACATCAAATTAGAAATAAATCATTTCTCATTAAGGAGATTACAAGATCCCATTTATGTTTCTATCTCTTTGAATCCCAAAGCCTAAAAGTGTCAATGTTTGGGAAAGCTCCCAAGAATTTCCTAACTAGGACATTGGAAAGACCTGTAGTGCAATTATCTTTGAGAGTATCAGAGATGGAGATTTAGTACCATTCACAAACCTTTGAAATTTTGAGCTCTTGGTTTGGATGGTCTCTTTATATTCCCCAATATTACATTTTATCTTAACAACCAAAGAGATATTGTCAGAGGGGATAGGAAATAGATTCCTCCTAGCCCTAAGAGAATGTTACAAGTTTTTGTCTACAAGGGTTGAAGACATAGCCTATCCCTTTATTGGCATGTGATGATGATAAATAATCAAGTTTTGATCAAATCTATTACTATCCTCTACATCACCATCACCATTTCTACCATGATCATTTGAATTTTGGATTCCCACCCTTGTTTTGCTTGCTCCACTTGTCACCATCACCTAGTATACCACAAAGTTGGGGAACAAAAAATGGGTCATTTTTATAAAAAATTATAAAGGGTGAGCACCCTTTTTAAAATGATTCACACCCTTTTCTTTAAAAAAATGAACCAAATTCAAGACCTACCCCTAAAGGGTGAAGGGCATATGCCCTTTGTAAAGGGTACACACACTTTAAAGTGTGCCTTTTACAAAGGGTGTGTGTCCTAAAAAGGGTGTGTGCCCTTTAAAAATGTCATCCATCCTTTTGTGAATTGTGCGTACCATTTACAAAGGGTGTAGACTCTTATGTAAGAGAATGCACCCTTTATAAAGGACGTAAACTCTTCGAAATCTAATAGCTTTTAAATTCATGAGATTCCCTCCAAAATTGCCTTGTATTTAGGCTTGGAAGATCTTAACCTAGTCCACAAACCTATCATTAATCAACCAACATGACAATTCTAAATTTATATGTTTTTCCATCTTTGAGGACACATTTGAGTAGGCATATTTATTTATGTTTTTAAAATTTGCATATACATACATAAATACATATTATTTATATGAAAGTGATTGTAGTTTATGAATATATTATTTTAATGTTAAATCATTATTTTTAATAATTTATTAATTTTTACAAATCATCCCTCATTAAAGTTCATGAATAAATCATTAAAAATATTTTAATATATTTTATCATTGATAAACCTTTTGTAAAACTTATAACTCCAAAATCTACACATCCTTGGTTGTGTGTGTGTGTGTGTGTGTGTGTGTGTGTGTGTGTGTGTGTGTGTGTGTGTGTGTGTGTGTGTGTGTGTGTGTGTACATACACACACATATACATACGTACATACATATATATACATATACATATATATATATATATATACATACATATACATATATACATACATACATACACACACACACACACACACACACACACACACACACACACACACACACACACACACACACACACACACACACACACACACACACACACACATATATATCTGTGTGTGTGTGTGTGTGTGTGTGTGTGTGTGTGTCTGTGTGTGTGTGTGTGTGTAGTTAAAATCAAAATTTTATGTTAGTACATTTGCAGTTTCAATTTTCTAGATTTCTTGACTTGTAAAATTATTAAAAAAACATATATATTTTGAAAAAATTAAAAAATAAATCTCAACAATATTCAACATTTTATTTATTTATATGTTGAATTTCATACAAAAATTCTTTCATTTACTCTAAAAAAGTGTGTCCATACACATGTAGTTTATACATATAAACTACATTCATAATGTCAAACTTTATCTTCTTGTGTATGTACGTATGTATATGTGTGTGTGTATGTATGTATGTATGTATGTATGTATGTACACACACACACACACACACACACGTACATACATACATACATACATACATATATACATATATATATATATATATATATATATATATATCTGTGTGTGTGTGTATCTATATATGTATGTATGTATGTATATCTGTGTGTGTAGTTAAAATCAAAATGTTATGTTTGTACATTTGCAGTTTCAATTTTCTAGATTTCTTGACTTGTAAAATTATTAAAAAAACATATATATTTTGAAAAAATTAAAAAATAAATCTCAATAATATTCAACATTTTATTTATTTATATGTTGAATTTCATACAAAAATTCTTTCATTTACTCTAAAAAAGTGTGTCCATACACATGTAGTTTATATATATAAACTACATTCATAATGTCAAACTTTATCTTCTTATGTTATCATAAAATTTGTTGTCCAAGTGTCTTTAAATGTCTCTCCAAGTTCAAGTATTTTGATATTTGAAAAAATATCACTTTAAGCCACCACTTTTGTCCCCCATTATTTAAAACTTTAACATATAATAAATACTTGAACAAAAAACCATCCTAATAAAATCATGAATAGACTAACATAAGATATCATGATAGGTGAATTGCTTCTAAAATTTTGGTTTTGAAAGGTCATACATCATAATGTCATTTCATAATTCTTGACACTCATGAATTAATGGTTTAAGGTAGACATTTCTATTTGTAACTTGATGTTTACTAATGTAGACATTAAATCTGAATTATATAGCATCCTAGTCTTGTATACTTGGAAATACCTATCATAGTTGTACCTTTCAGTCATAAGACTTTCTTGATGTTGAAAGGCTATCATCTACTATATGTTTGTACCAAATTTATTATCTCTTAGTTTGACCATATGTTATTCCAATGACTAAGCCTTCTATATTTTTCAAAATGCTCTAAACTTAATCATTATTTTTATTTGTCAACTTTGGACCTAAACCTATTGTTTAACTTCTCAAACACTTTCATCCCAACTAGATGCCAATGTTGATATAAGTGTCCTTGATCCAACTAAGTTTACAATTCTAAAAATTCATCTAATTTATAAATTAAATGTATCCTTATGGTTAGCCTAAGTGATCTATGAACTATATTTTAAAAAGGATTGGTATATATACAATATCAACCCTAATTCATCACATGAAAAAAACATAGATCAAATATAAAAAGGGTAAAAATGAGGAAGTGGAAATGGCCAAGTTATTCTCATAACCCTAATGCACTAAACGTTTCCTACATAGCCCCAATAATAGGGACCTCGAGTTGAAGTAGTTCTCCCTTTATGAAATGCAAATAATTGGATCAAACATGATATGTATCTAAAATTATCTTCATCTAGGCCCTCCTCTTGGTCAAGCATGTAATCTATATGTGATATGTGTAAATTCATATAAAATGTAAATATTGGGATTATTGTCTATTTATTTTCTTTATTATGATAGTGTCAAAATATAAGTGATAGATGTAAAATGCCTTAAGGAACCTTTTAAATAGAATACTCCCAATTTTAGATTTTAAAAATCAATTGCATCATGACTGACTCAAAGAAGGTTAAAATGGTCATAAAAAGAGACCCAAAATAAATGGGAATAAAAAAGAGTCTTGAAACATGTGAGGGACAACAATAAGGTGTGTTCTTATCGTATTAGGGTGTTCATGTCCAAACTCAAAGAAATTGAAAATTGAAAATGCAAGAAGACCAAGGATCCCTATGACTCTAACAAGGATTAACATGGGAGACTAAGACTCTAAAAAGATAGTGAAATCAATAGGAAAGAGTGATAAAAAAATACATAAGACTAAGACAATATGTGTGAATATGGTCTTAATTAAACATTAGAAGCTTATAAATATAAAATCCACAAAAGATATAGTATTTGTGTTTTCTTGACCAAATTTGGGTGTATACACAAATCACATTGACTTTGGTAGTGTAAATTTAATCTGACCAAACATTTTTTTCTACACACATGTTGTGGTCCAAATTGTACCAAGGTTTTATGTAATTTGCAATGTAAATGGGATCAACTTTGTGTTAGACTTGTGTCTTTTTTTCACTAGTATCTAGTTTGACATTATGCATCGATAAAAATTTTGGGACTAAAAACACCAAATTTGTGTGTGTGTGTGTTAAAATAATTATATTTTATTTTATTTAATATTATTTATAAATATATATTTATTATATAAAATATTTAATTATTTTAATATATATTATATATGATATTTTATATTATACTTATTTCAATATTTATGAATATATTATCTTATATTTTATTTTAAATATGTGTGTGTGTGTGTTAAAATAATTATATTAAATTTAAATTTTTATTATTTATAAATATATATCTATTATATAATATATTTAATTATATTAATATATATTAGAATATAATATTGTATATTATATTTATTTCAATATTTATAAATATATTTATATTATATAATATATTTGATTATTACAATATACATTGTAAATATATATTATGATTAATATATTTAATTATATTAATATATATTAGAATATAATATTGTATATTATATTTATTTCAATATTTATAAATATATTTATATTATATAATATATTTGATTATTATAATATACATTGTAAATATATATTATGATAAAATATTATATATTATCTCTATTTCATATATATATATATATATATATATATATATATATATATATATATATATATATATATATATATATATATATATATTTGTTCTCATATAGAATATTATAATTTAACCAAAAAACATATTGTTAGTTGAGAAAATGATGTATGTCATGATTGTCTTACATTAAAAATAATGTTGTAAATGAGAAAATAAAACCATTCTCATTGTATATAATTACATTATAGGGAGTGAAAATTGTGCATTCTCTCTTTCAAAACATAAATACAAAAACTACAACATGATATCATCATCTATCATGATATTGTCACAATCATCATTTATTGAGTCATTTTATGTATCATGTTCATGCATTGACTAATTATTGTATTCATGATCATCCTCACCATATCTTTTAATGCCAAGGCCATTAATTATCATAGATTAGTTATTTACTTACAAAGACAAAATTTAAATAAATATTAAATAAATTGAGGTTAAATTTGTGTTAAACAGTTAATTATAATATTTGAAAATTAAATGATTGTATGAAAAAATTTCAAAAGTTTATAGTGAGTAATGTCTAACCCATAGAATGCATCAATTTTCCATCTAGGAGCTTTCCCTACTTCTAAACTTGCATAGTGGTCCTTAATTTATAGTACATATGATGCTATAAAATCTAATTTTAGGGTCTGCATTCCTTCAATCTATTATATTCAACATCCATTCTAATAGACTACAACAACATAATAGTAAATGATCACAATACAAAGCGATTTTTCATTTACATACTAATAAAAATGTGTAACCTCATTTATGCTCATTTTCCCCATGCGATTAGTTACTTGCATCTCTTGATTAAAAATGAATCACAATGTAAAATTTAATTTAAAATACTTTAAATTTGACAAAAATATGTGATAAATTAGAGGAAACCACATTGTGAATTTTGTCAACATATTACATTCAAGGTATATGCAAGTAAACTTAAATAAATTATAAATGATACCATGAATTACATCAAACATTTTGCATTAGATCCAAAGATATGAAATAAAAGAGGGGTTTTAATAGATTTAATAAATTTAACATTAAAATATAATTCTTGGGGTTTTTACACATTTTTAGGGTTTTATTCAAGTTTATTTAATATGTTTTCCTACATTTTTATTATATGTTTTTCATAAGGTTTTTAGTATAAGTTTTCAATAAGGTTTTGAAGATTTAAGTACACTTTTAAAAAAAATTATTAGAGATAAAAAATGATTTTGAAAGGAAATCAAACCTTAAACAATCATAAATCAAAATAAAAGTAGGAAAGTATCAACCCGAGAGACAATAACAAGACATGTCTAACCAAAATCCCACTAACAATAGTATCAAAGCACTAAAAATAGTTATATGTTTAACCCTAAAATGTTGATCTAAGGTGATTATCATTAACCCTAAATTTAAATTAAATGGGTATGTAGAAATGAAATGGCACAAGGGTGATAATTAGATCTATAGCAGGCCAATTACATGTTAAACTCATATTTAAGCATACACTAAATTTATTATGTTGAGATAGTCTAAATATGGAAAGTAAAATTATGCTAAATATAGAAATGTCAAAGAAGTGATGTAATTAGCTTATTCTAATGCTAATGCAGTTCTGGATCTAGAAGAATAAAAAATAAGACTAGAAGGATATTATAGAATTGTCATCAAATTCTAACTTTAACACTTATGGCACTTTGGACAGTAACATTAGCCTAGGATAGTTACATTAATGTTTTTATTAGGTTTGATGTTAGTGTCTTGTATGGAATACCTACTAGAATAATATGTAACCATCTAGATGCTTTTGGGTTTTGCTTCACCTTTGCTCTAGTACATTCAATTTAGGCCATAGACTATCACTCCTTATGAAATTGCAAAACCCTAGTTCTCCATCATTATAATGACCTTGGAGGAAAATGGGTTAGTGGTCACATGTTATCGAGCTAACCCTAAAGACCCTACTATCACATGGTGATGTCTACATAGCCAATACTCCATAAGAGGGCCTTAGATTCATGTAGTTCTCCCTTTTGTGTTGGCATGTCTATGAATCATAAAATATATGAAGATCAAGTACAATAGTGACCTAGCTTGTGACTTGGCAAATCAAGGTCTTAGGTTGTTGCTTTCATAATTCAAACATATAGATGTGTTATACCTATAACTAGTATGGAAATATGGAAGGTTTATTCAATTGAGTGCTTGATAGAGTGTTTTTGATAAGTTACCTTGGTCTCTTTGGTCTTTTGATAGATTTATAGGTGAGGAATGAATGAGGGTTGATCTTGAATTTATATCAATCCCTTTGGAGTAAAAAGTCATAATAAATAACTTAATCCAAACATAAGGATACATGCCATTTGAAGTTTAGATGATTTTAGGGAAATGGAAACTTACATCAGGACAAGATATTATAATCAATGCTACTATCTAACCCAGATGTTAGCACTATAGGGAGAACGAAAGTAGGTACATGTTCAAAACTTATAGAGATAGAAGATAAGTACATTTTAAACATTATGGGAAAGATATAAGACTTGGGTCATCAGCATAATATTGGTTAGACTAAGAGATATAGGCCAAAGGGTATGAATATAAAGTAGATGCATGACTTATGGATATGTTAAAGGTAAATAACTAAGAGGAACAATCAAGGTCTTAGTTTGTCGTGTGTATAATATTAAGGTGATATATAATCATAAAATATCATCTACACAATACAATAGTAAAAAGACAAAAAAGAAACAACCTAGCATGAAATTAAGATGATCGTAAGTCATATAGATCTTTGACCACCTGCCATTCCTCTACATGATTTAAGGTAGTCTTTAGTTGTTTTAATATCCACCTCCATTGTAATATTTTTCTTTCCTTTTTCTTACATCTTGATTCTTTTGCTAGCTTTGATTCCCAAAAATAATTCATTTTCTATTTAAGACTATCTGACATTATAGTGATACTAACATCATAGTTTTTTATAGTACCCCTATTAATTTAAATGAGTTTTTTTATGTATACTTGGATACCCTTCCTCTAAATTTATATTTTTCTCATTTTATCCTCCATCTAATAAACTTTACTTTTTAAATCCCCAATTATTTCTATTAAATCCCCTCTTTCCTTGTTTAATGCCATATTCTTATAATATTTCTTATCCATTACCTTAGAGATCTAATTTATTATTCATATTATTCAACATGAATTTTAGGGAATCCTTTTTGATATTAACCTTTCTTTCCAAGGAACTATTTTTTTCTAGGTAGGTAGTTCCATTTTTCTCAGAAGTCTTCCTTGTCCATTTCATTTTTTAGAACCTAGAACTTGTTATTGTTCCAAGTTCAAAATATTTTTTCAACCATCTTTCCCTTCAAAATTATCTCCCTATATTCTATGTCCTTATTTATAAATTAAGTAAGACTTAGATCTTGATTGGAAGAAATAACAATGTGATCATTGAAATTTTTAGGTTCCTATGTCAAGACCTAGGAAGATTTTTTAGATTGGTTTCCTATGGTATTATTTTTAACAGCATTATTTCCTTCGAGATGGATGACAATAGATATATATTTATAGGTTTTATACTTTTTATGGGTATTTACAACATCACCATCTATAGGCTTAATAGAGGATTCTAAAGGGTTAATTTCAATAAGCTTGATTTGTAGGTTAGAAATTGAGCCAAAGGCCTAGGCTTTGGCAAAGTGGAAAAGAAGATAAATTAAAGCTTGATGTAGAGGTAAAAAGCATTTATCATGTCTAAAATTAATAACTAATTTCTAAAGAGACATAAGCATATAAAATGGAATGTTTATCAAATTTTTATGTCTAAAATAATTCAGGAAATTAAAATGGTAAGATAGAGTAAATTTGTATCTCCCTTCCAAAGTGACATACCTAATTATCTGATGAATAATTTGTTTCCACAAATTCTAAATTTCAATTTTTGAGATATCCTCCTTTGAACTCGATCAATTTCTCATTTCCTAACATAAAATCCAAAACCTCTTATTTTTTCTCCCTTTTCATTTATAATATTTGATGCCTTCCATGCTCAAGCTTGAGACTTCAGCAATGCTTCCGTCTAACACTAAAAATGAGATATCTATAATAGTAACCTTATTGACATTCAAATACTTTTCAAATTCAATTAATAAGTATGGGTCATATCTAATAATTATTTTAAATTATTTTTTTAATATTTCATGTTTAATAATTATCTTAATGTTGGTCTATTTTTTTACCATTCTATAGTTATGGGTTTAATATGAATCTATCTCCTCTCATGTTTGGTGAAGTGATAAATTTATTTACCCTCCTTCTAGTCTCCTTACCCCTATTCTCTCTTTTTTGGTGAATTTAACATATCTATCTAAGATATTTCCTTCATTCCTTACAACCTCATGATAGACATTTAAGCTCAAACATATAATAATGAATTATCTCATAGTGTCGTGGATCAATCCAAAATGATTAATAAGATCAAAAGAAATTTTGGCATGCTTGATACTATTATTGAAGAACTTCCTTCTATAAATTTATTTATGCCAATGAGTCTCATAATTTATTCCCTTGATCAATAGGTTAATTATTTTTAGTGAGTAAGGTGGATAGATATGACTTCTATCATGACACTTATTCATCTTGAATATGGGTTTAAAATATTCTATACTTTTGAAAATTAACATACCAAATTTTGCTTTCCAAAAACTCAACCCCTTATATTGTGTAGTCTCACTTTTCAAACTATCTAAATTATTATTCGCATTATTATCTCTCATTACTTGGATAACCTCATTAAGAATCTCCATAATTTTCTTCCATTTTTCAAATCCATCATTGAGGACCCCTTTGTTGGTAAACCAACTAGCCACTTTATTATCTTCTCTATACACATGGGTTATCGATACCTCATAAAAGTATTTTAGAATAAATAAATCATGTAATATTAGATTATTTATAGTCCATCTTAGATAAATTTTATTAGAAATGCAGTTTTCAATATTTAAATAATTTCTTTCAATCATTATATGAGTTACATTCATCTCTTTTGCTACTTGGATTCCCCATAAGATGTATTTTGCTTATGACAGATGATTCATCTGAACTCCAACATTTCCCACATGGGATACAAATAAATATCCTATGTTATATTTCTAATTATTCCACCTTCTCCTCCCAAGACTGGATTACCTTAGGAAGCTCCATAAAAATTTAATTTGAACCATCTCATGGATGGATAGGATCATTTAACATAATTGATCTCTATCTTCCTTTGACCTATCTCTAAGTTTTATTCATTTTCAAGGTGCAAATTTGTATTTGGTTTGATTTCATAATCTTTAATCTTCTCCTTCTTCTTATTTTTAATTTCTAAGAAATTTTCTATGATGGAATTTATGATTCTTGAGGCCACTCTATTTACAAGTTACATCTTGTTCTGAAATATCTGAAGATTCATTTCCCACCAAATTCCCCAACAAACATGGGGAAGTGAAAAAATTCATAGCTTTTTAAGACTTTCACTACAAAAAGGTGGCTACCATTGTATGAAGAGATCCAAAATAGAAGTTGGTTATACCCAAAACACTTAAAATTTTGAAAGGATGATTCTCAATGTCTTATAAGCATATGGGAAGTTTAAAAGAAAGAGATGTAGTGATTCCCCATACTTTTGACAAAGCAGACATCTATTCATAATCTAGAAACCTCTTTTCATAAAACTATCAATGGTGAAGATTTTATTTTTGCACTACCACCTAAAAGAAAAAAATTATTTTTGGAATAAGATCTATATCCCATAATTTTTGCTAAGGAAAACCATCTATGTTAACATTGAGAGCTATCATATAACCGTATTTCACATTATACAATCCATCACTAGAATCAACACATATTAATTCATTTTCTATAGCTAACTACTTGATGTGAAAGTTGTTTAGGAGATTATTCAATAATTAAATTTAAAATATGTTTTATTTTCCTTGGTGTATTTCAAATGGTTTTCCTCCTAGGGTTTTTTGCAAATCTATTTAATGTGTTTTTGTAGAGTTATTTAATAATTTTTTTCGTGGGTATTTTTTTAAATTCAAACAATTTGGACAATAAAAATTTAAAATAACATACCTCTATTTTTTTTAGGTTTCCTTGTTTAATTTTCTCTAAAAAATTGTTGGTTTCACCCTTTCTCCATTCCCTTGGTTGTTAGTTTCTTCCTCCTTGATGTTGGTTTCTCAAGATCTTCTCTCTAAAAATAAAATTGAAAATGAAACTAAAGTGGGAGGACATATGGCCTCTCCCAATTCAATATATACCATTTTGGGTTATTTTTTGCATAAATTTAGTACATGTTAGATTTGTATTGAAACTATGTTTATATAAATAGTAATTAGATTATTTAGGAATTAATTAATACTAATAATAATTTTATATATTAAAATAATTAATAAAAAAACATATTTAAATTTAAACTATTCATTTTGATCTTTATTTATTTCATTAAACTATTCAATGGTTATGTACCCTGCATTTACGATTAAAACTAATTTTCCCTTTCTTTTCCTTGTTATATATCTACCACTTGAAAGATCACATTCATTATAGAAATACCACCCTATTGAAATTTCCACTCATAATTTTATCTATCACCTTGACCTTCGACAATTAATTCATCTTCATTAACTTGATCATCTTCATCTTCATCAACTTGATCATCTTCATCTTGTTCATCATGATCTCCAACTTCACCAATTATATCATCTTCAACAACATAATCAATATTTTCAAGTTATTATTCAGGCTATTTTTCATATGAGTCATCTCATTCATTTATGTCAAAAAAAATACTCAAAATCATAGTGTATCATTTTTATAATCAATAACATATATCATCCTTATCTAACATTACAATATATATTGCGAATTATTCTGCTTCTCAAGATCATGATAGAAGAATATCTATGTAGACATAAATATAGTAAAGGATATAAATAAGTAATAGGTATCATATGAAAATTAGTATAAATGTAATTGTAATTAATATGTATTATAATGTTGAGGAAATGCATATGGCTCTTTCCCTTCACATAGTGGTCTAGTAAAATCAGTTAAATAAATATCACCATTAACATCCATTTTGAAAAAACGTGTTATTAGTATAAATGTACCATGTATGTACTTAAACATAAATATTTTAAAACTTATATAATCAAGTTTTATTATTTATTCTATCTTCCTAACTTAGTATAATCTCCCTTGGACCATATACTTGTCGCTTGCACTTTCTCTACTGGCCTATTCAATAAGAATAGCACCTCTAAAACAATAGTTAACCCTTCTTTTGTGAATTTTCCCACATGGAAATATTTTCTCTTTGGCCACATTGCATAATTATTACTCAATTATAGTATTTCATATTAGTTTTGAAATTATTATTATTATAAAAAAAATTAAAATTTATATATAAATATTTTTTCCAACTGAATAATTTTTCACATTCTCACACAATGTCTAGTGCCAATTTTGTTACACTACTTGGATTCTTGTCATGAATAGTTTCTAAATATGAACACATCCAATGAATAATGGAATGATCTAGACATGTATTCTAATTTAAGAGGTAGTTTTTGTCATTAATACTATCTTCTCCAATCAATCCTTCAACTTTCATGCCAAACTTTCTCTTCTTCATGTTTTCCAAACCACACAACCATTTCTAAAGTATTTAAGGATATGAAAATATTTAGGACATCTTTATCATCATGACACTATAATAATCAAATATCTAAATAATATAATGAAAAAAACTAAATTGATATTGATCATATATGTTATAATGATTTTTTGAATATAAATTCACACTAAGATTGGTCAATTTCCATTTCCCAAGCATGTTTTACTCCAATTTATCATTTCCATGTCTAGCATCCCAAATGCATGGTATCTTTGGAAATTTCTCATGGAGATATTCTAATATGTAGAAAACAATTCATGAATACAATGTTTGATCCTTCCAGATGTACTAATTTATTCACAACCCCATTTAATTTCTTTATATACCTCTCTAGCTAAAACATCCATCATGTATTTACTACACCTTCCATTTAAATATCATCAACCAAATGTAATAGTAGATGGACTTGGGATTCCATGAAAGAGGTAAGAAGTTATTTTTCCAATTTGTAAACTATATTTGAAATATTAATTTTATCTTAATCAATCCTTTCTCTAAATATCTATTTTGATTGTAACTACCTATTTTACAATCAACATTAGGAATGCAAGTTATTCTAATATTCTATACAAAATTTATTAAAAGGAAATTTTGAATAATACCTCAAAATTAGAAAGTTGATATAGTGTTATTAGTAGATTAGGGGGAATATTACAAGATTTCATTCTTAACACTAATGAAAATATATGTTGGATCATTAAAAAATTAAAATGTAAAGTTATTAAATTACATATTTAATATAAGGACAAAAAACACGTAAAATAAAATCAATATTTTTACCTTCAAAATATTATGCCCATCATGTATCTTTTGATATGTTAAGTTTCCATCAAGGTTGAATGTTAATTTCATAAAGGATGCATATCCATTTGGTGTCTAAATATCTCACATTATTCGATTCACAAAATTGAGTTTGTCTTTACTTAATATCCATGGAATAATTATTTCAATTGGTCACATCTAGATTTACTCAAATTTTCATATAGGACACCTAGATCTAGATCATATGCATGCATTAATACAACTGTTTAGATCTGATGCAAGCATCTGAGGTCACATAATGTAAAATTCTAGGATCTGAAGATTGTTTTAGGATCATGGTCCAGTCTATTTTAGCCTATATCTACATGCGATAGTAAACCAACTAAGTACAATTATGAACCTATCTAGTTGGTACATTCTAGTCAATATATGAGACACTGATATTGACCTGATTATTGATCGTAGCTGCCTATTTATTTTAGACATTAGTTGTTTCAAACATTATAATTTAACATCATGTTTATTGGCTATGTTCTGGACCATTATTGTTATAGACGATTACACTAATTTAGTTGTATGATGCTTTTATTCTATTTAATTTAGAATTATGTTATTATATTATATTTATTTTTTATCATCTAGATGTTATTGATGTCATATTTGGTGATTGAAGGGATAGGTACATGAGCTAGACTTGGTGGTGTAGACACCTAAAATTGGTTGTTGATAACCTCCAACTAGGCTTTTCACCAATTTCTACCCAAAACACACAACTTGGCCTAAAAACACTAAAACATGCTAAATGATGTGAAACTTCCATATTCAAGTGCCAATTTTGGCTAGAGTATCCCTAAATGAGATAATGCAATTTCTGGGCCAACTAACTTTGATCATTTCATTTTGAGTCAAAATGCCAATTTCGAACCCACGTGTTCTGGATTGCTCTTTCCTATAAAATCTTCTACACAAGACATGTGCCTTTGTTATTTATTTTTGACAACATTCTAAATGGGAATATGCATCTAATGCATCTAACGCAAACTTCCAATTCCAATCCAATCAAATTTAGGACCAATAATAAGGCATTCTGATCAATTTGGATAATTTGTGCACAAGGTGCCTAATCATGCTTAAGAGCTAGTTAACCCAAATCAAGGCCTAATCAAAAATTCCATAAAAACTTGTTGAATACTTATTTTTGGAAATGAATATTGAATATATGCATCATCAAGTGACATCATTTCTTACGAAGACATCCATAGGCCATAAATGCCACAAATATCAAGATTTATGCCCTCCATGCCTCATCAATGCCTTCTATGATGCCCTCCATGCCTTTTAATTTCCCCTTCTTCCAATTCCATGATGAAGATAATTACAAACTTAATTCCAAAAATAGACTTAATCCTCAACCATACATCTCAATCTTGAGATGGACAGTTGAGGTTAATTTTGATCGAATCCAAAAATCTATAAATAAGAGGCCTCACAACATCATTTCTAAGCTTAATTTATGCAAAGTTATAATGTAGGATTGGTTCCAAAAGCTTCATGCAACTAGTGTTACCATGCCAAATTGATTCTAAGCCAAGACAAGCCACAAGACAAAGGTGCCAAGGAGAGATGGAGGTTGTCAAGATTCCATTGATAAGGACTTCATGAGCACAAGCTAAGCAAGCCACCACAACAAGCATTTTAGAGCATCCAAGGAAGGTAAAAGAGTTTTCTTTTGCATTTTAGTTGTGTGTTTCATTCATGATTATTAACTAAGCTATCCCTAGTGTCTAGGTCTAGAGATGTTATGCTATTAGTGTGTTTATTTTATTTTGTTTTCTTTTTGGAACTAACACCATACTAACCATCCTGTCTTGAGTCAAATTTTTAGATCACATAATGATACACCCGGTGGGACTAGACATATCCTACACCTGAAGGAGAAACTTTTGAAACTTTAAAAACTTCATTTGAGCCTTTAAAAATATTGAAAATTGATTTTCTAACTTTATTTTTTCATTTTTGGTTGCCATAGTTTTTACACAATAATTGATGTTGGCATAAATATCGACATCAATTACCTGACTTAACCAACGTCGGTCAATAGAATCGACATCAGTTAGATCTCAATTGCTCATAACTGACATCAGTGATATTGACTGATGTTGGTCACTATGTTTTTCAAAAACATAGACCCAAGAGCTATGTTTTCAAAGTTTCTTGTTTCAAACTCAAAAGGGCTTCAAAGCTAAAGGACATGCTAACAATTTTATTATAGGACCATGTTTAAAATTTGCTCTAAACATGTTTAAATCACCTTTGTATGCTTAAATTTTGATTAGGAACTTTGTTTTGGTGTTTAACAAAGAATTTAGGTGTTTTTAATGAATGTTTTTCAAAGTTTGCACTTAAGACCAAGGGGTCAAATGAACATCACCAAACATTTTATTTGGGTTTAAAATTTAGCACACTTCTCAATTCTTGTTTGCAATAGTTGTTTGATTGGATCTTGTTTAGTAAAAAGAGGAATGTTGTGTGTATGCTCTTCCATTTGTCCCCTATAGGGAACCTTTGAAATCAAAAGTGTCATTCCTATTACAATTATCCTAGTCCAAGGATTAGAAAGAAAGTCATCTAAAGCACTCCCCAAAAACTTGTCAAAGTTTGGGTGATCTTGAAAGTGACCCTAGAGTCTTTCTACTTTCATGCTTTATTTATTTATGTATCTTGACTTGCGAGGGGGAATTCATCCCCTCCCACAAATTCTTTACGAAAGCTTTGACCTAGGGTTTCATCTCCCAGAATTGACTTCATTTGACTCTTTTAGAGTTGCACATGGGACATAGTGGCACTTTCGACATTGCACTACATTGAGCGAATAGTAGGATGTAGTGGCTACAAAAAGGACTAGAACTTTTTTGCAATAATTCGAGTGATACAAACCTAAAATTTGTGCTTTTATTTTACACTATTTGGCATGAAAGTCATTGTGTAATTGATTCCCCTAGTGACATTCAAAACTTGATAGTTTAGTCAACCTCACATGCCATACCCTTATTAGGATTTGGATGATTATACTTAGTGTATTTTTTGTCATTTATCTTACTTGGTGTTTTTGAGACTAAAACTTATTTATTTGTGTATAAACTATGTCAAAACCATTTTGTCTAAATGTCACTCTTTTGTCTAAAGAGGCATTATGCTGGCTATTTTACACCACACTTATGCCTTGAATTTTTTTTTAAACTTGTTTATGTGTGTGCCATTTGAGTTGCAGAGGGTAGCTTTATGCTGTCCAAATCATGTCACACCATTTTGCCTTTGAGTCTTTGAAACATAGTATTGAACACAATATTCGAGTATGCTTATGTTATTAGGTTGCTCAATTTATTTTAAGACTTGTTTACCATTATATCAAAAACCATTTGTTTCAAACCATTTTGTGTATACCATTTGGACCATTGTCTTGTGTTGTCATGTTTTCCAATCTTGTCTAGCCTATTTGGTAAAATCTTAGTTTTTAACATTGAGTTTTCAATTAGCCTTGTCAAGTTTGGATCCAAACATTGATTGATTTTTGTTTAAGCCTCAATTCATAGGTTTAATATATAGATCTTTCTCTTTTGGGTTGCATAACTTCAATTAATCGGTTACCCAAATTTGAAAACTATTGATGGTTTGTTTAAATGCCTATCCTTATCATTATTTGTGCCTTTATTTTGGAAATCATAGTTTTTCTCAAAGAGCCATTTATCTTATGCCTTATGCTAACTGATCATTTTTATGTTTGATTTTGTGTGTTTATGTTTGTTTCCAAACCTGTTAGATTAAATTAAATCACATCATGCCTATTTGTTTGAGCCTAGCTTTTGACTCCATGTTTGGACAAAAGACCTAGCAACTCAACTTTTCCCTTTCCTAGTTTAGACCTTATTTGGATCACTTTGACCTAAACCTTTGACATGATGGTTTTTATTCAGATGCTTGACCTTTTATGCATATGAAATTTGACAATTAGACATTTGACGTTAGATTATTTTATGCCAAATCTTAGCACAAACCATTTTGGAGATATAACTCCACTTTTAAACCAAATTGGAGATATAACTCCACCCCTTCAACCAAGTTAAACTAAGTCTAAACCATTCGTCCTTTGGACATAATTTTTTAGAGTTTGCAAAACTCTAAGCCTTTTTGTTTTAGATCTTTCATCATTTATGTGGATATGTCTAACTACACTTATGGTGGAGTCACTTACAATCTAAATTATGATAGAATGGTTACACAAAATAAATTTTATGGCTTTTGTCAAGACACCAATGATGCTAATATGGTTTGTGACATAGATTTATATCTACCTCATATTAATCATTCATGAGAATAAAGTCACGAAGAAACTTACGATCCAACTCAAGACCTTGATTGGTATGAAAACACTTGTGAAGATGACTTTGAAGACCTGACTCCAGATAATGTTGTTTGGGATATGAATCCATACCCTCTTTTCAAAAATTAGTACTTGGAACATAATCAAGAACTAGTTTATGATCCAACTCATGACTGGGATGATATGGTTTATGAGGAAGACTTAGATGCTTTTACTTATACAATAAATCAAGTTTCATGACATTCTTTTGTTATCTGATCATTGACTACCCCTAACCCTCCTTTGGATTATATAAGCTATCAATCTCTGCAATATCCAAGGAATACCATTACCATTCCTAGACCTAGTCCTTTAGCTTGTGTGAGCAATCATGCTCCATAACACCCTATCATTACCATCTCAAAACTTTGTCCTTTGGCTCATGCAAGCAATCATGCTCCCCAATACCCTATCATTATCTAAATATAAGTCATTCCTCATCTAGTACCAATCCCAACCAAACCTAATTTCATCCAATCATATGAAGACCAAGTTGTGTTTAAAATTGGTATTTTCCAACTCATTGGAAACCAAAGCCAAGATAACCAACCAATCCAAGATATTTTTGTTGAATCAACCATTTATGATAAGTCAACTTGTGATGAATCACCTATTGATCATATACCAATTATCGAGGAGTCTCACTTTGATGAGCCAATCTTTATTGAGTCACTTCTTAATGATTATAATCACCTTTGGGAAAATCATTACCTCGACCATGTGCATATTTTTCAAGAGCCTCCTATTGACAAGCCAGTCTCTGAGGAGTTATCTTTTGACCTTTTTTCCATCCTAGAGCAGTCTCACTTTAACAAACTAGTTTTGTGGATCCCATTGTGCCATCACAGGCTATTACTTATCCAAAACCAAGAATTCAACAAGACATCATTGTAACAGAGTACCCATCAGATGAAGAGTCAAAGTTAGAGTTAGGTTTTATTCTTGAACTGACATCAAATTTAGCATCAAAATTAGAATCAACATTAGTTATGACATCAGATTCAAAGTCCCTTGAGTTAGAATCAGATTTAGAAGAAGAATATGTTCATGACTGTTACAACATTGGTTATGCATGCCTCACTAATCAATTTGAATACATTTGTGATCCTTCTATGGTTTTTGATTATGAGTACTTTAGCATCAACACAAGTTCTCCTAGTATATTCTATGAGGATTATGCAGCCTTTCCCCATTCTATTACCATTCCATAGGTCATTACAATAAACCAATATAGCCATCTTATTGACATTCCATCTCTCACAAGTGTCGATTGAGACTAACAAAATCACATTTTGTTGAACTACATATATGGTGACATAGTAGTTGAAAAAGAGAAAGAAGGCTAAGACAAGATTCACGTAGTAGAAGAACACTCTCCTAGTGATACCTTTTTGAAGGTGTTAGGGGATAAGCAAAGATCAAACTCAACCTCTTCTAGTGATACTTTTTCAAAAGTGCTAGAAGATAATCAAAGTCAAAAGCAAATGTTCATTAGTGAAACCTTATCAAAGGTGTTATAGGACAATCAAGACAAATTCATTGTTAAAAACCTCTTTGAGGCACTATTAACTGAGCACAAAATTTATTCACTACTTGATGAAGACAAAATCAAAGATCAAATCAAAATAGCTTCTAATCTATAGCCTAATCAAATGGTAATTACTCCCAAGATCAAATAACAAAAAAATATGGTTGTCCTATCGAGAGAAAAATTATTCAACCCCACCACAACCAGAATTATATAAAATCTAGCATCAAAAACATTACTTGTGACTAAAAGTCCTCATCTTCATTTGTTTTCCCACCATTATACATTCCATTATCATCTACCATTCCATTTCATAGTCAAACCTACCATCCATTATTTGTCCCTATTTACCATCCATGGTCTAATTTTCCTTTACAAAGGCTACAAGGATACCTTGTCTCAACACTTGAATGAATCAGAATCAATGACCAATAAAGATCACAAAAGCATTCTTGGTAACCAAACTTATAGGCCATTTTTGACAAAGCAGTTATTTAGATAAGGTGTGGGCTAGCAATTAACATGATCAAGTATTTTTTTGTATCATTTGTTGATTAGGATGCACATTTCCATCTCAACAAGAATAATAGAATCATATGCCATTTTACCATACCCAGGCCAAAAACATGTACCATGCCATTGCCATTGTTACATATCCATTTGCCACTGTTAAAGTACCCAACCATTTACCCCATCACTTAGGGGCAATCCTCCTACCATTTATCCAATATATTAAAAACCATCATTATCCGTAGCAAATACCATGCCATCCTATCATTCCATTCCTATTTAGACCAAAGCCTATTTTTAGTCACCCTATCCAATCTTGTTTTGATCTTGGTTCATTTGGTTCTTCTCACACCTTTTGTGGGGGGATTCCAATAAAGTTTCAACAATAAATTAAATCTATGTTTAAATTATAGTCTATGAAAGTATTGTGACAATTGATCTAGCAAGATATCTTTCATCCTATCAAGTTTATTTATATGAACTTGCTTATAACCGCATATGGGCAAATCAATAACTCACTAGTCTTGCTACTAATTATAACTGCCTATGGGCAAATTAGTATCATTAACCTATGTTTTTGTATCTTAATTATAACTACCTATGGGAAAATTAGGGGCAACAATTGTTTATCATGCATTATCACATCACCTTGCCTTCATTATTTTCATTTGACTAGCCATTTGCCAGATTTGATAACCTGTTGGGACCTAGTTAGTTTTCCCTATCTTTTGTGTGGATGGAATTACTATGAATTGAGGTTATTTAGGACTATATGGGTCATGCTCAATTCATGTTGAGATCACCTCAGTCTCCCTTTCCATTTGCTCTCACTATTTTGTGAGTAACTTAAGCTAAATGCTCTCACCGTTTTGAGAGTAGGTATCTTGTCATTCTATAACAAGTTAAGATACCTCAAAAAATTTTAAAAAAATAAAATATTTCAAAAATACAAAAATATTTATCTTGTTTAAGCCTAGTCAGTTATCCTTGATCCACCTAACTGGGGCATTGTCATTTTTAAGACACTTTCTTTTACTTTCAGGCTTTTTATTTGTTTGTTTATTACAGGTTGTTTGTTTATTTATTTGCCTTTTTGTTTGTTTATTTAGTTGCCTATTTGTTTTTTTTTAGTACTGTTGCCTCGATTCAATCTATATGTGTTCATTGGGTGATTCCTTATGCACATTATTCTTGAGTCTATCCATATTTATATGCCAATATTGTCATCATGTTCTTTATCATTGGTGCATTATTTTCAAGTGTTTATTAGATCAGGAGTCAGTCCATATGCATACTAAGTCTTCATGGTGTTTTATCATAAAGCCTACCATCACATCCTATATCAAAAATTAGTGTCATGAAGGTCTACAATCAATGGAGCTGTAGAGTTTTCTCCTTGGCACCTTCATAAATCCTTCCATCCCACCCTTGATTAAATTAACCCAATGACCATTCTAGTTGTATCATTGTTAATCAGGATGAGCATCTCTTTATTGACAAGTATAATTGAATCATTCTATTGATCAATCTCATTCTTCTATTCATGTCTCTCATCATTTTGTGCCCACTCATATTTAATCTATATTCTAGGTTATATCCTTGAGTTATGCTTGTTAATTAGCCCTACCTGGGACACAATCATCTTTTGCCAATCTAGGTCATTTTCATGATTATAACTACCTATAGGCAAATCATTATTTGGACTTTTATTCCTAATTATAACCACCTTTACGCAAATCAACATCTTTTTTACATCAATGCATGCAAGCATTTTCTCATTTGGATTAATCTCAACCATGGGTTAATTCCACCTTTATTCTTATTTCTATTTGAGGGACCATCCATCAACAAATGTGATGACCACTCTCTCAAGGAGGCATCATTATAGGCTTCCCAAAAACTATTTGGTGCATTCTTCTTCGACCATCATCATCTTCTTTTTTGGCATACAAGCCATTTCTTATTCTTTGAGAAGATGTTACTGTACTTATAGCTTGTAACACCTTCCCAAATAGGGGCAAATTATAGACACCTAAAATTGGTTGTCGATAACCTCTAACGAGGATTTTGACCAATTTCTACCCAAAATGCACAATTTGGCCTAAAAACACTAAAACATGCTAAATGATGTGAAATTGACATATTAAAGTGTTGATTTTGGATAAGGTATCCCTAAATGGGATAATTCAATTTATTAGCTAGATAACTTTGATCAGTTCATTTTGAGTCAAAATGCCAATTTTGCACCCATGTGTTCTGGACTACTCTTTCGTATCAAATATTTTGCACAAGACATGTGCCTTTGTTATTTTTTATTAGAAACATTCTAAATGGTAATACGCATATAATTCATCTGATGCAGACTTCCAATTCTAATCTAGTCAAATTTAAGACTAATAACAAGGCACTCTGATCAATTTGGGTATTTTGTGCACAAGGTGTCTAATCATGCTTAAGAGCTAGTTAACCCAAATCAAGGCCTAATCAAAAATTCCATGAAAACTTGTTGAATACTTATTTTTGGAAATGAATATTGAATATCTACATCATCAAGTGACCTCATTTCTTGGGAAGACATCCTTAAGCCATAAATGCCACAAATATCAGGATTCATGCCCTCGATGTCTCATTAATGCCTTCCATGATGCCCTCCATGCTTCTTAATTGCCCCTTCTTCCAATGCAATGATAAGGATAATTACAAACTTAATTCCAAAAATTGAATTAATCCTCAATCACACATATCAATCTTGAGATGGATGGTTGAACTTGATTCTGATTAAATCCAAAAATCTATAAATAGGAGGCCTCACAACATCATGTCTAAGCTTAATTTGTGAAATGTTATAATGCAAGATTGGTTCCAAAAGCTTCATGCAACTAGTGTTACCATGCCAAATTGATTCCAATCCAAGCCAAGCCACAAGCCAAAGTTGCCAAGGAGAGATGGAGGTTGTCAAACTTCCATTGCCAAGGACTTCATGAGCACAAGCTGAGCAAGCCACCACAACAAGCATTGTGGAGCATCCAGGGAAGGTAAAAGAGCTTTTTTTCAATTTTAGTTGTGTGTTTAATTCATGATTGTTAGCTAAGATCTCCCTATTATATAGGCCTAGAGATGTTATGTTATAGTCTGTTTATTTCATTTTTTTTCATTTTGGAACTAACACCATACTAACCATCCTCTCTTGAGTCAAATTCTTAGATCACAGGTGGTAGATTTTTAGTAGCTTGGGTAAATAATGAAGAGGTTATGAATATTTTGAAGAGATCCTAACATGTAAATAAGCCATGTAGAAGTCCTAAGCCATCACTATTTTACTTATTACTATTTATTAATTGATTTCATGATATTTCTTCTTTTATTTGTGTGTTTTAACATTGTGCGGGATTACTTGTGTTGTCATCACATATGTGGTAATTTAGTGTTTATCTATATCTTTGATGTTTTGTAATCACCTTGGCTATTTTATTAATATTTTTGGCAATGCTAGTTTTTATTTTATAATCCTTGTGGATGTCATGAATGTGACTATCATTATTTAACCTCAGTATTATTATTTTACTAAATTAATATGACTTAACTAATATTACAAGCTGAGTGTTATTGCTTGGACTTGGAGAATTTTTTTGTGGTATTTGTGACTTATAATCCACATAAATCTTAATGTAACCATGGTGATAATGGTTTCATGTTGGGGTCATTATCCTATTACCCTACATGGATCGACTTAATTCATTATGCATAATTATTATGTCAAGATCTTGGTAAAAGGGTTGATAATTAAAATATTCATTTTGGATCTTCCTCCCACTCCACCAGCTTGATTTGTCTCCATTTAGTTGTGTGCATTATCCTGATAGGTGTATGATGTAACCATCTTAGCAAGACTTAGCAAACATTAAGTAATTTAAAGAGGGGTTGACAAGTAAAGTTAGAGCTAGGCTGGGAAAGGAATGATGGTAATTTTGGGAAGCCACGGTGGGGGTAAATTACTAGGGATGGCTCCTTAAAAGAGGCAAAAAAATAATATAAGTGAGGAGAATGCATGGAATTAATAGATTTTCTCCTATGGCGGCCTTCCACAACCTACAAGGTAAAGAGGTTTTACTCTCCTATACGTTATTATTTTGATCTACGTTGTTGGTATTATGCCATCGAGTTATAATGCACTTGTAACCCTATTAAAACATTATTATTCCAATTTTTTTGACTATGGGTTTATTTATTGAGTTGTATTTACCTAATTCAATTTAGGGGTTTCCATTTTGATCTATGGGAGTTGTATATAGACATTGCATGTCCATTATAAAGTCTCATGACTTCATGGTGGACCTACAATGTATTAAAATTAAAATTTCCTCCTTTATGGATTCATGGGGTTCAGTTTTTAATTGTTGTTGGTTATCGTGATATGGGGATTTTATAAATTTTATGTGAATATAATTTTGATCATGTTTAAATAAATAAAGATTATGTAAATAAGAGATGACATGAGCTTTTATGGAATGTGTTTGTGCCCAAAATTGCACTAAAGCAATTGGGCTCTTGTCAAATGTAAATGCCCAAGTCTTTAGCTAAAATTTTTCTTTTAAAATGTTCATGTTAAAGGTCAAGTTCATGTGACAATTGGTTAAGTCCTAATTTGGTCTTTGCTTGGTGAATGTGTATTTCCCTTATACTTTTTTAGGATTTTTGCATGAACACAATGTCTGACTAGAATAGGTCTTTTGATTTTTTATTAGATAAAAAGTTTGAAGACTTATTTCCATCAGAAATTTTATCTACTAAAAAAATTCCAAAGGAATTCAATGTCTTGGCCAAGTCCCATTTGCATCAATCTAAAAGTTTCACAAAAAATCTAAAGAGACATTTATTTCAAACATTTTATCCATGAAAAAAATTCTGAAGGGCACTTGTCCTTCGGGCATTTTACCCATGTAAAAAGACTAAAATAAATGTAGAATCTTATTTTTTTTTGGCCAAAATGTTTCTGCAAAAAATTTGAAAGGCACTTACTCTTTGACAAAAGTGCAAAGGTATGATTTTTTTGGCAAAAGATCAAAGTCCAATTCCTTTAGGAAAAGTGTAAGTTCCAATTGTTTCAAACTTTTTATCCATAGAAAATAGTCTGAAGGGCATTTTCCCTTTAGGCATTTTGCTTATAGAAAAAAACCTGAAATATAAGTTTAAATTCCTTCAAAAAAATGGAGAGTCCTTATTTGCTTTGGACATTTTGTCCATGGAAAAAATTTTGAAGGGCACTTACCCTTCAGGCATTCCTTTCTTTGGCAAAAGTGTAAGCTCAATTTCTTTAGAGAAAATGGTAAGTTCAATTTTTACAACAAAAATATTTTGAACAAAATGTCTGAAACAATTATCCTGATGATGAAAAAATGCCAAAGACTCATGTTTTGCAAGAAAAGTGTAAAGGTCAATTTCTTTAGGGAAATTGTTTTGGATAAAATGTGTAAAATGATTCCCCTGATAAATAAAGGGCCTAGGAATAGAAGTGTCAAAGTTAAAAGCTCAAAAAAATTGTTGTGGGACAATTGTGTTGAAGATAGAGAAGCTGAAGACAAAAAGCCTAAGACAATTATTCTAAAGACCAAAGGGTCAGTGAAAGTAGGAATGTTGAAGACAAAAGATATGATAAGTAAAGTCCTAATGAATTTTTTGAATTTGCATAGGTGATGGGCTTGTAGGCATCATTGGCAGGTGTTTAGATATCAACTTTAAACCATAAAAGGTAGCCATTAAGGTTCAAATGTTCTAAGATAGTCATGTGAGAATTAATTTTAGGCCTTGTAAACTATCTATTTGAGTTTAAATGAATTCAAATCTACATTGCACATTAACATGAAGTAGGATGATTAGACAGTGCATGATCAAATTTGAATAGTCAAATGAACCCAAGACCGATGCAGGCATAACAAGTATTGACCTCATAGGGCATGATTAAAATGTTGAATGAAGATCCAACAATGTGAGTGGATATTTGATAGTTTAATAATGCAAAAGATGTAGTGAGATGTTACCACATGGTGTGATAGTTCTCAATATAATAAATATTATTTTAAACGGATGTAGAAATCCCATGGCGCTGCCAAATGTCACAACCTTAGGGTTGAGTGTAGATAGTATCCAATGATGTTCTACCACTCAGATCATGATCTAATGAAGTGTATTCACCTATCTAAACAAAATGTGATGGCAAGCAAAGAGTCAAAGCAATATAAGATCCTTTAAGGAGATATGAGGAGGATAAGTGTCAAGCCCTTGATGATCGACCAAGCAAATTAATGGTTCATGGTCAATCATGCATCCAGTAAATTGATGATATGAATGAGGTATTTTTGAAAAGGAAAAAGAAGACATAACCTAAGCTTTATACTCTTCATCTTCTTTTCTTGATTGAGTTCCTTCATGGGAAAGATATTATAAGTTTACAAGATCAAGGTGAGGAGCCACTCCAAGGAAGATCTATAAGCAGCCATAAATCAAGAATATTCCAATTCCATCATCATAAGATAATGGAATTTCTTTGGTATGAATAGGAGAAAGGTAATTGTCCATAATATTCTAGATTTATCATCTATTAACAAAAAATCATCTCTAGGTAGTTGCACATGAGGACAAAGTATATTTGGCTCCTCAAATGAATATTCTCTTTCTAGTTCATGTGTAATGCATCTCCCACCATGAAAATAAAAGGATATGCTCCATGTCTTCATCATTTCTTGAGGCAGTTACAACAATCATTTTCCTTTTAGTTACATGAAGATTTTAGGCATGGCAAGGGAATATTTTCTAGTTGGAAGCATCTTGGTAGACTTGAAAGTTATCTTTTTAATTTTGAAAGTTGCAAGCCATAGCTTTAGATTTGAAAATGTATAAATAGAGGTCTTCTCTTTTATTCAAGGGGTTGGTTATCCATTGCATTGGTCATTGTGATCATTGTTGTTGGTTTTGGTTCTTCCTTAGTATAAGCTCTTACACATTTTGGGACCACTAGTGTGTGCATTTTATCTCTCTTGTTAAGGTGGTTGCAGTTGTATAGCCATTAGCAAGCTCTAATAACATATTTATATGTCTCCCCTATCCAACATGTAACAAATCTACCAGGCTTGTCCCCATGGCAGCATTTTGAAACACTGATGTGTCTAATATTTTCTTACAAAGTTAGTGAAAGTGTTTGTGGTTCTCTATTATTTTCTATTGATCAAGTGAAATAATATGTCTTTCAAATGTTGTTGATCATATATCTTACTCTATGATCATTATTGGTTGTCATCTTGGGTTTAGATTTAAATTATAAATCCCTTTTTACATTGTATTTGGGAATATGTTTTTGAATAACTTGTTAGGGCACCCTAGGTTTATAGATTCAATGGGAAGAGGTAGGTATATTCTAGTTTCAGTGTATGTTCTAAGATTTTAAGGATCATTTAGGTATTTAAATTTCATTGGCACCAATAAGTGAAAAACACTCTTGATATTTCTATTAGTTGGCATTTAAAGTGTTATGCATCTTTGCAATAAGTGATGGCATGAATGTTGAAATAATCCCTACTAATTGAAATCCACTAGCACATTACAATTCCCTTCCACTTTTTAGAATCATCTAACTCATCCTACCCTATCCTACCCTACAAATAATATGCCCTTTACATATCTTGAGTATTATTTGCTAGCAGATGCATAAATATTACATAATTAACACATGTGTATGTTTTGTGCTTTAAACCCTAGCATTGCAATCTTTTATTTATCCCTTGTGTTGTTGAATATTCTTTCAAATGAAGGTTGAAATAACATTCAAATTTGTCTTTCAATAGCTTGTGTATGATCTAGTGAATTTATGCATTCCATGTGACAACCTTTCCTTGGTGGAGTGTACAATTTTGGTTGTTCCCTAGTTAAATGTCAAGTTTTTTAGTAATCCTCATGGAGGTTAAATTGTAGGATCTCTCCATGTGAGTAAGCTACCCTGTAGGTCCTCTCTCCTTGGTTTAAGTAGAGCCAAAAGTAACAAGGAGCTAACCATACCCTTTTTAGGTGTCTCTCAGTCATTTTATACATTTGGTCTAATCTTGATGCAAAACCCTTCCCCAGCTACAATGACATTCTAGTGGGTTTTTCATCTTTGTTTTCCATTTTCTTTAAGTGTGAAAGGCTAAGTGTATGAGGTGTTCAATTAGGAACCAACACTTTACTGGCACCATTATTGGGGACAATTCTTGGCACCCATATTACTAAGGACTCTTGCAAAGAGTTGTAATTATTTCAAGATTGAAGGTTCTTTGCTTGTTATTTTCTATAGTTAGACTACCTTGGTTGTCAATGTTATAGCATTCTACTAAGGATGTGCTAGGATTTGAGATATTTGACAAATTGGCATCTACTACATTTATTGCAAAGAGATATTAAAGATACATGTTGGAAGGTGCCTTTTTCACTTTTGAACACTATTCTAAAAAATTTAGTGTCTTTGCATTGTATCTCATCAATAAGCTTCAATAAGTTTAATTTCAACATGTATCATAATCAATTCATTAATTTTTATATTCTATAATTTTGATTCTAGTAGTGACTCCATTTTTATCATTTGATTGATTGGTGTGACAAGTGTTTCCTCCCACATCCCCCATGTGATACTACTGAACTAAGTGACAAATATTCATATGAAACTGAGTATGTGTTACCCAAATATGAGATTTTTATGTTCAATTGTCAAAGTCTCGAATGTAAGTCTTATACCTCCATGGAAATGGTGATTGATATTACTAATGATTAGTTTTGGAGTGCGGTCAAGAGGATCCTAACATATGAGTTTGCTTTTGATGATAGTATAACACAAGTATATGATTTGCCCAATCATGATGTAATTGAAGATCCAAAGTGTGCTCTAATATAAGTACTAGACATGGGTGTTGAATTGGGTGACTCTATTGGGAGTGTGGACATTATTGAACAACTAGTTTTTCTTGATACTAGGTTTGAAAATAAAGATGTTGTTTATAGAATGTCATTCATTGAAGATGGTGTTATCTTTTATGCTCCTAAATATGAATTTTTTTAGACTTCTTTCAAGTAGTACTTCAAGTGCACGAATGGCATTGCTAATCATGGTGCACTCTTCCTTGGTGCTCACCTGATTGAAGCTGAGAAACAAGTTTATTTATAGTTTCTAAAAATGTACCAAGATCTTTTAGCATGGTATTATCCATATTTGAGATCATGTAAAGAGGATTTGTTCTAGAATGTCATCTCATTATAGCTTAGTAGACATACTTTCAGGCATGTGCATAAATTGGTTTACTTCATCTTGGCCACCAAGTTATTAGGAGATTTAAATAAATTAAGGGATGTAAGAATTCTAGAACCACTAGTTAATGGTGAATATCTGAAGCATTTCCCCAACTGAGCATGAAATAATGTACATAATTATATAGTCTTGTTGTGTTATTATTTTTTTGCCCAATTGCTTTGGGTCTTGTTTAAATAGTTTTTTATGTTATTTTTGTTGTGTGTTCTTTTCCATATCCTCCTGATATGTTTTGTTGAGTCTTCATGAATATCTATCAAAAATTGCTAAGTCTTGACTCTGTAGCCTAATGTATCAAAAACTAGTCTTACATTTTAGGGATCTTTATACACTCATAAGGGGTATGTATCCCTAGGTGAGAGCTAGTGTTAGTGACCAAAATTTCACTGAAGAAATTGAGCCCTTATCAAATGTAAATTCCTAATTCTTTAGCCAAATTCCTACTTTCAAAATGTTCATGTCAAAGGTCAAGTTCATTTGAAAATTAGCTAAGTCCTAATTTGGTCTTTGTTTGGTGAATATGTCTTTCCCTTAAAATTTTATGAGATTTTTGTGAGAACACAATGTCCAACTGGAATAGGTCTTCAAGTTTTTTATCTTGAAAAAAAAATTGAAGACTTATTTCCATCAAACATTTTGTCCACTACAAAAATTCCTAAGGAATTTAATGTCTTAGCCAAGACCCATTTACATCAGGCTAAGTGTTTCATAAAAAATCTGAAGGGTCATTCTTTCAAACATTTTATCTATAACAAAAAGTCTAAAGGGAACTTGCCCTTCAGGCATTTTTCCTATGCAAAAAGCCCAAAAGAAATGCAAAGTCTTATTTCATTTCATCCAAAACATGTTTTCAAAAAATATGAAGTGCACTTACCCTTCGACAAAAGTGCAAAGGTTTGATTTTTTTCAGAAAAAAGAGTTATGTCCAATTCCTTTGAGAAAAGTGTAAGGTCTCGTTGTTTTGAAATTTTTGTTTGTAGAAAAAATTTTGAAGGGCACTTTCCCCTCCGGCATTTTTCCCATAGAAAAAAGCCCAAAATAAATGTCTAAATTCCTTTGAAAGAATGGAGAATCCTTATTCATTTTGAACATTTTGTTTGTGGTAAAAAGTCTGAAGGGAACTTTCCCTTTGGGAATTTTTCCCATACAAAAAGCTCAATGAAAGTCATTTCTTTGACAAAAGTGTAAGCTTAATTTCTTCAAAGAAAATACCAAGTTCAATTTCTACGATGAAATTATTTCAAACAAAATGTCTAAAATAATTGTCCCAATGATAAAATGTTGAAGACTCAAGTTTTGTGGGAAAAGTTCAAAGGTCAATTTCTTTAGGGAAATTATTTTGAATAAAATATCTAAATAATTATCTTGATAAACAAAGGGCCTAAGAGCAAAAGTGCCAAAGATAAAACCCCACAATAATTTTTGTGGGATAATTATGTCGAAGATAAAGAATTTGAAGATAGAAGGGCTGAGAAAATTATTTTGAAGACCAAAGGGCTAATGAAATCATGAATGTCAAATACAAAATATCTAATAAGCAAAGTCCTAATGAAATTTTTGAATTTTCATAGGTGACAAGATTGTAGGCATCATTCACAGGGATGCAAACATCAACTTTAAGTCATAGAAGGTAGTGGTTGGGGTTCGAATGTTCCAGTATAGTCATGTGAGCATAAATTTTAGGCCCCATAAAGTATCCATTTAAGTTCAAATGGAGGCAAATCTATGGTGCATGTTAATGTTAACATAGAATAGGATGATCAGATAGTGCATGATCAAATCTGAATAGTCAAAAGAACCTAGGACCAGCGTAGGCATGAAAAGTGTCAAGCTCATGGGACATGATTAAAAGTTTGAGTATATTTTGAAGATCTAACTATGTGAGCAAATAGTTGATAGTTCAATGAGGCCCAAGATCTGGTGAGTTACTACCATATGACATGATAGAATTAAATGCAATAGAGATTATTTGAAAGGGATATAGAAAGCCCATAGGGATACCAAATGTCATAACCTCAAGGATAAGTATAGATAGTATATAATGACATTCTACCCCTTGGATCATGATTTGATAAAATACATTCACCCACCCAAGCAAAATAAAATGGCAAGCAAAGAGTTAAAGTAGTCCAAGATCTTCTAGGGAGATGCAAGGAGGATAAATGTTAATCCCTTGATGAGTGACCAAGTAAATCAATGGTTCATAGTCGATTTTGCATCTATCATATAGATGACATGAATGAGAGCAAGATTTTGAAAAAGGAAAAAGGAAATATAACCTAAGTTTTGCATTCTTCAACTAATTTTCTTGACCAAGCTCCTTCATGGGAAAGATATTGTAGGTTTACAAGATCCAATTGGGCCTCTCCAAGGAAGATCTCTAAGCAACCATGAATCAAGAACATTATAATGTCATCATCACAGGCTAATGGGATTTCTTTGGCATGTATAGGAGAAAGGTAGTTATCCAAAAGATTCCAAATTTACCATCAATTAATAGAAAAGCATCTCTAAGAAGTTGTACATGAGAACAAAGTCTATTTGGCTCCTCAAACGAATATGCTCTTTCGAGCTCATGTGAAAGGAATCTCCTACCTTTAAAATGAAAAGATATGCTCCATGTCTTCATTTCTTATAGAGGCAATTGAAATAATCATTTTCCTTGTAGTTACATGAATATTTTAGGCATGTGAAGGGAATATTTTCTAGCTGGAAGCATCTTGGTAGACATAAAAGTTTGATTTGTAATTTTGAAAGTTACAACCCACAGGTATAGATTTGAAAATTTATAAATAAAGGGCTTTTCCTCTATTCAAGAGGTTGGTTGGCCATTGTGTTGGTCATTGTGGTCACTATTGTTGGTTTTTGGTTCTTCTTTACTATAGGCTCTTTCACATTTTGGGATCACTACTATGTGCATTTTGTCTCTCTTTCTAAGGTGGTTGTAATTGTATAGACATTAGAAAGCTCTGCGATCATCTCTATATGTCTCCCCTATCCAACATGGAGAAAATCCACTACGCTTGTCCCCATGGCAGCGTTTTGAAACACTGATGTGTGTAATATTTTCTTGAAAAGTTAATGAGAGTGATTTTGGGTCTCCTTTATTTTATATTAATGAAGTGTAATAATATGTCTTACAAATATTGTTGATTAGATATCTTAGTCTATGCTCATTACTGGTTGTGATCTTAGGTTTAGATTTAGATTATAAATCCCTTTCTACATTGTATTTGGGAATATGTTGCTGAATAACTTGTTAAGGCAACTTAGGTTCATGGATTCAATGGGAAAATGTAGGTGATATTATATTTTTAGTATATGTTCTAGGATTTCAAGGATCATTTTGGTGTTTGTATTTCATTATCACCAATAAGTGCAAATCACTCTTGGTAGTTCCATTATCCTGTATTTAAAGATTTTTGCATCTTTACAATAAGTGATGGCATGAATGTTGAAAGAATCATTGTTTATTAAAAGCCACTAGCACACTACCATTCCCTTCCCCTTTTTATAATCATCTAACTCATCCTACCCTATCCTATCCCACAAATAATATGCCCTTTGCATATCTTGAGTGTTATTTGTTATCATATGCCTAAATATTACACAATTAACATGTATCTACATTTTGTGCTTTAGATCCTACAATTTCAATCTTTTATTCAGCCCCTATGTCGTTGAAGATTATTTTGAATGAAGGTTGAAATCATATTTAAATTTATCTTTTAGTAGCTTGTGTTTGATCTAGTGCATTTGTGCATCTTGTGTGACAACCCTTCTTGGGTCGAGTGTACAAGTTTAGTTGTGCCCTAGTTAGATGTCATATTTACCAGTAATCCCCATGGAGCTTGAAATGTAAAATCTCTCCATGTGAGAAAGATACCCCATAGGTCCCTTCACCTTATTTTAGGTAGAGCGAGAAGTAGTAAGGAGCTAACCATACCCTTTATAAGTGTCTCTCAATCATTTTCTACATTCAGTCTAATCTTGATGCAAAACCCTTCCCTTACTATAATGACATTCTAGCAAGATTTTCATCTTTATTTACCATTTTCTTCAAGTCTGCAAGGCTAAATGTATGAGGTGTAAAACTAGGAACCAAAAAAATGGAGACATGTTGAGGTTTAATTCTGCTACAAAAAGAGGCAAGTCAAATTTTTTCCTTAACCCTTGTAGGGGTGAATCAAGGTAGTAATAGTTTAAATTTCCTGATAGTATGATGAATACTTCTTTTGGATATGTTACATCTCTATTAAGCACCTAAAATCTAGCCTGTATATTTTTGTTGAGGTGATGCTAGAGTACCCCAATGTGCATGGCAACCTTTGGTACATTGATTATTTTCTTATCATGATCTTCTTGCCTAGTGGGAAGCCTACATGTTTTAATATATTTAGCTATGAAGGTTTTTGCATGGAGATTTATCTTAATTCTTTTTTGACATAATTTTTTATATTGATTCTTGTCAAGCCTAATCCCACTATGTGTGTGTGTGTGTAGATGCACACAAATGTGTGTGTGTGTGTGTATTTGTGTGTGTTTGTTTGTATGTATGTATGTATATATACATAAATATATACACACACACTCATATGTGTGTGTATGTGTACACACACACACACATGTGTATATATATATATATATATATATATATATATATATATATGTATACTTATATGGATATATATGTATATGTATAGTATATGGATATATATGTCTATGCATATATACATACATATGTATGTATGTGTATATATATGTATACACATAAATACATACATACACACATATACATATATATGTATATGTATGTATGTATGTGTATACATATACATATACATACATACATATATGTATGTATATACATTTTGTGTGTGTGTGTATTAATATATGGCTAAGTCTTATTTTCTTAGCTTGAGTTAATGATAGTATGGCCAGGTGATATGATAAAATCTACTACATTCCATGATTTTTATATAGGATGTAGGTTATTGTTTTCCTACAATATGTTGTGTTTAAACCTTAGTGGTAGTAATATATGAATTCATGGTTTGAATATAGAACCATTGTGTATTTATATGATTGCTTCATTAAGATTAGAAAATTATTTTAGACTGAATCTAACTATCCTCCAAATTACATAAGGTAATTGCAAGTAAATGGATTGTTATTTTCATATGTTGGGTACCTCAAATGTTCTTAACCTGAACTAGGCATTGGATGGAAATTACATCTATTTAGTGTAAATATGAAATTATATAAAAAAATCACAATAGCTATACCAAATTTTTATGGGCTAGCTATCAAAGGATATATGATTTAATTTGGCTTCATTACACCTTCTTTTTTAATGGAAATTAGTATAAGACTTCATAATTTTTAATGGTATATAAGGGTATTGGATATTGGATAAGATATAAACTCATGTTGTTAGTTTACAATTCATTGTTCTTAAATGAATCGTTTATGGTTTAAATGATTAGTTTTTTTGTTAATGGAAGGTTGACTGTGCTGAGTTGCCTTCCATGAAAAAAGCTTTCCCATTGGGCACATATGAACAATATCATAACTATTCATGATTGTAAACTAGTATGGTGGTTGGCTATAAATTGGGAATGAATCCCAATTGATCCTATTGATATGGATAATTTAAATGAAAAGTGAATGTAATAATTTATTGTTATTATTTTTTAACTAAGCTTAAGATAAAAATTCTCTAATATTAAATTTAGAGAAATAGGGTGTGAGGACCCAAGCCAAAGATTCAATTTAAAAATCTTGGTAGGTAGCACCCAACCTAATTGCCTACAATACTGTTATTATTCATTTATAATAATAATATTCACAATTTATGTATATATTTTATCTTACTACCTTATGAGCCAAACATAATTGATTGGTAATCATTATAAATCCCTTGATGGTTGGTTTTGTATTATCTCATTTCACTATTCATTAGCATTGTGATGGTGGATGATTTTAAGTACATGTACGAATAATCTTTAATTGATATGGCTCTATTGGCATAAAAAAATCATGACTTGTACACCATATTCCATAAGGTGATGACTCAATTTGGACATCAGGTTGACCATTGGGCTTACATCAATGATGGATAGAGGATTTTAATATATGAATAAATTGATAACTAGTCTTGGGTTTTACAAATATGGAAAATATCTTAAGTTTAGATTTATTATTGAATAAGGATGTTATACTTTGCATGTTGTAATTAGTAGGTGTTTGAGTATTAAAACTTTGAGTTTTATGATAATGATGTACTAATCCCATAATCTAGAGAGTAGATTATATACTCTGGGTAGGTAGCATCAGTTCAAATACCTATGATACACCTAATATTCACTTGTGTAATGGTAATGTACTCTTGCATGGTTGGTAATTAATTCTACAAGATAATCATTAGATCTTAGTGATAATCCTTATTTACTTCAATCAGCTTGTTGGTTTCTATAAATCATGATTGCAATCTTGGGGTGTATGTACAATGATTTTTTATGTTGATAATAAACCTCAGTTCTAATCTCATAAATTAGTTTCAAGTAAATGGCACTATTAGGTGCATAAAGTTATCTATTCCAATTTTACCAAGAAGAAAACATGTTACCACCTACAAGGTAGAATTAGAATCTAACAAAGGTGAATGAGTCACTCAATTAGGTTTAATGAACCATAAATGGTCATATGAGGAAGAATAATTTCATTATGGAGCTTACATAATTTATCTATATACTTACACACCACTACATCATGAACTCCATATTATTTATGGACAACCTATTTCCTTATAGACTCCCTTATATGTGTTTACCCTTGATTAATTATCTTAGTTCACCTCATATAGTTTTGGGTGAACATACGTGAGTACACCATAAGTAAAATTTTGTTGGAATTAGCAAGTTATGTAGTGAGCCCTACACGTAGTGTTGTTATACTATGATTTGAAGTAATTTCAAAAAAAATAGGGGGTTGTTTCATCTAGTATCAAGCCTATGCTCTATATATTTTTAGTATAAAACATTAATCTTTCTCCTTTAAAATAAACATTAAATTGATTTACACCTGAATCATGTTGAACTTGCCAATGACTCTTTCCAAATTTTAGCTCTAAGAATATTTGTGATAAGATTTTTTTCGCTAACATAGAACTAATGTGTTGTTTCATTTGAACCAAGCTATGATATGATTTTTTATAAAGGCAGTTAACCTCTTGAGCTAAAAAATGCAATGCTTTATCTTATAATATGTAGGTGTTATAAATTCATTTAATTCTTAGAATTAATGTAACATTGTGATACCTACCCATAGTCTTGGTTGGGTCATCCCTTCCCCAAATTGACTTGCCTTAGGGTAAGCATCACATATTGAGTGTTAACTTGTATAGGTGAGTTAATGGGAGACTAGTGATAATTGTTTTTCCCATTAAAGTAAATAAATGATGTTTGGTATCTATTATTGACTTATATGGGCAAGTCACTAGTGGATGCTTAGGACATTCTTACATTGAGAAGACTGAGGGTTTGGCTAAACCTAGAGGGTTTAAGAGGGTAATATTATTTGATTTACTTGGGTATATAAACAAAGCTTGGGATCTATGCTTATGAAGGAGCATCTTGAGTTGAACTAGAGTTGATCTTCATATAAGCATTTAGCCTCTTTGAATTAAACAAAGTAACTTATTGATCTCTAACTTTGAAAGAGTTGAAAACTAATAAATTTTATTTGAAATAGGAGTTATTTCTAAACTTTGATATTTACCTTAACCCTTGGCTAAGTCCATCCTTTCCTAAAAGTACATTGTGTTCATCAAGAATTCCCTAGTTAACTATTGACTTGTTGAAATAAGTCAATTAGAAGAATAGTGATAAGATCTTGTTGTTGGAATCAAATAAAACATCCCTTGGTCTCCATTGATGGGTTGTATAATCAATAAATCATATGACATCAAGGTATGATATATTTAGGAGGTCCAAGGGTGTGACTCAATAATAGAGGGCCTAGTGGGGTGATTAATGTTGACTTATTTTGTAAATTCAAAAAGATTGGGGATATCTTTTTATAATGAGTATCACAAGCCATCCAATCTAGTAGACATGAATAATTATTGGTAACCTTCTCAGATGCATGGATATGAAATGAGTGGCTTTTTTAGAACACATCCTTTCTTGAAAAAGGTGATACACATGAGACCCTTAGATTTGAACATGTGGTAAAATATTATGGGTTTGGTTAGCCTTCATAACATTTATAAAATGTTGGATCTTGTTATGTCACATTCTTAGTTCTTGGATTAGATAGAAATTTGGTGATTCCTTAGCAAGTTATGTTGAGGCTTGGTGATGTTGTCATTATCTAATGACTATTAGAAGGAACATATTGGTAGGTTAGTAGGTTTGACCATATTTGTTATTGTAGTATTCTCACACCTGTTGTGATTGATTGGTTCTTGGAATCATGATAGAAAGTGTGTAAATGTTATTATTATTCGTAGCCATGTTGTAGTCATAAAAAAATAGATGACATGATTAATGGTTGATGTTATTCATTGGGTTTAGTTGGGACACCATTATGGTGTTGACCAATTCCATTTTTGGAATGATAAAGAGTGTGATAAATATAACACTGAAATGATATTTTGTTATTATGAAGGGAATATTTTGATCTTTAGTGAAGGTGACTTTTGATAAAAATCTCAAATACATAAATTATGAATTGATTTAACACTTTTTTGATGAGTGGTATTAATCTGAGTAAAACATATTAGCAAGAATATGTTTTTTTTATTGATGAGCAAGGTTGTTTCTAAGGCTAACTTTCTCGTAGATGGTGTAAAGGTAAGCTCTTACATAAGAATAGTCACCTACTGAATGTATGTATTTGTTTATGCTTATTGGCTGCATATGCTAGTTTAGTTGACTAATTTTTAGCCATGATGTAATATTAAGTTAAAATGTGTGCTTATGAATCACTACTTGGTCATAAAACATGGATTTTGGTGTAAAGGCAATAAGGGTTTACTTTTTGAAACAAAGGCATGTGCTTCCCTATAATTGCAAACATATTACGAATAAGGTGTTATTTTTTTGTATACCTCATAGTGATATTATGGAATGGATATTTCTAATTTTGTAGAAGTATGACTAAAATGTATGTTGATTATATGCTCAAAAGAATACTTAAAGTCCTGATCAGGTAGTGATTAAATTCTTGGGTGCCCACTTAACTCCTTAAAGGGGTGATAAAAGTTGGGTTAACACCCTCTATTGGTAAATAAAAATATGGTGGGATTTTGATCCCCAGACTATCGTGTAAGCTCACAAATAATGAAGAATATGTTGTAAGCCTTGGAGTTACATGTGAATGGTTAGAATAGTTTCTAATGTATAATATGGTTGGTGAAATATGTTTCACTAACCCATGAATGGTAAATATTGAATGAAAAATAACCATAAGAGTATGGGTTACTTTCTTTCACCAACATTATGTGATGGATGTTAATGAGGTTGTGTGTAAGGCATGATGTGCATTGGTGGAAAATACCACCTCAGATCTAGAAAATTGTTGAACACTTTAATTGGATTGGACTAGTTACAACTATTGTCATAATTTTTTTTTATTTTTACGGTGATATACCCTTGTAATGAAAGGAATGCCTAGGAACAAAAATTATTTTATTCACACTAATGATCTTAAAATCAATACCTAGACTGTAAGTTATGAATGTCTCTATTTAAAACAAGTTAGCAGTTGCAAATTATGCTTGGGAAAACACTCTTGTTGGTAGGCATTAAGGTGAAATTTGATCACCATAGCCTAGAACACTTCTCCTAGAATGACTTAAAATACACACCTACAAGGGTGTCTAGAAATTTGTAATTTCAAAGGAACTATATTAGAAACAACAATTTGTTGATGGACTCTACTAAGATAAGAACAAGTTTGAGATGACAAGACTTTTTCAAAGGTGGTTAATGACTACTAATTTAAAACAATTGAATTTGAGAGTCATTAAAAATTAATTTTTTTTATTTAACCTAGTTTGAATACTTGTAGAATCTTGTGTTAAAAAATAGGGTGCATATAACACCCTCTTTGCTCATTTTGGTGTTACAAAGGGACACCCAAGCTAAAAGAACATATCTTTATAGCCTAAAATGAATCCTAGCATTACTAATTTTATTATAAGGTACTTGGAATGTTAGAAATATAACACTAAACATTTTCACCCTGAATGATTGTCATATCCTCATGTTATTCCAAGAAGTAATAGGCAGTAATCCACCTTGTTCTTATTGCTAAGTTGTGTAAGTACACATCAATAATGACACTATATTGGTTATAATGGATTAAAAATACAAGTTGTGGCTTTGTTTTTGCATATTTAACTATTTTTGTTTAAGAGATGTGGAATGTTCTATGAGAGGAGTGTTAGAACCTCCTTTGGGCAGTTTACCCTGATTTCTTGATTAGTCATCAAGATGACTCCTCTCAAAGAGGGACAGAATGTTATGACCCTATATGGTTGGTAAATTCCAATTTATATATGAGACATTGATATTTCTCTTATGCATGATCTTATCTAACTATTTATTACAAATGTTGGTTGTTATGGACATTATACTTTGATATCTTG